>JAOPSE010000037.1:18657393-19231423 GCA_029449295.1 Zea luxurians
TTTCCTCCATGCCCATCTTTTTTTCGAACTTAAGTTCAGATGTTACATAGTATTTATTTTTATCCGTTCCTCATTTTTGTAGTGTAAGAAACCTGAAGCCAGTGTCTCCAAAGACTTGCTACAAATATCACATGGTCAATTGACCGCAAGAAAATTTGATCGCTATGATATTAATGGATACCGTTTTCGAACAGCAAAACTAGAAGCGAGTCGTCCACTTGCAGCTACAACAAACAGCGGAGTTGTAGCAAGTTCGTATAGCGACGATGGACAATTGGAGGACTATTATGGTATTGTTCAAGACATAACCGAGTATACATTTGGAGGTCACAAACCTTTGAGACTTGTGACGTTTGATTGTATATGGTTTGATCCACAAGTTGGCACACGAGTTGATGAATTCGGGATGGTGGAGGTAAAGCACGCATCAAGGTATAAAGGCAATGAGTACAACAATATCATCCTGGCACATCAAGCGCATCAGGTGTACTATTTGAGTTATCCTCATAAAAGTTTTAAAACCTGGTGGGTTGCATATAAAGTTAATCCAGAGGTTCACCCTTACCGATATCAAAACTACAATTTAAGCACCAATGATGATGATGAAGATGATGTTGTCTTCCAAGAAGTCGGTGATCAAGCAGACGATAGCGACAATGATAGTATTGTATCCGAAGGGGCAGGACTAAATGAGTTAGCTTCTCTTACCGTAGAGTTAATGGAGGAACCAATTTCATCAAATTCAAAACGTCAAAGGTTGGAAGAAACAGTTCTTGAAACACAACAATGGGTTGAACAACTTAATACACGTGTCGCCGAAGAGGACTCTGATGCCGACGATTTTTGATACATAATTCGTAGATGTAATGGCACACTCTTGTTTTTGTTTATTTAATATGCATTACTTTGTGAAAAATTTATACATACTTACTATTTTGTGAATTATTGCAGATGTTCAGGATGGATTCGTCTGGTAGGAGATCCAGATCACGAAGGTCGAGGGGTTCCAGTGGTGCTCCTAACATGTTTGAGGTACTTGTTTTTTTCTTAGTTTAGTTACTGGGGCCAGCTAGCAATCTAAAATTGTTTACATTTCAGGGCACCACAACAAGCAGAAGCAGGCAAGAGCAGTTGCTTGCCTCCCTAGAGCAGATGCGGGGTAGCAGCGGACCCTCCAATACAGAAGGGACTACTTCGCGTGCAGCTGATTTAGTGGCACCTACTATGGCACCTACTGCGGAGGCAGCTGTGGACGCGGAGGCTGAGGAAGCTGCCGCAGAACTGGACGATGGAGAGGAGACTTCGGGAGCAGACGCTTCTACAGAGGAGGCTGCCACACAGGCTCCGCCACGGCGTGCCATCAGGTATTCTTATTGTTGAGTTGAAGTTTTATTGTCAAGTTGAAGTTTTAAGTAAATGATTTTCTTTGTTAAATAACAAACTTTCATTTGTAGGTATCGTCGGTCCCTCACATTGAAGCCTTCTAAACCCTTCGATCAACGGAGGGTTATTGAACCGAAAGGCACCAGGGCGTGGAAGGAGGTTAGTTGGGACGGAACAGGGCATCGCACACCAATCCTCACAGAGTTGGGGATTTGTTTGCGATTCGCCTACCCGGCGATGGTGACAGAGGGCGGTCAAGAGATAGCTGCTCATTACTGGGCTCATTGGGATCTCAAGCCGTACGGGAACGACGGGACACACACAAGCAAAGTGTGGGATTTGTTTTGGGTAAGTCCCTTGTGATATTCAAATTGAATTCAGATTTTGCATTTGTAAGTCTCTGGTGATCTTCAAATTTGCAGGGCCAATTTCGCGTGTGCGACCCCTATACCTTGGATGATTCATATGTGCGTGAGGTATTCAATGGCTCAGCAGATAGAGCTGTAAAGGGTATGATGTATAAAGCACGATTGAGGGCCGTCACGGTGTACCAAAAGCGTCAGGGGAACTATTGTGACGCGAATATGGCAAAGGAAATTCACCTGACGGCTCAGCAGTACAAAGAGAGTGAGGTGGATTGGTTGAGCCACCATTCGGATGCTTGGGCGTGGATGTGCGAGTATTGGGCTTCTGAGGAGTTCTTGGCCATATCTAATAGAAATCGTATGAATCGGTTGAGCAAGCCAGGGGTCCACTTCTTCGGGGCAGATGGACACGTTGGCAAGGCTGCACGTATGGTATGTGTCAAATTGCCTGGTCAATTGTTAATTGCATAGACTTGTCTAAACTTTTTAATCATGTGTTGCAGGCGGCTCGAAATGGAGTGGAGCCTACTTTGCTTCAAGTCTTCGTCGAGGGACACAAGGGTCCCGATCCGAATCATCCGGAAATACTGAATGACAGTAATGCGACAGAGAAACTGGTAAGTATGAAAATCGACTCTAAGATGAACATGATATGCCTTTGTTGTGACTTGGATGATTTTTTCATAGGCTCGCTACATTGACAACGTGAGAGAAAAAAATGGTCCAGACGCGGATTGGCTCACTGGTGAGTTCGATACGGAGGCGGCTTATAAGGCTGGTGGAGGCGTACCACATGGGAGGTATATGCGCTTGTCACATTGTTACTGTTTAGTCATGTCTTGTCATTTACTACATACATATATATATATATATATGATACTCTTATAGGTTAGCAATTGGTGACGGTGTTGTCCCCCGTCGGAGTTACACTAGACGGTCCAATTTCTCAGCTAGGTCGAATCGACCCCGACGACCATCTGCACGTGAAGGAGAGCTGCTTGAGAAGATGACTCAGATGGAGGAGAGTATGGCGCAATATAAGCAACAAGTGCAGCAACAGATGCAACAAATGCAAAATTGGATGCTACATCAGGTATCATTTTTTTGTTATTTCGTTGTTTCTCAAGTCCGATTAACTGAAAAACTGATGAATAATCTATTTGCAGATGTATGGAGGTGCCGGAACTCAGTTCGGCATGCCGCCTTTTCAACAACCCCCTATCATCACACATCCGGTGTCTGGACAATCATCGGACCGCTCCACTGCAGCGGCAGATGGATCACAGGTACAATCCTCTACTAAACATCATTTGTCTGATAATCATTGGTTGCTTGCTCTCTGTCTTTCTACATGTTTGCTTGTACATGATCTATTTTAAACTTTTGTCATTCGCATGATCTATAGTTACTTTTATTGTTGATCACCGTAACTTCTTAATCATAAACAAGAGTGTGTCTTCTGTTTCAGGGTTCTGCAACTTCTGTCCAAGACCAATTGATGCCATTGGGTGTGATAGGAGGGCAAATGATGCCGTGGGCACCTCGCCAGCCAGGCATTTGGCCACCGATGCAAACACAGATGCCACCGCCGATGCCGTGGGGATTTCCTCCTCGTGGGCAGTCACAATCACCAGGATTGCCCTCACACTCACCAGGATCAGTACGTTAAGTTGATATCCTTTGCATCTCTATTTGCTTCGTTGTTTAAGCAGTTACTAGAAAACATGCATGTATATGTTGCAGTCTATGTATATGTTTAATTAGTTACTCGGTAAACTAACAAATGTTTGTTTCTTTTAAAGGGTTCGGGCTCACATCATGCTAGTC
The DNA here is from genome assembly GCA_029449295.1 of Zea luxurians. Classification (NCBI taxonomy): domain Eukaryota; kingdom Viridiplantae; phylum Streptophyta; class Magnoliopsida; order Poales; family Poaceae; genus Zea; species Zea luxurians. Next base: position 18,660,969 of record JAOPSE010000037.1, read on the forward strand.
CGCCTCCGGATCAGAGCACGTTTATGGACTTATTGATGAACACAAGTGGCGGCGGCTCCAATGACCCACCAACAGAATGAATTAATATGGAGGCTTGTGTGGAACTTACTATGATTGCGTTTTGTATGGACTTTAACTTGTTTTAGATGGATTTGAACTTCTTTCGTATGGACTTGAACTTGTATGAATATTGAATATGGTGCTTGTGTTATGTTATGTTGAATATGGTGCTTGTGTTGTGATATTATGAATGTTATGCTTATATTGTACTGTTATGGAGGCTTCCCATCCGGGGAGGGAGAAAAATAAAATTGGATATTAAAAAAAATTATTCACTAAGAGTGTCGGCCCCCACACTCTTATATGCGCCCAGGTAGCTTGCTGGCGTGCGCGCAGTAAGAGTGACGGCCACGGTACTGGCCGACACTTTTAACATAAGAGTGTCGGTTGCTTGTTGAACCGACACTTTTAACCTAAGAGCGTCGGTCCCCACACTTCTATACGAATAAGAGCGTCCATTTTAGAGTGACGGCTAAGAGTGTCGGTCAACCGACACTCTTATACTTAGAGTGTCGGCTTATTTCAGTAAGAGTGTGGGGTTTTGGCCGACACTCCTTGCCTTTTTTCTTGTAGTGACCGTGCGCCGTCTACTGTGGACGCCTACAGTAGAGACTTAAGGAGTAGTATATATATATATATATATATATATATATATATATATATATATATATATATATATATATATATATATAGGTCGGCTATTTGGATTTTGTGTACCCATTTACTCCATGTCACATACCGTACCGAGAATTTTGTGGGTTTTTTGTTTTGAAAATTCGCAAAGTTTTGGCGTGAGATTTGATGAATTGTGCCGAAACCGTTGAGAGAAACATGTCATCTAAGAGCCGTCGTAATGGCTATGCACGTGCCATATAGTATTCCATTGCAGGTAGAAGATCCAGAGACTGCGCGCACGATTCACTAGTCTACACCAGACTGGCCCTACCTGTTTTGTTTAGTAGAGTAGCGGTAAAGATAATTCATACGCTGGGTAAGGGTTGCCGAGACGTGGCGTTTGATTGGTTTCGCAGCGATGGCGAATTGGCGATCCCAAATCCCAATCTCTTGCTGAGCGTCAGCAGTGTGTGTACGTGGGGCCCGGCCGTATATAAATGGAATTTGGATGAGCATGGGGCCTCCGTTCCAAGCTGGGGATCATCACCACTTGCGGTGCGCCCATCGACCACCGCTCCCTCCTTAATTCCGCCTCTCATCTCACCAAGTCACCATCCACCCACCTGCTCGACCCGCCCCCGTCCGCCTCTCTCCATTCAATCACGCCATCGCCACGCCTCCTCCGCTTCTCAGTTCTCCCTCTCTGCGCCCACAAGCGCCAAATCATTTTCACCGGAGGTCATGGCCCCGCTGCCTCCGGGCCCAGAGGTGACCACACTCTGCTCTACTCTTCCCCCACTGCTTGCTTCTTCCTCCCTCTTCTTCCTGACGACTCTCACTGCCTCCTGATGATAGTGCCTTTTTGGTTCATGTTTGATTTGCTTGTTTTCTTCTCTACCATGATTGTTTCTTATTCAGTGCTAGCATCAGCGTGCTTCGTTCTTCTCCTCACTTTGGAGATCTACATACACAGAGGGCCCATGTCTTGCTTTAAGAGGTATCTCGACTTTCAGGGTGTACTTTACGGTGGAATTGAGTGTCCTTTCTCCACTATGGGGAGCCGACAGGGACAAGCCCTTATTCTCTTTCTGTGTCGAGGAGAGCGACAATAATTTCGGGACTGGGATTTCGAAATTCTAGGCTCCGATTTATCCAATTTTAGACGGTTTGGTCGGTTGGATTCTCACGGTAATGGATTCAACTGTAGCCTCGGAAATTTCCATCACTCGATGCAATAGCTAGGCGTAAGGGCGAATGCGCCGTAGCGCCTGAAATACTTAATCCTTATCTTTTCCAGGTCGGAGAATTTAGAATCTACCGTACTCTGCTTTAAGACTAATTCGTGGATTAGGGTTCAAGATAAGAAATTAAAAATAGGGGGTAAGCAAGAAAGCAGTTTGAAACACCGAAAGTTCTAGAAAAGGGCAATCGAAGGGCGATGTGCGGTTAAACCTTGGTGGAATTTTAGGTGTTACTGCACATATTATATAGGAGTATTGTATTATATATACTACTTTTTCATCTGGCGCCTACTTCGTACTGCATAGTGCTTCGATAGTGGCAACGGTGTCGGACTCTCGGTCAACCGTCGCCTGTCACCAGGGACTCTCCAAGTCATGCTCACTTTGAGGTTTAGTCAAAAGAGTTGATGCCAACAATGTGTGGTCCATTCGTTTCATGCTTTTTGGTGGCAATTTGGTTGCATAGATAGGGAACTGATCATTGCCTTTGCTCTGATTTTTCATTCTTTCCTTTTTAGACAAAAAAAAAGAAGAAATGCTCCTTGGTCACTCTCAATTATGTTGTTTGTAGATTACCAATTTGCCATTATTCATTCCTTGTATCTGTTTCTGGAAGGTAGTCTGTCTGGGACTCAACTGAACTGTAAAATGCTCCTAAAAGAAGGTTGACAAACAAATACAAAGCTTTATCACGAATCGCTCCCACCCAAGGTAGCATAATGAGCTCTTGTTCTGGATTCTGACGAGGGTAACTTTTATGATGACGATTATTTTACCCTCATGAGAGGCTAGGGTTATGGTGGTGGTGGTGGTTGGTTATTGAGATTCTAGGGCCTCCAAACATGCCTAGAGAAACACCCCTTGTTGGGTGGGAATTTTTTTTGTTACAGCCCAGATGCAAACTAGGATTCCTACAGCCCCTCACAAACAGGAGGGTAGGCTCGGCATGCAGCAGCAGCAACAACAACTAGAACGCTATCCCGTAACAGCTGGTGGACTTGCACGTGGGACCTATTCTCCAGTTTGTGAGGGGTTGCAAAGATCCCTGTTTGCATGTGGTCTGCAAAGAATTTTTTCCGCTGGGCAAAGTGGGTCAGCATCTTGGCGACAGAATCCGGTGACAGCTCATCGGAACCTGGCATCTCCGATATCAAATGTTATGGTGGTGGCTCGTCTTGAGTGAGTGCAAGGGGGTCGGACGAGGTCTTGTCCATGACCAGTAAGAAGAAAATGTTTTTTCTTCTTAATTATTGCTAGATTAGATTGATATATCTTCTCTCATATATAGAGAGGCTTACTTGGTCCCTAAGCAAGTGAGCGTTATCTCCAATTAACCCTAACACCATTGAGCTATACTGTCAGCCTAAACCCCGTGACATATGTCTACAACAACAACAACAACATAGCCTTAGGATTCTAACAACAACAACAAACCCCATGACATACGTCTCTAACATACACTTTTCCATCTATACTAATGATCTTAGAAGCATGATTAGTTTTGATATCAGCTTGCATCTGCCATGCCACTTAAAGAAAATAAAACATCTAGCCAAAGCCTGCATTACATTCTAATTATACTACATAATTTTCACGCGCAAGCTGTTACGGATTCCCTTAGGATTTTGCATGCTTGCTTCTGAATTTGATGTAAATTAGTGAGGAAACCTGTTGCAATATATGTCACGAGATGCAACCTACAAAGCTGTATTGTTCAATCTAGTAGTCTAAGGATCCAAGACTTCATCCGTTCCCAAATCCCAACTGATTTTCTAACTGTGCACATTCTTAAATGCTTCAGATGGAGGTAATGAGTGGATGGTTGTGGAAGACTGCGCTCATGGAAGTTCCCAGAAAACATCACAGCCCACCAAAATGGTCAGTCATACTATGGATGCTTGTCACAGCCAACCTCTGGATAATGTGCAGCAGCAGTACCCAGAAGAAAGTTCTCATGCCAGGGTTCAGCGCCTCGGAAATGGATTACATTGATAACGACGGGAAGTTTCTTCTCTCCAATGGCTATGTCTTTGGCTTTGGCTTTGCCACCGTCAGCGTGTCAGACAGCACATACTACGTTCTTGCAGTAGTCCACTTGCCCACCACTTCTATTGTCTGGTCTGCTAATGCTAACTCTCCAGTTTCTCATTCAGACAACTTTGTGTTTGACAAGGATGGCAATGCCTACCTGCAGTCTGGAGGTTCCACGGTGTGGACTGCCAATATCTCCGGCAAGGGGGCCACCTCTATGCAGCTGCTAGACTCGGGCAATCTTGTAGTGTTTGGCAAGGACGGCTCTTCTCCTCTGTGGCAGAGTTTCAGCCATCCAACAGACACACTTCTGTCTGGACAAAGCTTCATCGAGGGGATGAGTTTGTTGAGCCATTCCAATGCACAGAACATGACCTATACACTTGAGATCAAATCTGGGGACATGTTGTTGTATGCAGGCTTTCAGTTGCCCCAACCGTACTGGTCCGCTCTGCAGGATAACAGGGTGATCATCGACAAGAATGGCAACAATAACATATACTCTGCAAACCTGAGTTCAGGTTCCTGGTCGTTTTATGATCAATCAGGGCTTCTTCAATCACAGCTTGTCATTGCACAGCAGCAGGGTGATGCTAACACCACACTGGCTGCTGTCCTCGGTAATGATGGTTTGATTAACTTCTATATGCTCCAGAGTGTGAATGGCAAGAGTGCTCTTCCTATCACAGTTCCACAGGACTCGTGTGACATGCCTGCCCACTGCAAGCCGTACTCCATTTGCAACAGCGGGACAGGGTGCCAGTGTCCTTCAGCCCTCAGCTCCTATGCAAACTGCGACCCTGGCGTCATATCACCATGCAACTCCAAGAACAAGTTTCAGCTTGTTCAACTGGACAGTGCTGTTGGGTATGTCGGCACTAGATTCACACTGCCTGTGCCCAAGACAAACCTCACAGGATGCAGGAATGCCTGCATGGGTAACTGCTCATGCATTGCTGTATTCTTCGACCAGACTTCAGGAAATTGCTTCCTTTTCGACCAGATAGGAAGCTTGCAACAGAAAGATGGAGGTAAGAGTAGCCTTGCATCTTTCATTAAGGTATCAAGCAGTAATGGCGGGTCAGGGCAAGGTGGCAGTAGTGACAATGGTAGGCTCACCATCGTAATTGTTGTCATTATAGTTGGAACTTTGGCTGTCATAGGGGTCCTTGTGTATGTTGGTTTCTGCATTTACCGGAGGAGGAGTCACCATACACCCTCGCAGGATGGTGGTGGTTCGTCAGAAGATGATGGTTTCCTGCACACTATATCAGGAGCACCGACACGGTTCACTTACAGGCAGCTCCAGGATGCGACAAACAACTTCTCAGACAAGCTTGGCCAGGGAGGGTTTGGATCTGTGTATCTTGGTACGCTGCCTGATGGCAGCCGCATCGCTGTAAAGAAGCTAGAGGGCATAGGACAAGGGAAGAAAGAATTCCGTTCTGAGGTGACCATCATTGGCAGCATACATCACATCCATCTTGTTAAACTCCGAGGCTTTTGCGCTGAAGGAGCGCACAGGCTCCTTGCATACGAGTACATGGCAAAGGGGTCTCTAGATAGATGGATTTTCCAAAGGAACGAGGATTCCTCCCTGCTTGACTGGGACACGAGGTTTAGCATCGCCCTTGGAACAGCCAAGGGGTTGGCGTACCTCCACCATGACTGTGAGTCGAAGATCATTCACTGTGACATCAAGCCTGAGAATGTTCTCCTTGACGACAACTTCCTCGCGAAGGTGTCAGACTTCGGCCTCGCCAAGCTGATGACCAGGGAGCAGAGCCATGTGTTCACGACGCTCAAGGGCACTCGGGGCTATCTTGCACCCGAATGGATCACCAACTATGCCATCTCAGAGAAGTGCGACGTGTACAGCTACGGGATGGTTCTCCTCGAGATAATTAGTGGGAGGAAGAGCTATGATCCTGTGGAAGGTTCGGAGAAGGCTCACTTCCCCTCCTACGCTTTTAAGAAGCTGGAAGAAGGTGACCTCCGCGATATCTCCGACTCCAAGCTAAAATACAAGGGCCAGGATAGCCGGATTGAGATGGCAATCAAGGTCGCCTTGTGGTGCATTCAGGAGGACTTCTATCAGAGGCCGTCCATGTCCAAGGTTGTCCAGATGCTGGAAGGCGTCTGCGACGTGCCCCAGCCACCAATGTCTTCGCATATTGGATACCGGCTGTACGCGAATGCCTTCAAATCTAGCAGCGAAGAGGGCACGTCGTCTGGGATGTCAGACTACAATAGTGATGCCTTGCTTTCTGCTGTGCGGCTCTCTGGGCCCAGGTGATATGGTTATGTACATTGCTCTGCTTTAGTTAGCATGGCGAATCGATGATGTCCAATTTTTGGGGAAGGCCATTCGTTTGTTCGTAGTCATGACATATATGTTGAAAGCTTGAGGTGTTTAGTTCGAATTTTCTGAAATGCCCTAAATGGGGCACAATTTCACACCTTAGATAGAAAAGTCAGTTTGCACTTTCACAAAACACCAAAAAAATCAATCTCGAAGCTACGACCAGGTGTATATACCAGGATTTGGAAATTGCAATACTGGCTGACTTTGATCATATTCATGCTAGTGTATCTCTACTAATCTATAAGTCTATAACGTTAGCGTCCACGGTTGCGCCATAATGCCCCGCCCCCATCTGCGACCCCCTCCCCCCACGACGGTGACTGATATGTCAAACGGGTTCCCAATCTTTCGATGAGAGCTAGGGTAACTCGATTGATAGTGCCAAGAACAACCCCGAACTTGCAAGCAAATCGAAGTATAAGCAAGAATGAGTGTACAAGCAAACAACACATAGACCTTGCCCGAAGCATGAATCTCTCAGTCACAAAATGAGGTTATCAATCGAGTAGAATAGATGTGTTGAGGGCTTGCTTCGTCGCCGAAGGTCCTCTAAGCAGAAACAGCTTCGAAGGATCAGCATATAAGCAAACACAGCACGAAGGTACACGCCGAAGCTACGATCCAGGGAGCTTCGGTATAGTGACATGCCTTGAGACGAAGGGATGCACCGACTTAAAGAGGAAAAGACCAATCAGTCCATGATAATTTGTGTCATAATTGTAACTAGTCCTCATGGACATAAATGTAATTTTGACCGGGCTGCGTCCAGTGCCTATAAATAGGTGAACAGTACCCCCGAACTGTTCACGCTGACTTATATTCGCTCATGCGTCACGCTTGGACTTTTGCCTTCTATCAAGTCGAAGGTACAAATGTAATTCAATGTTGTTCACATTCATTCATGATGATATAATTAAGATATATTAATGATGCCATATGATTATTTATGTTATCTCTCATGTTTCATATGCTTCTTTCATTAATATGTACTGTGATGATGAAGGTACGCCCTTCATGACCTTCGTCTGAGGATCATCATATCGTAAGGGAGATAATGCTTCGAAGGACGAATGGCATTAACCATTAACATTTTGTGTTGCCTTGTTCTTAACTTATAGCATTTGAGAACAATTCCCCAACAAGATGCTTACCTGAGTCACGAGTTTATAAGGAAGAAGCCACAACTTTCTTTCAACAAAACAAAACCTGGGGTTCAAGGTGACGGCTACAGTAGCATTTATAGGTGGACAAGTGATTTGGGGGTGGAAAGCCTAAAGGGGCGCCCCCTAATGGGCTCTAAAGGAACACGACCTACAACCCAGGTTGGATGGCTCGACTTCCCCTAGACTACTCTGATCTGCTCGCTTCGTATCTCACTAGCTCATTTAAAAGTAGACTTCCTGATCTTTCCAACATGTCCTTAATCACCTTATTTGCATCTCGTATGATGAAGTTATGGTCACATTGATGAGTTTATTGTTGCTGGTTTCGGGAAGAGCTGGGAACATCAGTGCATTGGAACTTGGACTTAATGATGCTTGCTAGCCAATCTTGACCCTCCTTTATCTTCATCCTCTCCATCATTCCTTAAGATAATCATCACAAGACTTTAGTAGCATCCAATCTTGAGGTGAGGTTACATTGTTTGCTAGAAACGATTTTACCTGATAAGTTGACGAGCGCGAGCACGTGTCATTGGTCCTTGCTGCCCATGTATGGTTGTCCCACTTGAAGAGATGTCCTCATCGCTGACTGTGACCCAACATTCTCGCGCCCCTGTCCACGTACGAGATCTCCCCAGCGAAGTCGACACTGTCTCCCAGGATCGCTACGCCCATACCTCCCACCATCCTCGCGCCCTTGTCCACGACCGAGATCCTCCCACAAAGCCAACCACGCCTCCTGCCATCCTTGTGCCCCTGTCCACGTCCAAGATCCTCACACCCGTGTCTTCGATGAATCACCTTCCATCGGGGACTCTACACCACGCGCCGTGCCCCCACCATCCTCAACCCGCAACACATAGGTGTCCTTCCATCCATGCCCTCAGTCCGCACCCTTTCCCTGCAAGCATCCCTTGCCATCAAAGGCACGTGCCTTCCATCGATGCCGATCCACACCTTGAAAACTGCTATTTAAGAAACCCAAAGCGAGGCTGCCACCCCACCCCCATCCTCCTCGGATCTTCCCTACCCTTCGATTCACACACTTGAGTTCCTCCATCCTCTATGCTCTTGTGATTTCTTTTGGTGGCATTTTTAGTTTCATTTTCATGACCGACTATATATGTCCACCTTATCAGTTTGGACCACTGTCAGTTTAGGAACACAAAAATAATATTGATTTCCACCCATAAGGTGCGTCAACTCTTTTCTTGATATTGCCGTTTCACATGGTTATGCTGTTTTGTTTCACCAGTAATAATAAATAATATTGATTTGTCACATGGTTATGTTGTTTTGTTTCACCGGTAAGAAACAAAAGGTGCGTCAACATATTCTTTACTGTTAGGTAACTAGAATTTGGGTCATTTAGGCTTGTTTAGTAGCCTGCAGTTTTACAAATTATTTTACTACTTCATGACACCACATTGTTCATTGTTTCATGCATGAAAACATTTAGTTTTCTCAGAGTTAATCCCAATCGGTGCGGACTCATAATGAATATCTTTCATATTCAGTACAGTTCATTGTTTGATAGCATGTGGTTGAAGCTCCTTATACTATCCATAGGCTTGTTTAGTAGCCTGCGGTTTTCTGATTTTTGTAGGACATTTCTTGCAATATAAGATTCAGCTTATTTTAAATTTTGGTTTTAGTAAAACAACACCATTTCCTTCGCAGTTTAAAACTAATTTGTGTTAAGGCCCATATTGGCCCATATACCTATCTATATATATGAGAGAGTCATCAAGGGACTGAATCACAATTCCAAGATCTCCCGGTACATGGTATCAAAGTGCCAATTAGATCCGGCTTATTAGCCGCTGATCCCGATTCCTAGTTGGGAGCCGCCACGGTTCGTCAGCCGCCGTCGCGGTTCGTCGGCCGTCGTCGCTTCTCCTTGTCCTCGCGGTTAGCCGCCGTCGCGGTTCGTCGACCGCTGTCGCGTTTCCTCGCGCGTCTCCTCGTCCTCACGGTTCGTCGGCTGCCACTGCGTTTCCTCGTCAGGTTTTCGTAGGCCGCCGTCTTCTCTATGCCAAGCATCTCAGCCACGCCTTGCTCCGCTAGATCCGCGCTCGTGCAGCCGTGCCCTGCTGCAGCCGTGCCCCTATAGATCCCGCGCCCCTGCAGCCACGCCCTGTTGCAGCCGCGCCCTGCAGATCCCGCGCCCCTGCAATCGCGCCCTACAGCCGCTGGATCCTGCGCCCCGGCCATCGTCCAGACGAGATTTTCCTCGTCCTCGGTCAAGGTCTAGCCCTCTGCTCCTGTCTGCATCAAGCTGAGGTCCAGCTCTCTGCTCCTGTCTGCATCAAGCTCCTCCTCTGGTCCTCTGGTCAGTTTTGATTGGAACAACATTTAGTGCTAGTATACCATGTCGCACACTACTGCAATTATTATCAATATCATTTTGGATGGTCAAAATTACCGTGAATGGTCCTTCTGTGTAGAAACTGCTTTGCGAGGTCATGGCCTTGCTTTTCATTTGATTGATGATCCACCTGTGCCCACTACAAATAACAGTAATGCTTCTGAAATCAAGACTTGGACAATTAATGATGGAAAAGTGATGGCTGCTATTGTTAACAGTGTCAAGCCATCCATGATTATGAGTCTTTCTTCATTCAAGACTGCAAAAGCTATGTGGTTTTATTTACAGAAGCGTTATGTTCAAGATAGTGGTGCTCTTCTTCATACTCTTATGCAGAAAATACATTTAATAGAGCAGCATGATCTGTCCATTGATGAGTATTATTTAGCTTTTGATCGTGTGATGGGTCCTTTGATGTCTATGGTTCCTTCATGCACCGTTGATGAGTGCACTGCCCATAAGTTCATTGAAAAATTCTTCACATACAGATTTGTTATGGGTCTCAGGATAGATTTTGAGGCTATTCGTACCAGGCTGCTTCATGGATCTGCAAGTCTGACCATGACAGAGGCTTTATCTGATTTACTTGGTGAGGAGACTCGCCTCTCATCTATGTCTGTACCTCATACTCCTGTGTCCCGTAATGTGTTAGCAGCTTCTCACAAGTATGGTGGAAAAGGTGGCTACTTTGAGCCTTGCAAGCATTGCAACAAGACTACACATCAGTCTGATCAATGTTTTCTTAAGTATCCAGAGAAGTTAGCTGAGTTTCGTTCTCGCCGTACTAATCAAGGGCGTGGGCCATCCAAGGGTTCTATGTCAGTTGCTGCTATCTCTGGTAATGCTTATTCATCCACATGGGTACTTGATCCTGGTGCCTCATTTCATGTAACTTCATATCAGTCTCAGTTGGATACATGTGCAACAATCACTAATGGGTCTTCTGTTCAAACGGCTGATGGTACTTCCTGCTCTATTACTCACAAGGGCTCCCTCTGTACCTCCCAGTTTTCTATACCTAATATTTCTTTTGTACCCGAGCTCTCCATGAATTTACTTTCTGTTGGTCAGATTACAGACCACAACTGTTTTGTTGGTTTTGACAGCTCATCTTGTTTTGTTTCAGGATCGTCGAAGCGGGACTGTGATTGGGACTGGCCATCGTCGTAGAGACTCTTCCAGACTCTTTACGTCTACCTCCTTTCTACACTGCCAGTGTTTCATCCGCCGTGTCCACTTCATCTTTTGCTCGATGGCATCATTGTCTTGGCCACTTGTGTGGGTCTAGGTTATCTACTCTAGTTCATAAAGGATGTTTAGGACGTACCAACATTGAGTCAAATTTTCATTGTAAGGGTTCTAAGCTTGGTAAACAAATACAACTTCCATATTTATCTAGTGCTTCTTACTCAACTCGCCCCTTTCAACTTATTCATTCTGATGTATGGGGTCCTGCTTCTTTTCCCACAAAAGGAGGTCACAAGTTCTATGTCATTTTTATAGATGTTCATTCCAGATATACTTGGTTTTTTTCATGAAACATCGTTCTTAGCTATATTCTATTTATCAGTCTTTCACACGGATGATACATACTCAATTCTCTAGCTCAATTAAAATTTTTTGCTTAACTCTGGTGGTGAATACTTGTCTGATAGGTTTCGTCGGTTCTTGACATCCGAGGGTACTCTTGCCCAACTCTCATGTCCTGGAGCTCATGCTCAGAATGGTGTGGCTGAACGGAAGCATCGCCATATTATAGAAACAGCTCGCACCCTTCTTATTGCTTCTTTTGTTCCATCTCGCTTCTGGGGTGAAGCTGTGTCTACTGCTATTTATCTAATCAACAGACAACCATCAACTAAATTAGCCAACAAATGACCTGGTGAGATACTTTTTGGTACTCCTCCTAGCTATGACCATCTTCGTGTTTTTGGCTGCACCTGTTATGTTCTCCCAGCACCCCGCGAGCACACCAAATTAATTACTCAATCTGTTGAGTTTGTCTTTTTAGGATATAGTTCTGAGCGTAAGGGCTATAGCTGCTATGATTCTTTAGCTCGCCGCATGCGTATTTTCACGTGATGTGGTATTTGTTGAAAACCGTCCTTTCTTTTACAATTCTTCTACTTCCTCTTCGTATTCTCCTTTATAGACCACATCTTTATTATCCTTTCCTTCTAATAATGACAACGTTCTATCCCCACACTTGCCTGATCCCCTTTTGTCTATATCTCCACCAGAGACATCTTCACCACCAGCTTTGTCAGATCGACTACCTATTACTCGTGTCTATACTCGTTGTCCCACTAACCCTCCACCTGTTTCGTCACCTCTGGCCAGTCCTGATACTCCTGTTTTTGATGATACTAACAATTCTAATGAGCTGCAGGTTGTCCAGAGATATAATTTACGTGATCGTACTACAATAGCACCTCTAGATCATTATCGTTATCCATGTTCTACTGCCGTAATTGTTGAACCTGAAAGTCGCGTAGAGGGGGGTGAATAGGTGAAATCTGAAATTTATAAACTTAAGCACGCACTAAGGTCGGGGGTTGGCGTTAGAATTAAATTCAAGTTCGAAAGAGAGGGGAAAAACAAATCAAACAAGAATCAAGGCGAGTGACACAATGATTTGTTTTACCGAGGTTCGGTTCCAAAGAACCTAGTCCCCGTTGAGGAGGTCACTAAGACCGGGTCTATTTCAACCCTTTCCCTCTCTCAAACGGTCACTTAGACCGAGTGAGCCTTCTTCCTTAATCTCATGGGTCACTAAGACTCCGTAAGGACCACCACACACTTGGTGTCTCTTGCTTCGCTTACAAAGCACTTGAGAATAAGAATGGGAAAAGAAAAAGGCCAAGCCAAGCAACAAGAGCAACAAAGAACACAAATACACACTCTCTCAAGTCACTAATGGAGTTGAGTGAATTTGGAGGCTTAGAGACGGTTCAATCTATTTGATGTGTCTTAGAGTGGAGTCTTTTGCTCTTATATTGAATGAGATGTTTGGAATGCTTGGATGGATATGAATGAGGTGGTTGGGGGTATTTATAGCCCCCAACCACTTCCATAGCCGTTGGGGAGGCTGCTGGCGATGGGCACACCGGACAGTCCGGTGCGCCAACGGATAGGCACTGTTCCTTATCCGGTGCGCCGCCACGTCACCCAACTGTTGGGCTTCGGAGCTGGTCGACCGTTGGAGGCTTTGTCCTGTTGTGGCACCGGACAGTCTGGTGCCCTCTGACTTCGCTACTCTGACCTCTACCGCGACACTGTAGCACTTTGCAAAGTCGACCGTTGGCGCTGGATAGCCGTTGCCCGCTAGCTCACCGGACAGTCCGGTGGCACACCGAACAGTCTGGTGAATTATAGCCGAGCGCGCCTTGGAATTCCCGAGAGTGGCTGGTTGACATCTGTACGGTCCTGGTGCACAGGACAGTCCGGTGCGCCAATTTTCAGCACACTCAAGTCCTTTTGCTCCAATAAAATTGTGTCCCTAACTTGGTTCTTTTCTTGGTTTGTGTTGAACCTTATGCACCTGTAATACATGAGTTCTAGACAAACTAGTTAGTCCATGTGTTTGTATTGATTATCAACCACCAAAATTAATTATAGGAAATGGTTAACCCTATTTCCCTTTCAATCTCCCCCTTTTTGGTGATTGATGCCAACACAAACCAAAGCAAATAATAAGTGCAGAAATGAAACTAGTTTGCATTTGGAATGTGCATAGGTTACTTGGAGTTAAACGAATTAAAAATCTCACTAAATATGAATGGATTGCTTTTTCTTTTATTTAAGATTTTGGACCACTTTTGCACCACATGTTTGTTTTTGCAAATTCTTTTGGAAAATCTTTTCAAAGTCTTTTTGCAAATAGTCAAAGGTATATGAATAAGATTGCAAGAAGCATTTTCAAGATTTGAAATCCCCCCTGTTTCAAATGCTTTTCCTTTGACTAAATATAAACTCTCCCTGAACGAAATTCTCCTCTTAGCTTTCAAGAGAGTTTTGAGATAGAAATCAATTTAAAATTTTGCTTTCACAAATCAAGTGAAACATGGATACCAATTGATACCAATTTGAGAATACATCAATTGAAATAAATACCAATTAAAATTTCATTTCAAAATTTTTTGAAATGGCGGTATTGCGGTCCTTTTACTTTGGGCTTAATACTTTCTCCCCCTTTGGCATTAATTGCCAAAAATGGAGACTTTGAGAGCCCTTTTGCATCTTTCTTCCCCTTTGGGGCCTAATACTTTCTCCCAAAGGATAATATAAATATGAGTGAAGGGTAATACCATTGAGAGTTTGTGGAGTAATGACAAATGATACCGTCAGAGTTGGAGTGGAAGCCTTGTCTTTGCCGAATACTCCATTTCCCTTTCAATCTAAGACTAAGTATAGAAATGCACTTGAAAACACATTAGTCTTAGCCTTGGCACAAGTAGAATATGACACATGCATTTGCACCAAATGAAAGAGACATGATCAAAATTATATAGATGAGCTATGTGTGCAATGTTTCCATCAAAGTTACGAGAATCAAGTATATTTAGCTCATTCCTAAGTTTGCTAAAGGTTTTCTCATCTAGTGGCTTGGTAAAGATATCGGCTAATTGGTTTTGAGTGTTAACATAAGCAATTTTGATATCTCCCTTTTGTTGGTGATCCCTCAGAAAGTGATACCGGATGTCTATGTGCTTAGTGCGACTGTGTTCAACGAGATTATTGTAACACCTCAGGTGTTACCAAGACACTGGCTTCATACTTGCACTAATGACTTGTTATCACATGTGCTTAAGTGGGGAGAGGGAGACCCCAAGACCATGGATTAACCAAGGTATATTAGTGACCAAAGATTTACCCAAACAATTTGAGCAATTGTCATTTTGGGCAAAGGAGGTTAAACCCTAGACCCCTAAAGGCACTAGACTTCCAAGCAAAGGATCAGTGGATAAGTTCATCAGATTGCCAAACCTTGATTCTAATCCTTAACCAAAGTCTAAGTAACATTATAACCTACAAAATGCAGAGGGGAAACATTACAAAAAGACCCCTTAAAGACCCCAAATTCACCCCTTAAGTAGAAAGCACACTAGAACTCTCTAATCTTCTCTAAGTCAAAATCTAACCCTAATCTAAAGATCAAACGAGTTCACTTAGTAAATGTCACCAAAACCACTTGGTTTGAATACCAAAAAGGTGCCAAACCACCTAAGGCACCCACTGGAAAAGTTTGAAACCATGCCAAATTCGTTTGACTTGATTTGGCATCACTTTTGTCGTGGAGTGGACAGTGGGACAAGCCAGATTTGGCGTCCAAAAATCTTCTAACCTAGGGCTTATCTCCCCTTGGAACTCACATACAAGAGATAGCCATAGGTGCCAGGAAGAGGCCTGCGCTGGATTTTTGCCAAGATTCGCACGTTTGCGATCTCGGCAAGCTGTTGAACAGGGGCAGAAGAACACCTCCACGTGTTCGACGCGCCTTGAACGCGCCAGAGCACGCCCAGCGCTCGACCCCGCGCGCCCCGCGCCGCTCCAAGCCACGCCCGTGTCCCCTGCCCGCGCTCGCGCCTATAAAGCCAACCAAGGCTTCAGCCGTACTCCCCCCGCGCGCTCTCGACCTCACCGGAGCAAGAGATCATCGGCGTTTGCCCTGCACACGGCGTGCCAGCGGCCGCCCGATCCTCCGCCATCGTAGACCGGCCAGTAGAGCCATTCCCAGCCCTGTCCATCCCTCGGAATAGACTCTATGTGCCTCGGTGAAGCTCCCATTGCGAGGAATCGAGCTTTGCCTCACCGGAGCGCCGGATCAAGGTCACCGGACTTTGCCTGACCGCCGGTGAACGTGGAGCGAGCTCCACGGTGAGTTATTCTTCGATTCCTTGCACGGGTCGACTCTTTAACACCCCGTGAAGCTTCTCGTGCCCTTGGATTGACCTGTATCGCCGTGGTTAGGCCGGAGCACACACCGCCGATGAGCTCGCCCACCTGCGCACGTGGACCGGCCGATTCCGGCCATCACCGTCGTCGAGTCGTACATCGTTGTGACCGCACGGACCTCCCGAAGCCAACCCCACTCTTCGCCGGACCTCCCTCACTGCCGGTAAGCCACGCTGCCCTTTTTCCTTTCGCGGGTACTGTTCGAAGGGGGGGAGGGACCTCGGGGAAGAAGGAATAGAAGTCAGGGTGGTTTTTGAACTGTCAGAGACTCAGAGGAATAGTGGCTCAGGGGTATAAATTAAATAAATGGTTTAGGAAAGACCCAGGGTCCTCGGTGTAAACTGGTTTTTCCAGAAAACCTTTTTAATATTTGTAATTTAAATGCAAACATAGCTTGTAAAATTCATAACTTCAGTTTTATTTAACCAAATTTGGTCAAACCAATTTTGCCTGATTCTAAATAATGTGAACTACCTAGGAAAAATGCAAAACCCCCTTAGTATTGTAGAAGAATTTAAAGTTTGGAATTAAATATTGATTTGGCCAAAAGCTAAATAATAATGGGAAAAATAGTTATACTGTTAGACTGAGGTTAAGAAAAATCAGAGAAGTACTTAATCACTCCCTAATCTGTTTAAAAATAGTAAACCCCTCAGTGCACCAAATTAAGATAGGTTTTACTATTTAAAATCATTTTAGCTCAAAGTTAAAGAAAATAAAAAAGGTAGATTAAAATAGAAACCAGGAAGCAACCACATTTTTGTTAGCTCACTTATTCAGTGTAGTTCACTGGAAAATATCATTAGACCTTTGTTTAGTACAAAATAAATGAGATACCTTTTATTTTATGAAAACAATGAAAACTTAGAAAAATCTTAGAAAAATAATCCTGAGGGGAAAACACCTCAAACCTTGGGATAACTAATCTTTTGTTATTATGAATATAGGAAAAATATGAGTTCTGTTGTTTGATATTTTTCAAATAACAAGTTAGTTATAAGTACCTTTTTGGCATTAAACTTTAGAAAATCACAACTAAATATCCAGTAGGTCTTTTTCTGTGATTTTTAACACAGAGGCCTAATATCACCTATGAATCTGGACAAAAATAAAAATTGGTACAGAAACCTCACTTAAATTATAGCTATAGTGTAAAATGCCACTTTACACTTGCTTTTGTTAATTTTGCACAAGTAGTATCTGAATTAATCTCCACCTCAAATTTTTAGGAGAAACCACAAATGTCAATACTTACCCAATGACATTTTTATAACATTTTTGGGGAATGTTAACTAACCCTGATGGTTCAAAAAGGCTTAATAGGAAGCAATAGAAAGACAAGGGAAACTTTGGGGAGAAATAGATGAAAGTACAAAGCCCTTAAGTATATCCAAAAAGAAACCCTAGAGAAGCACTAAACTTAATACTGTTTTACTATGCATAACCCTTACAAATGTTCATGTCATATTTATACATATATCTCATACATTGCATACGATAGATTGTAATCTCGCTGACGGGGAGTACATCCTCGTGCCGGAGCAAGGAGTTGCTCAGGAGGTAGCCTAGGATCCAGCACCAGAGCCTGCCATCGAGGATCTGCCTGCCCCAGCTTTGGAAGGCAAGCCCCGGTTTTATGCATACCCAGTTCTATATATTATTTTACTGCACTTAATGATTGTAGGCTTGTATTGTGCACTTAAGTGTAGGAGTTGCCTGAAACCCTAGTTGCATTAACTCAGGATTTCCTTTTGAGATGGATACTAGTATGCTAGGTCGAGTAGCTGCTTTACTAATTAGGGATCTCGGTAGAAGTCGAGTGATTTTTCTAGCACTCGCGCGAGGTCAGGAAATTGGTTGTATCCACTTTGATAACAGAAATATGATGGTCTGTGGACACGGATCCATGGGGATGCGTGGTCTACGAGATGAAATTGGAATAAGGATTAACGTGCGGATACCTGTGTCAAGCATTTGAACGTACTAAACACATGCCGAGAAATATGGTAAATCGGTAAACCTAGTACCTGAGTGAACCTGCCCGCAGACTTTGCCCCTCACACGACCTGAGACGTGGTCTCCCATTCCGGTTATGGTGGGTACAAGTGCGGTCACTGCACGACGGCAGTCAGGGTCAGTGAGGCATTGTACGCCAAGGCGGTGAGCCCTATTCTGTTGACGAGGAATCGATGGGCACGGTTGATGTGTGTGGGGACGGAGTGCCCCTATATGTCGTGTGTTTAGGTTTACCTTGCAAGGATAAAAACTCGATTCGAATCATCTGCTTCTCGCAGCTAATGAGACTGCTTGATCCATTATACTGCATTGAGTAACAAGTGGAAATGTGATGACTTGGCAAAAGTTGTTGATTGCTAAATGTTTGATACCATGTATGATTAGATAGGTACACATTTAGTCTTAAGAGAGTCACACTAAAACTTGAAAAAGCTAAAACTTGATTTTTAGACTCAGCTAGTGCTTTTGGCAAACAAACCCCTCAGTCAAACAGCTGCATGTCTAGAGGTAGAGGAGTAGACTCCTCACACCGGGTAAGTCTAGCTGAGTATTAGTATACTCAGCCTTGCTTGTGGCATAATTTTACAGGTTCTCTGGAGGACATGGTTGCTGGAGTGACTTGGCCGTCCATCTTGCCACCGGGTTGGACAGTCGAGCGGGATCCTACCTCGGCTAAGGAAGAGCACGAGGAGTGATGGGACAGGCTTCCCCATCCCTCCATTTATTTATCGTTAGTTTTATTCCGCTGCATTCCGAACAATGATCACTACTTTTGGTAAAACTCCGATGATGTTGTAATAAATTTAATACTCCTTAATGTATGGTTTTATGCTTTATTGTATTTGCTCTGTGCCTCACCATCGAGTGAGTACGTGGTACTTGATCCTGTTAGTGGCCTCGTCGGATTAGATCTGAGGGACTGACGAATTATTCCTATTTAAGTGTGGTCTAGCCTCTAAGGTGGGACTTAGGCACTTAAGTTGGAATAATTCGAGCGGTTCCGCCACAATTATCTGCCATGCGGATTGCACTCTCATTGTCACATAGGAGAGGGACTTTGCTCAATTTGTAGCCATAGTCCCTAACGGTTTGCCTCATCCAAAGTAACTGCGCACAACAATGGCCTACGACAATGTACTCGGCTTCGGCGGTGGAAAGAGCTACTGAGTTTTGTTTCTTTGAAGCCTATGACACCAGGGATCTTCCCAGAAACTGACAAGTCCCTGATGTGCTCTTCCTATCAATCTTACATTCGGCCCAATCGGCATCGGAATACCTAATTAGATCAAAGGTAGATCCCTTGGGGTACCAAAGCCCAAACTTAGGAGTGTAAACTAAGTATCTCATGATTCTCTTCATGGCCCTAAGGCGAACTTCCTTAGGATTTGCCTCGAACCTTGCACACATGCATACAGAAAGCATAATATCCGGTCGAGATGCACATACATAGAGTAAAGATCCTATCATCCACCGGTATACCTTTTGATCTACGGATTTACCTCCCGTGTCGAGGTTGAGATGCCCATTGGTTCCCATGGGTGTTTTGATGGGTTTGCCATCCTTCATTCCAAACTTTTTAAGTATGTCTTAAATGTACTTTGTTTGGCTGATAAAGGTGCCATCTTGGAGTCTTTGATTATTAGCTCAAAGCTCACAAACTTGCCAATCACTTCCTCGGGAGACATTAGTTTATATCTAGGATCCCCACGAATTAATTGCACTTGAGTAGGATTGCGTAAAACAAGGGATCTT
This sequence comes from Zea luxurians, assembly GCA_029449295.1. Taxonomy (NCBI): domain Eukaryota; kingdom Viridiplantae; phylum Streptophyta; class Magnoliopsida; order Poales; family Poaceae; genus Zea; species Zea luxurians. Next base: position 18,680,535 of record JAOPSE010000037.1, read on the forward strand.
AGAATAACCTTGACCATTTCATGGTCATCCCATTTGGTGCTCCCGAGGTTGCGCACTTGGTTCACCATTGTCTCGAGCCGGTTGTACATGGCTTGCGGCTCTTCTCCTTTGTTAAGGACGAATCGACCGAGCTCCCCCTTGATCGTCTCCCGCTTGGTGATCTTGGTCACCTCGTCCCCTTCGTGCGCGGTGTTGGGGACTTGTTCTCAAATGCTATGAATTAAGAACAAGGCAACACGGAAATCGTTAAACGTTAAAGTCCTTCGTCCTCCTGAACATTATTTTCCTTAGGATATAATGAGTTTTAGACGAAGGTTATGAAGGATGTACCTTCGTTAGTATAACAAATAATGAAAAAGGGGATTCATATAAAGTATGAGAAATGACATAAATACTTAAATATCATCATAAGCTCATATCTATTTTTATTATTATAAAGATGGCAACAAATTACAGATGTACCTTCGGTTTGAAGGAAAGCAAAAGTACAAGCGTGACGCAAAAGTAAATGCCCAGTCAGCGTGAACAGTACGGGAGTACTGTTCACCTATTTATAGGCATGGGTCGTAGCCCATGTAAAATTACATCCAGGTCCTTTGCTTTTGATAATAACTCTATAATAATCCATCGAGGTCTAGATAGTCTTTTCCTCTTTAAGTCGGTTTCTTCATACAGCAATTTTGACTTATCCGAAGGGTTCATGTCCGAAGGTACCTGTTCATGTATTATACTCCAAAAACATTGTTAAATCTTGTTTTTGAGGACCTTCGAAAGCCGAAGGCCCCCAACAGTAGCCCCTCGCAATATTAATTTGTTAAGATAATAAATTCAAATTGCGATATGGACGAAGGACCTAAGCCGAAGGTCCGAAAAAATACCTTCCCTTTTCTAGAATAGCAACAGCCACTGACAAGCGGGCCCTCCAGCACACAATACACCAGGCGTATAAATAAGAGCGCACCACTAGCTCATTTGGCACGCTTTCTTGCCATCTGCCTTGCCTGCTCAAACAACTCTTTGCTTAGACACACTTTGACCAGATTTTTTAGATTTTAAAGCTTTGGCTTTGAGAGCACTTTTCTCAGCTCTTTCGAAGATGTCTGAGGATAAGAAGGCTACTGCTGAAACGAAGCTGAGTCTTTCTGAAGAGATGAATCTTGGCTTTATTGAATCGATAGCGAGGACAAATGCGGAGAAGATTGCTAGGGAGACTCTGGAGGATTTGTCTGAAGATACCAGTGACAGTGATAACTATGATGTGGAGAGCGGCGGGGAAGACTCCGAAGATCGACCCTGGAGACCAAGCCATGCAGTTTTTGGAAAATCAATTATTAAACAAAGCCATCTTGACAACATGAGGGGGAAATACTTTCGGGATATGTCTGTTGTGAGGGCTGACGATGGAGAAAAAACTTGTCCTACCCCAGAGGAGAATGAAGTCGTGATCTTTTGGAGCTTTTTGAAGGCTGGGCTTCGGCTTCCTCTTAGCAGCTTCGTAGTCGAGGTTTTGAAGATATTTCAGATCTACCTTCACCAGATTACCCCCGAAGCTATTGTAAGAATGGGAATCTTCGTGTGGGCTTTAAGGAGTCAAGGCTTGGAACCAAATGCAAAAAGTTTCTACAGCGTGCATGAATTGTTATACGAGACGAAGCCCTGGGGTAAGGAACAATATCATAATAATTTCGGTTGCTATAGCTTCATTGCTCGTTCTGGCTCAAGCTCGCCAGTACCAACTTTTCGGAAGAGATGGCCCGGAGACTGGACAAAAGAGTGGTTTTATGTAAAGAATAATTTAAAGGAACGAGAAGACATCAAAGATATAATCATGCGCCCTATCTGGCAACGCTTCGGGCTCCGTAAACCGAAGGTAGAAATTGACGAAGCGGCCGAAGAATGCCGCAAGGCTTTCGGCTTAGTCTGCTCTTTCATTGGGACAAGGGATTTAGTTCAAGAGCACGTGGCCTACAGGATATGGCCGCTGCTAGCCGACTGGGAGATGCCAAAAGAGTCCATCAGCAATCCCCATGAAGGTGGTCTGGTTCGGCTGAAATATACCTTCAGATTCAGAGACCAGTTTATCGAGCCAGACGACAACTAGTTGAAAAGCGTCGAAGCTACAAGTGATGATCTGCTTGGGCTATATTCCAGAGCAGAATACAATGCATTATCTGCGGCCTTCGGGAACCGTCAAAAGAAGAGACTGAACAGAGTTTACGATGCCATCGGGTTCATGTATCCCGACTACCGTTACTCGCCCCGGGGACAAAAAAGGAAAAGTGAAGATTCCGGGAAAGATGATGTTCCTGTGCCGAAGAGGAAAAGAGTGAAAGTCCTTGCTCATCGACCACGCTATATTGAACCGGTCGAAGTGCCTGATTTTGGCGGTGAGACCTCTTCGGCTACCGAAGGCAAAAAACCTATACCTGCGCAGAAAGCTAAAGAGCTGTCTGCAACACCGAAAGCTGAAAGAACTGAAGAGTCGAAAGCTGAAGGGACAAAAATACTAGAGATTTTAAGCCCTTCGGCAGAAGTTGGAGTGCCACAAGTTCCGAAGGGTCCAGCTGTGACCCCCAATAGGAAAAGGATGGTTAATGTTTTGGATGTACTGAAGACAATAAAGTCTTCAAGCTCTACACCGAAAAAAGTTACCGAAGCTCAAAAAGCACAAATTGAAACAACAGCCTCTGGAGGCAAGACTACAAAGCACGAGGCTGGAATCAAAACTGGACCTTCAGAGTCTGCCCAAGAAAAATCCTTGGAAACCGAAGGAGAAAGTAGAAAGGAGACTTTAAAACAAATTCTGTCGGAAAAAACTCTTTCTTCAATTCCCGAAGCATTCTCCAAATTGCCTGATTATATTGTGCGACATGCTTCGGGCAAAATACTATCTGAAGGAGAAAAACGAGAAGCCCATCACTATGCCCAGAGATTAAAATATCCGAAAGGGGCGTTGATATTCAATGGTAGCGGAGAAGAGGACTTCTTGTATTGTCTCCCAGACAGCAAGGAGATCTCTGTCTGCCGGGAGATGGCAAGAAGCTTCGGATTCCCCACCTTGGAAGATGGGTTTCAGTTTTGTCAAAAGATGAATTGGCCGATAGCTTAGCATATAACAGCTTAAAGGTGAGAAACTAAACTTTTTGCGTGGTTAAAAATTTGTGTGTTTATTTCTTAATATCACATTCCTTTTGCAGGGCCTTATTCTTAGCAATGCCCTACGAGCACAGAAAAACGCTGAAGACGAGGGATGTACCATGGCATTGAATAACCTTCGTTCCGAGGTGATTGAGCTAAGGAACGAAGGTCTTGAGAAAGACAAAATTTTACATTCATTGCTTAACAAAATAAAAGAGGATGAAGCTGCTTCAAGGCTCAAGCTGAAGCCCAGAAGTGCAAAATTGAAAATCTTCAGAAACAGCTGGCTGAGGCGAACCTAAGGTGTGCAACTGCCGAAGCTAACCTTGAAATCAGCGACTACTGGAAGAATCATTGGGAGAAAACAACTGTAGAGCTTCGGTCTTCAAAAGAAAAATGTTATGAAAAATCCATGAAATGTGTGGAAACAATTAAGAGTAGCTTCACCAGCGCTGGCACATTTTTGAATGAAAGCAACTTTGTACTGGGAGATCCCGAAGGTCCAATCGACTGGATCAACGGCGAGGCCGAGGCTTTTGAAGAAATTTTGAGTGGCCGTGGGGACATATGCGCCTTCTCGGGTGCTAGGGGAATGACCACTATTTTGGAGAGAAGAGGCTGTGATCATGTGAAATCCTTGGTGCAAACCGAGGCCGCCTTAACTATTGAAGATGTAAAAGACCCCTCGGCCGAAGGAAGCTTGGTTGGTGGAAAATTTTTCACCGACATCTGGGAAAATGGCGGCTGGGAGATGGCTCAAGAAATCATAAGGAGAAGTGAAAAAGGTATTCACGATGCCAGAAAAGTGGCAGAGGCCGCTGAGAAAAGTGCGGATCTCGAGAGGCGAATAGGTATTGACTACTAACTTTTTGACTTTATGTTGTAATTTTATGACTTCGGACTTATTTACACTTTGTAATACAGCCGTACAAACTCCTCCCCTAGAGCTCACAAAGCCATTGGCGGACCCCAAAGCAAAGGGGGATGATGAGATTAGAAAAATGGCTGAAGCTATTATGGATAAAGTTGTTGATCAACTACTAAACGAAGCTGCAGAAGTAGTTTTACGAGAAGATTAGTTGTTATTGTAAAGCCATTTGGAGTGTAATATTTGCTGGACAATATGTATAATATTTTGTAATTTTGAATGTAATATATAAGCTGTTTATGATTCAACTCTTTACGATGCATGAAACTTTACGTACATACCGTTTTTGAGCCTTCGGCGAAAAAACACCTTCCCTTCTTTTCATGCTTCGTAAAGAATATCCATATTCCGTAAAAATATTACTGTTTCCGAAAAACATCTATGCCTTGTGAACAATAGATCTCCTTTTCATATCAAAGTGACGAAGCTGTATTTCTTAAAAACCTATTTTGTGCCTTGGCACTTCTTCGAAACGATCTCCGAAGCTCAATAATGTAGGTCAACATTGTGTACCTTTCCAAAGATCCATATTGCACCCCCTTCTTGTGCCATTGATGCAATATGATGTATGATGCTATGCTATGCACGTGATGTAATGATGTAATGATATGCAAAGTGAAATTCGCGCCGAAGGCCTACACACATTCCCCAGTGGAACACACAATCTTTTGGTCATTTTTCGGTAAATCAACGTTGACTTTTCGCTGTAAGCCTCCCTTAGGAGCTTCTTCGCCTTCTATTTCGACGGTAACAACGTTTATTTTTCACTGTAAGCCTCCCTTAGGAGCTTCTTCGCCTTCTATTTCGGCGGTATCAGCGTTTATTTTTCGCTGTAAGCTCTGCATTCCCTTTGGAACGACTTTTGAGCAGAAAACTTACGCTGCGTTCCCTTTAGAACGACTTTTGTTGCTTCGACAATAATTTGTAATGCATTCCTTCATCAAAACCTTTAGAACTTCATCAATGTTTGAAGAAGATATATTCATCATGATAATGACAAAGCTATTACAGGAAATTGAAAGCAACAAAAGAAATGAATTTTCAATGCTTGTTCTTTATTGAAAAGGTGAATGATGACAAATGTAAAGGCTGTTTCTGAGGTAGGATATATCTTAGTAGATGTGCTTTGATTCTGGCACAGTACTATTGACTGTGCGAGCTTCGGACTGCTCCCTGAAGTCTCTCTGCTGGTGACTGTGCTGGCTCCCTTCTGGCTGCTGGCCTTGGGGATAAGCGGGTTGCATTGGTGGTGGAGGTGGGGGCTGTTGCCAAGATGCCTGAGGTTGGCTTGCCGAAGCAACAGAAGCTGCAGGATGGTTGCCCACATATTCTGGAATGTATGGTGAGTGGTACGAAGCAGTATGCATAACTTGCTTCGGCTGGCTCTGTTGGGCTGCAGCTTCTGCTATCTCTTTCTGTTTTTGAATGGTGACATGGCACATCCTGGTGGTATGGCCCTTGTCCTCTCCACAGAATAGGCAATAAATTTTCCTGGGCTGATTCCCAAACCTTCCTCCGAAGCCCCTAGCGCCTCTGCCCCTTGGAGCTGGGGGCCGAGGATGGCTCTGTTGCCGCCCCGAAGCCTGAGAGGAATACTGCGGCCTTTGTTGCTGGCTTCCCCTATCGTCATTCTGAGTAGAATGGATAGACCTAACGTGCCTAGGGTGGATTCTCCCTCCGAAGCCCCTAGTCATTTCGGAGAACCTATAAGCTTTCTCCCTCTTTTGCCGAAAATCATTATCTGCTCTGATATATTCGTCCATCTTCTGAAACAGCTTCTCCAGGGTCTGAGGGGGTTTCCTGGTGAAGTATTGGGCTGTAGGTCCTGGCCGAAGCCCCTTAATCATGGCCTCAATAACAATCTCATTAGGCACCGTTGGCGCCTGTTGTAACACCCCAGGTGTTACTCAGGGTGTCCACCCAGGGCTACCCCTTTTAACCTGTTAGCACATGTCATTGGTTTGGGCAAAGTACATCAAACTTGGAATTCAAGGTCCTAAACAAGTGCCAACCATCTTGGATATCATGCCCTAGCTTGTCATGCACATCTAAGAGGGGAATTTTCCAAAACCCTAAAGCAAACCCCTTTTGAGCCATAGGAACCCTAATTGAAGCTAGGATCAAAAGGTCATGTAAACCCTATGATCATGGCTTGGGCCAAATATAAAAGTTGTAGTATGCTTCATAACCTACAAATAATAGTAAGGAAGTACCCCCCCAAAAAGATTTCAGAAAGGCCGCAAAAAGTTCACCAAGGATTGAGCACAAGGGGAAAATTCAGAATTTGCCTAAGTCTAAAAACTAACCCTTGAACAAAGATCCCACATGTTCACCTTAATCCAAAATTCAAAACACTTCGACCCAATTAACAAAGTGGCGCCAAATTAACCCTAGAATGCCCTGGAAAGAGGTGACACCTACCCTAGGGCGTTTGACACGACTTGGCACCATTTTTGGCTCGGTTTGGACATGTCTGACACAGCCAACTTCTCACTCCTCTATCTCCCTACCCCGACCATATCTTGACTTGGAACTCACAGCAAAAAGGTAGGATACGGTGCAGAGAAGAGATTGTGTATGGGACGTTGGCCAAGATCTGCACGCTAAGGCGCCCAAACAGGCCGTTGAACACGGGCAGAAGCAACGAGCCACGTGTTCGACGCGCTCTGAGCTCGCCAGAGCACGCCCTCGCGCGCCCCCCGCATGCCCCGCGTCGCGCCAAACGGCCAGCCAACGCCATAGCCCGCGCCCGCGCCTATAAAGCCCGCTCAGGCGTCGACTGCACTCTTCCGCGCACACTCAAACCTCACCGGAGCTCAGCTCACCACCGTTTGCCCGTGCGTGGTGTGCCCGCGGCCACCCGAGCCACTGCCGCCGTAGACCGGCCAGCCCAGCTTTTCCCAGCCCCGTCCAACCCTCGGAGACGAGTGTGCACGACTCAGTGAAGCTCCTCGAGCAGGAATCGAAGCCTGCTTCGCCGAAGAGGCCAGTCCACGGTCGCCGGAGCTCACAACCCCGCCGGAGTACGTGGACCGGGTAATCCGCTCAACCACTTTCCGATTCCTCGTGCACACGGTCACTACGTTACCCCGTGAAGCTCACCGTGCCCTTGGATTGAACCAGATCGTCGTGGTTTGGCCGGTACACTCGCCGCCGACGAGAACACCCGCCTGCGCGCGTGGACCGAGCGATTCCGGCCATCCCCGCCGTCGAGCCGCACCTCGCTGTGACCGCCAGAGCCTCCCCGAGCCAACCCTGCCCTTCGCCGGACCTATCTCGCCGCCGGTAAGCCACGCCATCCTTTTCTTTCCCGCGGGTACTGTTTACATTGGGGGAAGGACCTCGGGGAAGAAGAAGGAAAGGTCAGGGGGCTTTTTGAACTGTCAGCGACCCAGGGGAATAGTGGCGCAGGGGTAGATCTGTGCGGGTTGATTTAGTTTAAACCCAGGGACCTCGGTGTAAACTGTTTTTCCAGGAAACTCTTATTAAATCTGTTTTTAAATTAAGCAGAAACTTTGAAAATCCATAACTTCTGTTTAGTTCATCCAAATTTGGTCAAACAAATTTTGTCAGACTCTAAATAATGTAACCTACTTAAGAAAAATATAAACCCCCTATGTACTATGGAAAACTTTAAGGTTCTGATTTAATTATAGTTTTGGCCAAAAGCTCAATAATAGAAAGAAAAATAGTTGTGCTATTTGGCTGGGGTTAGAAAAAAATTGAAGAAGTCTATGTCCACCTACTGACCTGTTTAAAAATGTTAAACCTCTCTGTCCACCCCATTAAATTAATTTTTGCCATTCATTTTACAATATGCTTAAGATTAAGAAAAATAGAAAAGATGATTTAAATAATGAACCAGAGGGCACCCCTATTTTTGTTAGATTACTTATTCCATGTAGTTTACTAGAAAAATCTATCATACCCTGGTTTAGTATAAAATAAGTAGGATCCCTTTTATTTTTAGAAAACAAGGAAAACTTAGAAAAACCCTACAAAAATAACCCTAAGGTGAAAACACCTCAAACCTTGGGATAACTAATGTTTGGTTATTATGAACATAGGAAAAATACAAAATCTGTTGTTTGATATTTTTCAAATGACAAGTTAGTTATAAGCACCTTTTTGGCATAAAACTTTAGAAAATCACAACTAATTAATCACCAATTAACTTTTTGTGAATTTTGGCACAGAGGTTTAGTATTACTGTTAGATCCCAACAAAAATAACCCTTAGGAGGGAACTCAACTCTAATGGAGAGGTGTAGTGTAAAGTGGCCCATTTTACACCACCTTTGTTATTTTTGTCTAAAGCTTAGCCTTTTTATTTTGAACCTCAATTTCCTAGAATGGGCTATAGTGACCAATGGAAATCCACTGTAATTTTTATAGAATTTTTGGGAAAATGTTAAACCACTGTCGTAGTTCAAACCTACACTAGAAGCCATGAAATGAGAATAAAGAAAGGGAAATATGAATAATGGAAAATTAGTGTCATCCTAAAACTCTTTATAACTTGTCCACTGAGATATATAAAGGCAATGCCAATTACCTATGCCTATCCCTAGCAAAACCTAGACCTAGAAATGATAAGCATAAACCATTAAAAGCCACATATGACCCGAAAACCCTAAGTTACTCATCAACTTAGTTTTCTTCGCTTAGCATAATGTTGTTAAATCCTGCATAATCATGACATACATGTTCATTGCATTTCGATAGACTGTAACCTTGCTGACAGAGAGTACATCCTCATGCCGGAGCAAGGAGCTGCTCAGGAAGTAGCCCCGGATCCAGCACCCGAGCCTGCACCAGAGGATCTGCCTGCCACAGCTTCGGAAGGCAAGCCCCGGTTTTATGCATAACCTGTTATTTGTACTATTTTACTACACTTAATGATTGTAGGATTGTTTGTGCACTTAAGTGTAGGAGTTGTTTGAAACCCTAGTTGCATGATCTCAGGAACCCCATTGTGATGAATACTAGTATGCTAAGTCGAGTAGCTGCTTTAATCATTAGGATCTCGGTAGAAGTCGAGTGATTTTTCTAGCACTCGCGCGAGGTCAGGAATTGGTTGTATCCATTTTTATATCATAATGATGTTGGTCTGTGGACAACAATCCATGGGGATTGGTGGTCTACGAGGTGGGAATTGGAATAAGGATTAAGGTGTGGTACCGTGAGTCAAGCATTTGAACGTACTAAACATATGCCGAGAAATATGGTAAATCGGTAAGCCTAGTACCTGAGTGAACCTGACAGTGGACATATCCCCTCACGCGACCTGAGACGTGGTCTCCCATTCCGGTTATGGTGGGTACAAGTGCGGTCACTGCACGACGGCAGTCGGGGTCAGTGAGGCATTGTACGCCAAGGCGGTGAGCCCTGATCTGCTGACGGGGAATCGATGGGGACGGTTGATATGTGTGGGGACGGAGTGCCTCGCCATGTCGTGTGTTTAGGTTTACCTTGCAAGGATAAAACTCGATTCGAATCGTCTGCTTCTCGCAGCTAATGAGACTGCTTGATCCATGCTGCTACATTGAGTAACAAGTGGAAATATGATGAGATGATACAAGTTGTTGATTGCTTAAATGTTTGCTACTATGTGTGAGTAGATAGTACACATTTAGCCTTAAGAGAGTCACACTTAAATTTGACAAGTTAAAACTGGAATTTAGAAACTCAGCTAGTGCTTTTGGCAACCAAACCCCACAGCCACACAGCAGCATGTCTAGAGGTAGAGGAGTAGACTCCTCACACCGGGTAAGTCTAGCTGAGTATTAGTATACTCATCCTTGCTTGTGGCATAATTTTACAGGTTCTCTAGAGGACATGGTTTCTGGAGTGACTTGGCTGTCCATCTTGCCACCGGGTTGGACTGTCGAGTGGGACCCCGCCTCGGCTGAGGAGGAGCACGAGGAGTGATGGGACAGGCTTCCCCATCTCTCTGTTTATTTATCGTTAGTTTCATTCCGCTGCACTTCGAACAATGATGACTACTTTTGCAAAACTCCGATGGTGATGTAATAATTTTAATACTCTTACTTGCATGGTTTTATGCTTTATTGTATTTGCTCTGTGACTCACCTTCGAGTGAGATTGTGGTACTTGATCCTGTCAGTGGCCGTGTCGGACTAGATCCGAGGGATTGACGGGTTATTCCCATTTAAGTGTGGTCTAGCCTCTAAGGCAGGGCTTAGACACTTAAGTTGGAATAATTCGGGCGGTTCCGCCACAGCTGGTATCGGAGCTTGTACCACCACAGAGGAATCAATAAAATATGAATACCATCCCTTTTCAAAATAAAACTTGATAGAAACAATGTTGGATAGATCGTAGGACGAGCAGGATAGACCTAGGACGTGAAGCCTTAGGATGATAGAAGGGTAGCTAGGTGGCTAAATAATTAGGCCCCACAGGCCACTTTAAGGGATGGGAGTTCTTCCCTATCCCCTTATGTTGGTGAGGTCGTTCAGGACGAGCATGCATGCATTGCTAAATTAAACAATTGAGTAAAGACTTAAAAACAAGGTGATAACCAACTAAGTCTCCAGTACCTTTTTATTTTAACTAAAGAAAGGTTGAGTTTTATTTCTCTTGTTCTTTTTATAATTCTTTTTCTTTTACTTACGCTCAACCGTACACAGATGACTTCCCACGGATCCTCAGAGGACGGAAATGCACTAACCCACACTGACGGGCTTGCACGAGAGGGCTTCCCCCGTATTTTGTGGGAGGTACTTCAGGGAGCCGGGTACTTGACACCCCCTCAGTACGCGGTGCAGCAGTTCGAGAAGCACCGGGTGCCCCGCTGTAGGGTGAGGATGATCTTGGAGCCTCATCCCCTGCAGCCAGGCTGGCGTTCACTGGACTCCGAGTCTTTCGGATACCGGGCGGAGGACACGATCGAGGCGATCGCTCTGCACGGGTTGACGACTTTTTGTGGATTCCATCCCTTGGAGCTCTCTACCCACCCCATTGGCTTATTCCCCGCGGAAAAGGAGGACGACCCGATGTGGAAGGATTGGGTGGAGCATGCCAAGGACGTCTGGGCTCTCTACCCAGGCCACACGGCTCACTTGTCGGTGCGATGCATGAATGCCCTGTATCGTCTGCAAGTGATGCGTGGAGAGGCAATGTCTCATCTAATGGCATTATTGGAGGCAACCAAGATCACCCTGGACAACAGGGAGGAGCTCGTGGTTGACTTGTCCCAGGAGCTGGTAGAAAAAGATTTACAAGTGGAGCAGCTGTCTGATGAGATCCATGAGCTGGAGGAATTGGTGGGGACGAGGGAGAACACCATCGAGGTTCTCGAAGATCAGCTCCTCAACACCCAGCAGCAGCTCGCAGAGGCTAATGAGCACCTAGATATGCATCATCAGGAGATCCATGATGGGGAGGCTGACGAGGACGTCGACATTGAGGGAGGGGAGGAGCCTGCTTCCAGCGTAGACACTGCTGGCTCAGGGAGGCCACCTTCCCCCGAGTCGAGTGTCGCCTCATTCGCTCATTAAGGTGCCGGAGTAGGAATAGAAATTGGTAATGTAGGACTCCTCGCAGCTAGCTTAGCTTTTGCACCCTTGGGGTACTAGGCTAGATAGAGTTGAGTCTTTTTGGGACAAATGATGTAATCGTGATAAACTCTCTTGGAAGCATGTTGGATGGATGCTGTTATCAGTTTTAAATTTGGAAGGAAAAAGTTATGCCTTTATAAATCCTTTTGTTGAAGTTGGAGTCTATCATTTTGCTGTTGACTCTTTTCGCCGCGATTAAATCTTGAACTTGGAGATATGGTGTTAAGTATTTATGTGGTTTTTCAGATGGCCGGGAGGCAGCGTCGTGGCCAGAATGAGCGCGTTCCTCCACCGCCGCCACCACCCCCCACTCTACAGGAGCTGATGGCTCAGCAGAACGAGATTTTGAGGCAGCTAGCTCAGCGTCAGCCACCACCTCAACACTATGGTGGTGGAGACCATCAGCGTCACCCCGCGGCAGCTACCTACCAGGAGTTCCTCAGTACCCAGCCACCGTTGTTCACAAGGGCGGAGGATCCACTTGATGCAGATGTGTGGTTGCGAGTAGTGGAATCCAAATTCCCGCTACTCCATGGAGCTTGCTCAGAAGTCACTAAGGTCCGGTTCGCTACTCAGCAGCTTCGCGGACCCGCGCGGACATGGTGGGACCACTATCTTGCTATGCAACCGGCGGACCATGAAGTGGATTGGAGAGAGTTTAAGGCAGCTTTCAGGGGACATCACATACCCGCAGGCATCATGGACCGAAAGCTCAACGAGTTTCTGGCACTCACTCAGGGCAACCGGACAGTGTTGCAATATGCCCAGGCTTTTAATGACTTGTGCCAGTATGCTGGGTACCATGCAGACACGGACGAGAAGAAGAGGGACAGGTTCAGACGGGGGCTCAGCACTAAGCTCCGTGATCGTCTCAACACTGTCAGGGCCAACAGCTATAATGAGTTGGTCAACATGGCTATCTCCCAGGAGGACTGCATTACAGCTCGACAGGCAGAAAAGAAGAGGAAGACCCCTGTGGCAGGACCCTCAGCTCAGCCATAGCGCTTCAGGATTATGTCCGACACACAGAACAGGGGACCCCAGCAGCAGCAGCAAGGGAGATGGGTGATCCGACCACCGCAGCAGCAGCAGCAGGCACCCAACCGCACCCAGTTTCAAGCTCAGAGGAACAATCAGCAGCAGCAGTACCGCCAGACAAATGACAACAGGTGTTTCACGTGTGGCAACACCGGACACTATGCCAAGAATTGCCCCCGGAACCAGCAGAGGCAGGGGCCGAATGTCAATCAGAACCAGGGCAAGAGGCAGAAGGTGCAAGTGAGGCAGGGCAAGCTGAACTTTACCACCATGGCTGATATTCCAGAGGGAGCACCCGTCATGACTGGTATCTTTACCGTTTTGAATTGTCCTGCTATTATTCTTTTTGATTCTGGTGCATCACATAGCTTTATTAGTGCCAAATTTAGTGCCAAGTGTCAATTGCCTTTTCATCACACCCATGGGGGTATCACAATTTCAACACCAGGAGGCAGGATTGCCACCAATCAAATCAGCAAGAATGTGCCTATAAAGTTTGGTAGTCTGATAATTAAAACCAACCTTCTTATTTTGGGATTGGAAAGTGTGGATATCATATTGGGAACTAACTGGTTGACCAAACATCAGGCAGTGATTGACATTGCAGCTAGGGCCATTGAAGTGCACTCACCGACCTGTGGTGAAACCACATTATTTTTGCCCGATCAGGGTTGCACCCGTTCTTGTGCCTTTGTCATGATAGAATCCCCAGTGGAAAAGATCCCAGCGGTTTGTGGCTACCCGGATGTGTTTCCGGATGAGTTGCCAGGGATGCCACCTGACCGAGACATCGAGTTCGTAATCGAATTGCAACCCGGGACTGCTCCTATCTCCAAGAGACCCTATAGGATGCCTCCCGCGGAACTGGCAGAACTGAAGAAACAACTGCAAGAATTATTGGACAAGGGGTTCATTCGCCCAAGTACTTCACCTTGGGGATGTCCTGCATTATTCGTGAAGAAAAAGGATGAGAGTTTGAGGATGTGTGTTGACTACCGCCCTCTTAATGCGGTGACTATCAAGAACAAATACCCACTGCCCCGTATTGATGTTCTGTTTGATCAGTTAGTAGGAGCCAAGGTATTCTCCAAAATAGACCTTCGCTCAGGTTACCATCAGATCAAGATCCGTGCCAGTGATATTCCCAAGACGGCTTTCTCTACCAGATATGGGTTGTACGAGTTTTTGGTGATGTCTTTTGGGCTGACCAATGCCCCGGCTTATTTTATGTACCTGATGAACTCAGTGTTCATGCCAGAATTGGACAAGTTTGTGGTCGTTTTCATTGATGATATTCTGGTCTATTCCAAGAATGAAGATGAACATACTGAACACCTGCACATCGTGCTCCAGCGACTGCGCGATCATCGTCTTTATGCTAAGTTGTCTAAATGCGAATTCTGGCTGAAGGAGATCAAATTCTTGGGTCACACCATTTCTCAGGATGGGATATCAGTTGATCCTGAGAAGGTACAAGAAGTAATGGACTGGAAACCCCCGACTACGGTGAGGCAAATTCGGAGTTTTCTAGGATTGGCAGGGTATTATCGACGATTTATTCCGGACTTCTCCAGAATTGCCAAGCCAATGACTGAGTTATTGAAGAAGGGAGCCAAATATGATTGGAGCCAGAAGTGCTAAGATGCCTTTCATACTTTGAGGCAGCATTTGACAACAGCCCCAGTGCTGGCTCAACCTGATAACACCAAGCCATTTGAAGTTTATTGTGATGCTTCCGGTACTGGATTGGGTTGTGTCTTGATGCAAGATAACAGAGTGATTGCTTATGCTTCTCGAGCACTCAGACCCCATGAGCAGAATTACCCTACACATGATCTGGAACTGGCAGCTGTGGTTCATGCTCTTAAGATTTGGAGACACTATTTAATGGGAGCTCACTGTAACATCTACACTGATCACAAGAGTCTCAAATACATTTTCACTCAGGCAGACCTTAACATGAGGCAGAGGAGATGGTTAGAGCTAATCAAGGACTATGATTTGGAGGTGCATTACCACCCTGGCAAGGCCAATGTTGTGGCAGATGCTTTGAGCAGAAAGGCCCAGTGCAATTGTATGAACATGGATGCAAGAGTCACCACCCTGTGTGATGAGTTGTGTAAGCTAAACCTGGAAGTTGTTCCTTCCGGTGAATTAAGTTATATCTCAGTGGAGCCCACATTGCAAGAGCAAATAGTCCAGGCACAGATTGGGGATAAAGGTGTACAGGTTATCAAAGACATGCTCAAGCAGAAGGCGGAAAAATACAAGTGTTTCCGTCAGGACAATAAGGGAATTTTATGGTTTGGAGATCGATTGGTTGTTCCCAAGGACCCTGAGCTCAGAAAGAAGATACTGGATGAAGCTCACCTTTCCAAGTTCTCCATGCACCCTGGTAGCAACAAGATGTACCATGATATCAGATCTTTATACTGGTGGACCAGGATGAAGAGGGAAATTGCCAAGTATATATCCGAGTGTGACACCTGCCAAAGGATCAAAGCCAGTCATTTGAAGGCAGCAGGTCCTCTACAACCCCTTCCCATACCATCTTGGAAATGGGAGGACATTTGCATGGACTTTATCGTGGGGTTGCCCAACACCTCCAGGCACCATGATTCAATTTGGGTTATTGTGGACAGATTGACCAAGACCGCTCATTTCTTGCCAGTACATACCACCCACAGGACGGAGAAGTATGCGGAAATTTACATCGACCAGATAGTTCGTTTACATGGGATACCAAGGACTATAGTCTCAGACTGAGGAGCACCTTTTGTGGCACGATTTTGGGAACAATTGCAGGAATCACTTGGGACCCATGTGATACGAAGCTCAGCATACCATCCCCAAACCGATGGCCAGACTGAAAGGGTGAATCAGATTTTGGAAGACATGTTGCGGGCATGTGCACTGCACTACGGAAAGGATTGGGACAAGTGTCTTTCTTTGGCAGAGTTTTCTTATAATAACAGCTATCAGTCCAGTCTGAAGATGGCACCTTTTGAAGCCTTATATGGGAGGAGATGTAGAACCCCGCTGAACTGGTCTCAAGCAGGAGAAAGGGAAATATTTGGGCCAGATTTGGTACTTGAAGCAGAGGAAAAGGTCAGAGTCATCAAGAAAAACTTAGAAGCTGCTCAAGCCAGGCAAAAGGGCTATCATGATAAGAGACGGAAACCTCTACAGTTCGAGGTGGGAGATCATGTTTATCTCAAGGTATCACCCACCAAGGGTGTCCAGAGATTCGGAATAAAGGGCAAGTTAGCTCCTCGTTACATTGGGCCCTACGAGATCAAGGAGACTTGTGGACCTGTAGCATATCAATTGAAGTTGCCACCCAGCATGACAGCTATTCATGACGTATTCCATGTATCTCAGCTGCGGAAATGTATTCGCCTACCCACTGAAATAATACCGGAACCAGACATTGAGATAGAATCAGACTTGTCTTATCAAGAGTATCCCGTCAGGGTTTTAGATCAAAAGGAGAGATCAACACGGGCAAGGTCAATCAGGATGTATAAAGTTCAATGGAGTCACCATTCAGCAGAAGAAGCTACATGGGAGACGGAGGATTTTCTACGCTCTCGCTTCCCCGACTTTCTGCCCAAAGGAGTCGGTACGTAACCCCAAAACCCCACCCCACCTGCCCTTTGAATACAATTATAAGAAAAACTTAGATAACAAGGATAGTCTAAGTTGTGGATTTAACTTAAAAAGGGCTTCCTTCTGAAGTTGCAAAGAGAATGACATTCGAAGAGCAGTTAATAAGAGAAACTTGAATAAAGAAAAAGTAGCACACCTTCAGGCACCCCTCCAAGGAACTCTACCTCAAATCTCAGGACGAGATTCCTTTAAGGGGGGAGGGCTGTAACACCCCAGGTGTTACTCAGGGTGTCCACCCAGGGCTACCCCTTTTAACCTGTTAGCACATGTCATTGGTTTGGGCAAAGTACATCAAACTTGGAATTCAAGGTCCTAAACAAGTGCCAACCATCTTGGAAATCATGCCCTAGCTTGTCATGCACATCTAAGAGGGGAATTTTCCAAAACCCTAAAGCAAACCCCTTTTGAGCCATAGGAACCCTAATTGAAGCTAGGATCAAAAGGTCATGTAAACCCTATGATCATGGCTTGGGCCAAATATAAAAGTTGTAGTATGCTTCATAACCTACAAATAATAGTAAGGAAGTACCCCCCCCAAAAAAGATTTCAGAAAGGCCCCAAAAAGTTCACCAAGGGTTGAGCACAAGGGGAAAATTCAGAATTTGCCTAAGTCTAAAAACTAACCCTTGAACAAAGATCCCACATGTTCACCTTAATCCAAAATTCAAAACACTTCGACCCAATTAACAAAGTGGCGCCAAATTAACCCTAGAATGCCCTGGAAAGAGGTGACACCTACCCTAGGGCGTTTGACACGACTTGGCACCATTTTTGGCTCGGTTTGGACATGTCTAACACAGCCAACTTCTCACCCCTCTATCTCCCTACCCCGACCATATCTTGACTTGGAACTCATAGCAAAAAGGTAGGATACGGTGCAGAGAAGAGATTGTGTACGGGACGTTGGCCAAGATCTGCACGCTAAGGCGCCCAAACAGGCCATTGAACACGGGCAGAAGCAACGAGCCACGTGTTCGACGCGCTCTGAGCTCGCCAGAGCACGCTCGCGCGCGCCCCCGCATGCCCCGCGTCGTGCCAAACGGCCAGCCAACGCCATAGCCCACGCCCGCGCCTATAAAGCCCGCTCGGGCGTCGACTGCACTCTTCCGCGCACACTCAAACCTCACCGGAGCTCAGCTCACCGCCGTTTGCCCGTGCGCGGTGTGCCCGCGGCCACCCGAGCCACTGCCGCCGTAGACCGGCCAGCCCAGCTTTTCCCAGCCCCGTCCAACCCTCGGAGACGAGTGTGCACGACTCAGTGAAGCTCCCCGAGCGAGGAATCGAAGCCTGCTTCGCCGGAGAGGCCAGTCCACGGTCGCCGGAGCTCACAACCCCGCCGGAGTATGTGGACCGGGTAATCCGCTCAACCACTTTCTGATTCCTCTTGCACACGGTCACTACGTTACCCCGTGAAGCTCACCGTGCCCTTGGATTGAACCAGATCGCCGTGGTTTGGCCGGTACACTCGCCGCCGACGAGAACACCCGCCTGCGCGCGTGGACCGAGCGATTCCGGCCATCCCCGCCGTCGAGCCGCACCTCGCTGTGACCGCTAGAGCCTCCCCGAGCCAACCCTGCCCTTCGCCGGACCTATCTCGCCGCCGGTAAGCCGCGCCATCCTTTTCTTTCCCGCGGGTACTGTTTACATTGGGGGAAGGACCTCGGGGAAGAAGAAGGAAAGGTCAGGGGGCTTTTTGAACTGTCAGCGACCCAGGGGAATAGTGGCGCAGGGGTAGATCTGTGCGTGTTGATTTAGTTTAAACCCAGGGACCTCGGTGTAAACTGTTTTTCCAGGAAACTCTTATTAAATCTGTTTTTAAATTAAGCAGAAACTTTGAAAATCCATAACTTCTGTTTAGTTCATCCAAATTTGGTCAAACAAATTTTGTCAGACTCTAAATAAGGTAACCTACTTAAGAAAAATATAAACCCCCTATGTACTATGGAAAACTTTAAGGTTCTGATTTAATTATAGTTTTGGCCAAAAGCTCAATAATAGAAAGAAAAATAGTTGTGCTATTTGGCTGGGGTTAGAAAAAAATTGAAGAAGTCTATGTCCACCTACTGACCTGTTTAAAAATGTTAAACCTCTCTGTCCACCCCATTAAATTAGTTTTTGCCATTCATTTTACAATATGCTTAAGATTAAGAAAAATAGAAAAGATGATTTAAATAATGAACCAGAGGGCACCCCTATTTTTGTTAGATTACTTATTCCATGTAGTTTACTAGAAAAATCTATCATACCCTGGTTTAGTATAAAATAAGTACGATCCCTTTTATTTTTAGAAAACAAGGAAAACTTAGAAAAACCCTACAAAAATAACCCTAAGGTGAAAACACCTCAAACCTTGGGATAACTAATGTTTGGTTATTATGAACATAGGAAAAATACAAAATCTGTTGTTTGATATTTTTCAAATGACAAGTTAGTTATAAGCACCTTTTTGGCATAAAACTTTAGAAATACACAACTAATTAATCACCAATTAACTTTCTGTGAATTTTGGCACAGAGGTTTAGTATTACTGTTAGATCCCAACAAAAATAACCCTTAGGAGGGAACTCAACTCTAATGGAGAGGTGTAGTGTAAAGTGGCCCATTTTACACCACCTTTGTTATTTTTGTCTAAAGCTTAGCCTTTTTATTTTGAACCTCAATTTCCTAGAATGGGCTATAGTGACCAATGGAAATCCACTGTAATTTTTACAGAATTTTTGGGAAAATGTTAAACCACTGTCGTAGTTCAAACCTACACTAGAAGCCATGAAATGAGAATAAAGAAAGGGAAATATGAATAATGGAAAATTAGTGTCATCCTAAAACTCTTTATAACTTGTCCACTGAGATATATAAAGGCAATACCAATTACCTATGCCTATCCCTAGCAAAACCTAGACCTAGAAATGATAAGCATAAACCATTAAAAGCCACATATGACCCGAAAACCCTAAGTTACTCATCAACTTAGTTTTCTTCGCTTAGCATAATGTTGTTAAATCCTGCATAATCATGACATACATGTTCATTGCATTTCGATAGACTATAACCTTGCTGACGGAGAGTACATCCTCGTGCCGGAGCAAGGAGCTGCTCAAGAAGTAGCCCCGGATCCAGCACCCGAGCCTGCACCAGAGGATCTACCTGCCACAGCTTCGGAAGGCAAGCCCCGGTTTTATGCATAACCTGTTATTTATACTATTTTGCTACACTTAATGATTGTAGGATTGTTTGTGCACTTAAGTGTAGGAGTTGTTTGAAATCCTAGTTGCATGATCTCAGGAACCCCATTGTGATGAATACTAGTATGCTAAGTCGAGTAGCTGCTTTAATCATTAGGATCTCGGTAGAAGTCGAGTGATTTTTCTAGCACTCGCGCGAGGTCAGGAATTGGTTGTATCCATTTTTATATCATAATGATGTTGGTCTGTGGACAACAATCCATGGGGATTGGTGGTCTACGAGGTGGGAATTGGAATAAGGATTAAGGTGTTGTACCGTGAGTCAAGCGTTTGAACGTACTAAAAATATGCCGAGAAATATGGTAAATCGGTAAGCCTAGTACCTGAGTGAACCTGGCAGTGGACATATCCCCTCACGCGACCTGAGACGTGGTCTCCCATTCCGGTTATGGTGGGTACAAGTGCGGTCACTGCACGACGGCAGTCGGGGTCAGTGAGGCATTGTACGCCAAGGCGGTGAGCCCTGATCTGTTGACGGGGAATCGATGGGGACGGTTGATATGTGTGGGGACGGAGTGCCTCCCCATGTCGTGTGTTTAGGTTTACCTTGCAAGGATAAAACTCGATTCGAATCGTCTGCTTCTCGCAGCTAATGAGACTGCTTGATCCATGCTGCGACATTGAGTAACAAGTGGAAATATGATGAGATGATACAAGCTGTTGATTGCTTAAATGTTTGCTACTATGTGTGAGTAGATAGTACACATTTAGCCTTAAGATAGTCACACTTAAATTTGATAAGTTAAAACTGGAATTTAGAAACTAAGCTAGTGCTTTTGGCAACCAAACCCCACAGCCAAACAGCTGCATGTCTAGAGGTAGAGGAGTAGACTCCTCACACCGGGTAAGTCTAGCTGAGTATTAGTATACTCAGCCTTGCTTGTGGCATAATTTTACAGGTTCTCTGGAGGACATGGTTTCTGGAGTGACTTGGCCGTCCATCTTGCCACCGGGTTGGACTGTCGAGTGGGACCCCGCCTCGGCTAAGGAGGAGCACGAGGAGTGATGGGACAGGCTTCCCCATCTCTCTGTTTATTTATCGTTAGTTTCATTCCGCTGCACTTCAAACAATGATGACTACTTTTGCAAAACTCCGATGGTGATGTAATAATTTTAATACTCTTACATGCATGGTTTTATGCTTTATTGTATTTGCTCTGTGACTCACCTTCGAGTGAGATTGTGGTACTTGATCCTATCAGTGGCCGTGTCGGACTAGATCTGAGGGATTGACGGGTTATTCCCATTTAAGTGTGGTCTAGCCTCTAAGGCAGGGCTTAGACACTTAAGTTGGAATAATTCGGGTGGTTCCGCCACACCTGTGCCCTAAGTCGTAAAAACCTTCGGACATACGCCTGAAGGTATTCTTCATGATCCTAAGTGCACTGGAACAAAACTTGAGCAGTGACCGGTTTTGTCTGAAACCCTTGAAAGCTGGTAATAAGCATATCCTTCAGCTTTTGCCACGATGTGATTGTTCCTGGCCGAAAAGAAGAGTACCAGGTCTGGGCAACATTTTTGACTGCCATGACGAAGGATTTCGCCATGGCTGCAGTGTTGCCTCCATATGAAGATATGGTTGCTTCGTAGCTCATCAGAAATTGCTTCGGGTCTGAGTGTCCGTCATACATTGGGAGCTAGGGTGGTTTGTAAGATGGGGGCTAAGGTGTAGCCTGCAGTTCAGCTGACAGAGGAGAAGCATCGTCAAAAGCAAAATTTCCATGATGGAAATCGTCATACCAGTCATCCTCGTTGACGAAGCCCTCTTGGTGAAGCTCTCTGTACTGGGGCCTCCGGTTCTATTCATCTTGCGTGAGATGACGAACCTCTTCAGAGGCTTCGTCTATCTGCCTTTGCAGGTCAGCTAGCCGGGCCATCTTTTCTTTCTTCCTTTGCACTTGTTGATGCAGCATCTCCATATTCCTGATTTCTTGGTCCAAATCGTCCTCCTGAAGCGTTGGACTGGTGGCCTTCCTCTTCTGGCTTCGGGCTTCCCGAAGGGAAAGAGTCTCCTGGTTCGGGTCCAGTGGCTGCAGAGCAGCAGCCCCTGTTGCTGAAGCTTTCTTTGGCGGCATGACGAAGGTCGATGCTTGCCGAATGGTGGTCAAAAAGGGTTCACCGGAGGTGGGCGCCAATGTTGGGGACTTGTTCTCAAATGCTATAAATTAAGAACAAGGCAACACGGAAATCGTTAAACGTTAAAGTCCTTCGTCCTCCTGAACATTATTTCCCTTAGGATATAATGAGTTTCGGACGAAGGTTATGAAGGATGTACCTTCGTTAGTATAACAAATAATGAAAAAGGGGATTCATATAAAGTATGAGAAATGACATAAATACTTAAATATCATCATAAGCTCATATCTATTTTTATTATTATAAAGATGACAACAAATTACAAATGTACCTTCGGTTTGAAGGAAAGCAAAAGTACAAACGTGACGCAAAAGTAAATGCCCAGTCAGCGTGAACAGTACGGGAGTACTGTTCACCTATTTATAGGCATGGGTCGCAGCCCATGTAAAATTACATCCAGGTCCTTTGCTTTTGATAATAACTCTATAATAATCCATCGAGGTCTAGATAGTCTTTTCCTCTTTAAGTCGGTTTCCTCTTTTCTGCCATCATGCCGAAGCTTCCTTGCGCACAGCTTCGGCTCTGTTCCATCCTTTGTTCTCTTTGTGTTTCTTCATACAACAATTTTGACTTATCCGAAGGGTTCATGTCCAAAGGTACCTGTTCATGAATTATACTCCAAAAACATTGTTAAATCTTGTTTTTGAGGACCTTCGAAAGCCGAAGGCCCCCAACACGCGGTTTTGAGGACGTCCCAAATTTCTTTGGCGCTCTTTAACCCTGGCACCTTGTTATACTCCCCTCGACACAAGGAGGCGAGAAGTATAGACGTGGCTTGAGAATTAAAGTGCCTAATTTGGGCGGCCTCGTCCGAGTCGTAGTCCTTGTCCCCCACCTTTGGTTCCTGCGCTCCAAACTCAACAATATCCCATATGCTTTCATGGAGTGAGGTTAGATGGTGCCTCATTTTATGACTCCACATACAATAATCTTCACCATCAAAATATGGTGGTATGCCTAGGGGTACGGAAAGTAATGGAGAGCGCTTTGAAATACGGGGATAGCTGTAACATCCTGAATTTAGGGGTATAAAATTTCTTTTCTAATATCCACCAAATTCAGGTGTTACTCTCTCAGTTCTTTGCTTTTCTTTCTATTTTTCCTAAAAATAGAGAATTATTTTGTTTTATAATAGCGTAAACCTAGTGGAATGAGCCCTAGAGGCACTTTGGTTGTTGCATTCATGTCGTTGCATGGTGTTTCTAAGTGCAAAATGTGTTTGAAACATGTTAACATATCTTATAGAAGCGCTCGGTAAATTTTCATATTTTTCAGAATAATTTTCTATTTTCCGGAAACCAAAATCTATTTATTTGAGGACTTTAAAAATGTTTTTAGAAATTCTAATTATGTTTTTTGAGTTCATTAGGTGCCAAAACATTTATAGGAATTTTTCTAGAATTGTTTAAAGCATATATAATATTTTGAGCACAAAATATGGATTTCTAGGCTTTTTCGAATTTTAAAAATGGTAAAATCCAAATTTTAACTGAATTTTCATCTCGTCCGAACCCTAGATATATATACATGTCCGGCTTCATCCGTCAAGCTCGTTCCAGAACACGAAACGATTCATCCAAATCCAATCCCTAGCTACCGGTATTGCTCGCCGAAGTTCGGGGCGGTTCCAACTCAGGCGAGCAATTACTCCCAATCCGTGCATCGTCTGCCAAATCCGAGGGTACCGCTGCGTTCGTCTCGTCGAGGGCTTCGTTGCAGCGCGTTCGGTTCGTCGATTAGATCCCCGAATCTTCGGCAATCGACGGATTTCCTCTCGGCTCCGGCGAGGGTCTTCTTCCCCGGTGAGAAACCTCCATTGTTGCACCTAGGGTTTCTTCGTTTCTTCTTTTTCCCGTCCGTGCAGAGCCTTTCTCACTCTCCCCTCACCTTCCCCGGTGGCGGCGCTCCTCCCCCCTCCGTTTCCTCTCCCCGGCGGCGGCGGCGTTGGCCGGCAGCGGCGCTCGCGTTCCCGTGCTCTCGCGCCCGCGCGGCCCTCCCCGGCGGCGGTGGCCGCACCCCTCGCGCCCCGTGTGGCCACGCCCGCCCCCGGCCGGCCCAACCTCGTCCTCCCCCTGCGCAGCCCTCTCCTCTTCCCCTCCTCTCTCTTCCGTGGATGGGAGGAAGAAGACGAGAGGAAGAAGACGATGGCAATTCTGTAAATTTAGTCCGCGCGAATTACAGTATGGTTTAAAACATTCATAACTTTTACGTTTTAAACCCGATTCGATCCATTCAAGTTGCGTTAGATTCGTATTAAAAATTATCTTAATTTAGAAATATTTATCCCTATTGTTGCACATTTTATTTAATTTATGTAAACGTTTGTTTAACTAATGGCTACTAGAGCGATAGATCAATTTTAAAATCTAATTTCGGAATCGATTTGTGCATTTATAATTAGTCACCAACATGATTAACCTTAACT
Source organism: Zea luxurians (assembly GCA_029449295.1). Taxonomy (NCBI): domain Eukaryota; kingdom Viridiplantae; phylum Streptophyta; class Magnoliopsida; order Poales; family Poaceae; genus Zea; species Zea luxurians. Next base: position 18,704,693 of record JAOPSE010000037.1, read on the forward strand.
AAAATATTTCTCATTAATGATTGTTTAGTTTAATCAGGTTATTTATTTATTAGTTTCGCATGTCGGTCCGCGCGTACCGTGCGTGTGTCGCGGTGCTGTTTCACGCGCGTCGTCACGTGTCGTTCGCGAGTGTCGCGCGTGTTGTTCGCACGCGTTGTCGCGCGCCGTTCGCGTGTGTCACGCGCATTGCCACGTGCCGTTCACGCGTATCGCGCGTTGTCCTCGCGCTAAGTCGTTTGTGTCCACGCGTCGCGCACATCGTGTTTGCACGTCGTGCGTCATTAATTCGTCTCGTTTAGAATCGCTCATATTAATTAAGTTACTTGCTTAACTGTCAACTATTAAAATAGTAAGTTAGTCAAAACTAACTAGTAGTATTAATTTACATTTGATTAATATCAATTAATATAATTATGTCAAATTGAATATTCTAATTAGTACTTGCTTAGTGTAAACACGTTAAGCTCTCGACCGTATCTTCGACCGCCGCGTTTCTTATCCCTACGTAACAATAGAAGCACTCTCTATTTTATATTGCTCGCTTTTATAACATTTTATCTTGTATGGTGTAATGTTCTTATACATATGTATATGTTTGTTTGCTTGTGCCTGTTTGTCTTCGCTTCGCGTTGCGATTAGATCGTGATTCGTTTCTGAGCTTCGGGGAATCGACGGTCAAGCTTTGGCGACCAAGTGATCGAACTCTTCGAGTTCTACGAGATCGAAGACCCTAAGCATCTGTTTGGTGAAGGCAAGTGTCCTCTGACCCATTATGTCCCATTTACTTTATAATTCACTGTCCCGCATACCATGAACAACTTAAGGATTGACTAGCTTTCTATTTACCTGGTCCTTGATTACCTTTTAGGATACTATGGTTAGATTCATGCTATTGATTTACTTTAATCAATGAACATGATGTGAACACTTATGATACGATGTTGTCATTATGATTATGATGTTGGACTGGTGATACTTTAGGGGGCTCGAGCGGTTTCTCGAGTACCTCTCCGTAAGGACCTATTCGTTGGATGACCGTCCGGGAAAACAGTGCAACCATGAGGGTGGAATGAGACGCCCTTAGCTGAATAATTAGAGGAACCGGGGTGTAGTTCGCTTCGCCTTCGTGCCGTTAATGGGGCTCGGTGTATGCGGCTCGCTCTGCCAAGGTTGGTTCGCCCCTTGGGGAGGAGAGCGGTGCATTTAGGAAACCTAACGGGCGGCTACAGCCTCGGGGAATCTTTGTAAAGGCTACGTAGTGATACCCTTCTAGGCCACCTAGGTAGTGGTCAATTGCGAGTAGCTCTCTCCGAGCAGAAAGGGAATCACGACTTGTGGGTAAAGTGCGCAACCTCTGCAGAGTGTTATGAAACTGATATATCAGCCGTGCTCGCGGTTATGAGCGGCCAAGGGAGCTCCATTGATTAGAGATACTTGATCAGAGATGTATGGTTTACAGGTGGTGATGAGGAGGATGGTTATGATGTTTATGACTATGGTAATGGTAAGTGGTATTCTTTCCGTTTGGAAAGGGTACTTTGGGTTAAGAACTTGGGTTAATGCTAAAACCTGGCTTTCTACTAGTAATAATAACCTGACCAACTAAAAGCAACTGCTTGACTTAACTCCACATAAAGCTAGTCCACTACAGCCAAATGGGACATTTACTGAGTACGTTGATGTGTACTCACCCTTGCTTTCACAAAACATCAGGTTGCCTTTGGTGCAATCTATGCTCAGGTAAAGAAGAAGGAGAATAGTGTCGAGGCGGATCTCCAGGAGTTCTAGGACTTCGACGAGTTCGAGGATTAGGCTAGCGACCTCCCCCAGTCAGCTGCCTGTGGTGGGTTATTTACGTTGGCTACGTTTTGATTCTGTGTACTTTGATTTATATTATGTAAATGGCTCTAGTCTGTAATATTATTACTTACTCTTTATTGTAATTCGAAGCATTGTGCTATGATGAGTCATTTATGTAATCGCTGTGTACGTGAATTACTGATCCTGGCACGTACATGGTTCGCATTCGGTTTACCTTCAAAACCGGGTGTGACATAGGTGGTATCAAAGCCGTGCTGACTGTAGGACCACTGACCTAGAGTAGCATTGGCCGTTTTAAGGACTTATTGATTATTACTTCACCTCATCCTTGATTATGCTTCAAAATATTAGTCACCTCGACTAATTCTATGTTGCGTCCCTATATGCCCCTTGCCGAAAGTATTTTATTCTAGTATGGTATATACTTCTCTCAATCTATTAGATCTGATCTTACTCTTGTGCTTGCGACATCTTTGTAGATGCCCCTGACCATAACCTTCTTATCTTTTTGGGGTTCTCTCCTCTTTTGTCTTTAAGTTGCTACTGTTTGGCAGTCTTTATTCCCTTGGTATTGACATGCTGCATCTTTTGGATTCTTCCGTACCCTTACCCCTTAATTCAAACACTTAACCCTGAAAACTCGGTTGCCTATTTTTACATTTCAGTTTATGTTTTCATGACCTTCCTGTCTTTTGAGATCCTTCCTATTTTGTTGTTAAGTCATTACCTTTCAACAATTTCTATTCCGTTGGTTTTAGTATACTCATGTCCTTAGAGTCTTGCATACTCTCGTACTTTTTTTATGTATGTTTATCTTCATACCCCCAATATTTGTTTAAGACATTTCAACTTACATGACCTTGACCACCCTTGTTTCTTAATGATCCATGAGTGATCATTTCATTTTGCACACCTGTGGTAATCTCATTGTTTCCTTGTAACTTCCTTCGGTAATGAATTTTTACTTCAACTCTTCTATCGGAACCTCACTTATCTTATCCTTGATTGTTTTCTCCACCTTGCCATTTGGTGAGTCTTGCCTTGACTCTGTCCATGGTTATGCTTTTCATCAATATCACATTTACCCTTATCACCTCTATATCTTACCTTGATGTATCTCTTATACTGGCCCTTTAAAATCTCCTCTTTTCCATCTCAATCTGAGTGTTGTACTTTACCTACTTTTCCCTTGGTTGTATCCTCTTCCTCATTTCTTGTGAATCTTCAACTCCATCCTTTGTTGTGTCTCTGTTTAGCGTTGCCTTGACCTTTCCCATCTCTCGACCATACCTTGGTGATGACATTATTTCTGTTATCTAAAATCTCCAATGTCCTATCCCAAATTGAGAATGGTGTTTTACTTATCTTATCCTTGGCAATATCCTCTTATTTACCGCGTGTAAGCCTTGACATACCTCCATTCTTTATTATGCTTATACCACTGGCTCTTCTATGCCTTCATCTTTTATCCTATACTCTTGTCTATTATCGCCTTTGGCCCTTGCGATATTTATGTCTTCTACCTAAATGCTTACCTTGAACTTATACTTTAAAAGCCCCTCCTTTATTTTGAGAAAGTTTGAGAGTTGCGAGTTACCTATCTCTCCCTTGATTTCTTTTCACTTCTTGTCGCCTTACAAGTTTTGTGTTAATTCCATCCTTTATTGTGTTTTATTTGCTATCACCATCACCTTGTCATCCATCGATCTTGCCTTGATACTCATCTTTATTACCACTCTAAAAAAATCCCCTCTCTTCCACCTCAATTTGAGAGTGGCAGTTTACCTATCTGGCCCATGGACGTACCCTCTCCTTTTCCATTTGCAGTTCTTGTCTTAACTCCATCCTTTGTGGTATTTATATTCTTGGTTCTTATGCACATTTACCTCCTCTCCTACATCCCTTCCCGTTACTACCTTTAAAACCCTCGTGATATCTATGCCCTTGCCTTCCTGCTTACCTTGAACCTACCCTTTGAAGCCCCCTCTTTTCCATTCCTGTTCGGGGATAATGCCTCATCTATTTCATCATTGATTGCTCCCCCTTCTTTGATGCCTCACAAGTTTTGTCTAAAATACATCCTTGGTTGTGTTTGTCTGTTATCACCTTAACCCTTGTCATCCCTTGATCTTTACCATGATGCTTATCTTGCACCTGCATTTTAAAGCCTCCTCTCCGATTTCATTTCAAGAGTGATGTCTTACCTATCCCGCTCTTGTTCGTTCCCTTTTTTCCTCTGTCGTGTTGCAAGTCTTGTCCTAACTCTATCTTTTGGTGTGTTTTGCCATTCACCTCCCTTACCTTTGTAATCTCTAGATCTTTCCATGATGTTATCTTATGCCTACCTTTTGAAATATCATCTTTTCCATCTCGATTTGAGAATGGTGTTTTACCTATCCTGACCTTGGTTGCATTCTCTCCCTTGTCGGTTACATTCCTTGCTTTAGCTCCATCCTTTATTATGCTCATGCCCCTACCCTCCATGTCTTATTATTCTCCTTGCCTTTTGTTGGCCTTAGAGTAGTTTCCCTTTTTAAGGAAAGACCACCATTTAATTAAAAGAAACGTATAGCAACGAGATGTTTGTTGTTGTGTGCTCATGATGTTTGTCCTTCTGCTATGACTAATTTGCTTCTTTGGAATGAGTGTTGATGTGTTGTGGCCCTTGGTCTGCAATGGAATCTGTTTACTAGGTGAGTACCATAGAGTTAAGTAATTGGGTTCTCCCCCTGCTCTCTCTCTAATCCATCTATAATTACCTTTTCTCGCTATTCTTTCCTCTTGCACCTGTCCATTTGGCAACCTCCAACTCCACCAAATCAGTCAAGATCAGAGTCGGTAGCATCTTCATGAAGTGCGTATCAACGCTCCTATTAAGGGGGTTAGCCGCTAACCCCAATGAAGACAATGCGATCAACATCAGCCAGCAAGACCAGAGTGGCACAGCGAAAGCGTGTGTGGGTCCTAACCCACAGGTCCAGGAGATCCTCAAGAATTGCATCAATCGATCTAAAGCATCTAAAGGTCAAAGCAACCAGTCACAAAAGTTAAAGTTGCCAGAGTCAAAGTTGAGTCCGGAGAAGCTATGAAAGACCAATGAACCAATCTCATTTTCTTGCTAGCCTCTCCTTGAATCTCGAGGGCGAGATTCTGTTAAGGGGGTTAGGTTTGTAACACCCTGAATTTGGGGGTATAAAATTTCTTTTCTAATATCCACCAAATTCAGGTGTTACTCTCTCAGTTCTTTGCTTTCCTTTCTATTTTTCCTAAAAATGAAGAATTATTTTGTTTTATAATAGCGTAAACCTAGTGGAATGAGTCCTAGAGGCACTTTGGTTGTTGCATTCATGTCGTTGCATGGTGTTTCTAAGTGCAAAATATGTTTGAAACATGTTAACATATCTTATAGAAGCGCTCGGTAAATTTTCATATTTTTCGGAATAATTTTCTATTTTCCGGAAACCAAAATCTATTTATTTGAGGACTTTAAAAATGTTTTTAGAAATTCTAATTATGTTTTTGAGTTCATTAGGTGCCAAAACATTTATAGAAATTTTTCTTGAATTTTTCTAGAATTTTTTAAAGCATATATAATATTTTGAGCACAAAATATGGATTTCTAAGCTTTTTCGAATTTTAAAAATGGTAAAATCCGAATTTTAACTGAATTTTCATCTCATCCGAACCCTAGATATATATACATGCCCGGCTTCATCTCGTTGAGCTCGTTCCAGAACACGAAATGATTCATCCAAATCCAATCCCTAGCTCCCGGTATTGCTCGCCGAAGTTCGGGGCGGTTCCAACTCCGGTGAGCAATTACTTCCAATCCGTGCATCGTCTGCCAAATTCGAGGGTACCGCTGCGTTCGTTTCGTCGAGGGCTTCGTTGCAGCGCGTTCGGTTCGTCGATTAGATCCCCGAATCTCTGGCAATCGACGGATTTCCTCTCAGCTCCGGCGAGGGTCTTCTTCCCCGGTGAGAAACCTCCATTGTTGCACCTAGGGTTTCTTCGTTTCTTCTTTTTCCCATCCGTGCAGAGCCTCTCTCACTCTCCCCTCACCTTCCCCGGTGGCGGCGCCCCGACCCCCTCCATTTCCCCTCCCCGGCGGCGGCGGCGGTGGCCGGCAGCGGCGCTCGCGTTCCCGTGCTCCCGCGCCCGCGCGGCCCTTCTCGGCGGCGGTGGCCGCACCCCTCGCGCCCCGTGTGGCCGCGCCCGCCCCCGGCCGGCCCAACCTCGTCCTCCCCCTGCGCAGCCCTCTCCTCTTCCACTCCTCTCTCTTCCATGGATGGGAGGAAGAAGACGATAGCAATTCTGTAAATTTAGTCCGTGCGAATTACAGTATGGTTTAAAACATTCATAACTTTTGCGTTTTAAACCCGATTCGATCCATTCAAGTTGCTTTAGATTCATATTAAAAATTATCTTAATTTAGAAATATTTATCCCTATTGTTGCACATTTTATTTAATTTATGTAAACGTTTGTTTAACTAATGGCTACTAGAGCGACAGATCAATTTTAAAATCTAATTTCGGAATCGATTTGCGCATTTATAATTAGTCACCAACATGATTAACCTTAACTAAAATATTTCTCATTAATGATTGTTTAGTTTAATCACGTTGTTTATTTATTAGTTTCGCATGTCGGTCCGCGTGTACCGTGCGCGTGTCGCGGTGCTGTTTCGCGCGCGTCGTCACGTGTCGTTCGAGAGTGTCGCGCGTGTTGTTCGCACGCGTTGTCGCGCGCCGTTCGCGTGTGTCGCGCGCCTTGCCGCGTGCCGTTCACGCGTATCGCGCGTTATCCGCGCGTCGCGCACATCGTGTTTGCACGTCGTGCGTCGTTAATTCGTCTCGTTTAGAATCGCTCATATTAATTAAGTTACTTGCTTAACTATCAACTATTAAAATAGTAAGTTAGTCAAAACTAACTAGTAGTATTAATTTACATTTGATTAATATCAATTAATATAATTATGTCTTATTGAATATTCTAATTAGTACTTGCTTAGTGTAAACACGTTAACCTCTCGACCGTAGCTTCGACCGCCGCGTTTCTTATCCCCACGTAACCATAGAAGCGCTCTCTATTTTATATTGCTCGCTTTTATAACATTTTATCTTGTATGGTGTAATGTTCTTATACATATGTATATGTTTGTTTGCTTGTGCCTGTTCGTCTTCACTTCGCGTTGCGATTAGATCGCGATTTGTTTCTGAGCTCCGGGGAATCGACGGTCAAGCTTTGGCGACCAAGTGATCGAACTCTTCGAGTTCTACGAGATCGAAGACCCTGAGCATCTGTTTGGTGAAGGCAAGTGTCCTCTGACCCATTATGTCCCATTTACTTTATAATTCACTATCCCGCATACCATGAACAACTTAAGGATTGACTATCTTTCTATTTACCTGGTCCTTGATTACCTTTTGGGCTACTATGGTTAGATTCATGCTATTGCTTTACTTTAATCAATGAACATGATGTGAACACTTATGATACGATGTTGTCATTATGATTATGATGTTGGACTGGTGATACTTTAGGGGGCTCGAGCAGTTTCTCGAGTGCCTCTTCGTAAGGACCTGTTCGTTGGATGACCGCCCGGGAAAACAGTGCAACCATGAGGGTGGAATGGGATGCCCTTAGCTGAATAATTAGAGGAACCAAGGTGTAGTTCGCTTCGCCGTCGTACCGTTAATGGGGCTCGGTGTATGCGGCTCGCTCTGCCAAGGTTGGTTCGCCCCTTGGGGAGGAGTGCGGTGCATTTAGGAAACCTAACGGGCTACGTAGTGATACCCTGCTAGGCCACCTAGGTAGTGGTCAATGGGGAGTAGCTCTCTCCGGGCAGAAAGGGAATCACTACTTGTGGGTAAAGTGCGCAACCTCTGCAGAGTGTTATGAAACTGATATATCAGCCGTGCTCGCGGTTATGAGCGTCCAAGGGAGCTCCATTGATTAGAGATACTTGATCAGAGATGTATGGTTTACAGGTGGTGATGAGGAGGATGGTTATGATGTTTATGACTATGGTAATGGTTAGTGGTATTCTTTCCGTTTGGAAAGGGTACTTTGGGTTAAGAACTTGGGTTAATGCTAAAACCTGGCTTTCTACTAGTATTAATAACCTGACCAACTAAAAGAAACTGCTTGACTTAACTCCACATAAAGCTAGTACACTACAGCCAAACGGGACATTTGCTGAGTACGTTGATGTGTACTCACCCTTGTTTTCACAAAACACTAGGTTGCCTTTGGTGCAATCTATGCTCAGGTAAAGAAGAAGGAGAACGGTGTCGAGGCGTATCTCCGGGAGTTCTAGGACTTCGACGAGTTCGAAGATTAGGCTAGCGACCTCCCCCAGTCAGCTGCCTGTGGTGGGTTATTTATGTTGGCTACGTTTTGATTCTGTGTACTTTGATTTATATTATGCACATGGCTATAGTCTGTAATATTATTACTTACTCTTTATTGTAATTCGAAGCATTGTGCTATGATGAGTCATTTATGTAATCGCTGTGTACGTGAATTACTGATCCTGGCACGTACATGGTTCGCATTCGGTTTACCTTCAAAACCGGGTGTGACATAGGTGGTATCAAAGTCGTGCTGACTGTAGGACCGCTGACCTAGAGTAGCATTGGCCGTTTTAAGGACTTATTGATTATTACTTCACCTCATCCTTGATTCTGCTTCAAAATATTAGTCACCTCGACTAATTCTATGTTGCGTCCCTATATGCCCCTTGCCAAAAGTATTTTATTCTAGTATGGTCTATACTTCTCTCAATCTATTAGATCTGATCTTACTCTTGTGCTTGCGACATCTTTGTAGATGCCCCTGACCATAACCTTCTTATCTTTTTGGGGTTCTCTCCTCTTTTGTCTTTAAGTTGCTACTGTTTGGCAGTCTTTATTCCCTTGGTATTGACATGCTGCATCTTTTGGATTCTTCCGTACCCTTACCCCTTAATTCAAACACTTAACCCTGAAAACTCGGTTGCCTATTTTTACATTTGAGTTTATGTTTTCATGACCTGCCTGTCTTTTGAGATCCCTTCCTATTTTGTTGTTAAGTCATTACCTTTCAACAATTTCTATTCTGTTGGTTTATTATACTCGTGTCCTTAGAGTCTTGCATACTCTCGTACTTTTTTATGTATGCTTATCTTCATACCCCCAATATTTGTTTAAGACATTTCAACTTACATGATCTTGACCACCCTTGTTTCTTAATGATCCATGAGTGATCATTTCATTTTGCACACCTGTGGTAATCTCATTGTTTCCTTGTAACTTCCTTCGGTAATGAATTTTTACTTCAACTCTTCTATCGGAACCTCACTTATCTTATCCTTGATTGTTTTCTCCACCTTGCCATTTGGTGAGTCTTGCCTTGACTCTTTCCATGGTTATGCTTTTCATCATTATCACATTTACCCTTGTCACCTCTATATCTTACCTTGATGTATATCTTATACTGGCCCTTTAAAATCTCCTCTTTTCCATCTCAATCTGAGTGTTGTACTTTACCTACTTTTCCCTTGGTCGTATCCTCTTCCTCTCAACTCCATCCTTTGTTGTGTCTCTGTTTAGCATTGCCTTGACCTTTCCCATCTCTCGACCATACCTTGGTGATGACATTATTTCTGTTATCTAAAATCTCCAATCTCCTATCCCAAATTGAGAATAGTGTTTTACTTATCTTATCCTTGGCAATATCCTCTTCTTTACCGCGTGTAAGCCTTGACATACCTCCATTCTTTATTATGCTTATACCACTGGCTCTTCTATGCCTTCATCTTTTCTCCTATACTCTTGTCTATTATCGCCTTTGGCCCTTGCGATATTTATGTCTTCTACCTAAATGCTTACCTTGAACTTATCCTTTAAAAGCCCCTCCTTTATTTTGAGAAAGTTTGAGAGTTGTGAGTTACCTATCTCTCCCTTGATTTCTTTTCACTTCTTGTCGCCTTACAAGTTTTGTGTTAATTCCATCCTTTATTTTGTTTTATTTGCTATCACCATCACCTTGTCATCCATCGATCTTGCCTTGGTACTCATCTTTATTACCACTCTAAAAAAATTCCCTCTCTTCCACCTCAATTTGAGAGTGGCAGTTTACCTATCTGGCCCATGGACGTACCCTCTCCTTTTCCATTTGCAGGTCTTGTCTTAACTCCATCTTTTGTGGTATTTATATGCTTGGTTCTTATGCACATTTACCTCCTCTCCTACATCCCTGCCCGTTACTACCTTTAAAACCCTCGTGATATCTATGCCCTTGCCTTCCTGCTTACCTTGAACCTACCCTTTGAAGCCCCCTCTTTTCCATTCCTGTTCGGGGATAATGCCTCATCTATTTCATCATTGATTGCTCCCCCTTCTTTGATGCCTCACAAGTTTTGTCTAAAATACATCCTTGGTTGTGTTTGTCTGTTATCACCTTAACCCTTGTCATCCCTTGATCTTTACCATGATGCTTATCGTTCACCTGCATTTTAAAGCCTCCTCTCCGATTTCATTTCAGGAGTGATGTCTTACCTATCCCGCTCTTGTTCGTTCCCTTTTTTCCTCCATCATGTTGCAAGTCTTGTCCTAACTCTATCTTTTGGTATGTTTTGCCTTTCACCTCCCTTACCTTTGTAATCTCTAGATCTTTCCATGATGTTATCATATGCATACCTTTTGAAATATCATCTTTTCCATCTTGATTTGAGAATGGTGTTTTACCTATCCTGACCTTGGTTGCATTCTCTCCCTTGTCGGTTACAATCCTTGCTTTAGCTCCATCCTTTATTATGCTCATGCCCCTACCCTCCATGTCTTATTATTCCCCTTGCCTTTTGTTGGCCTTAGAGTAGTTTCCCTTTTTAAGGAAAGACCACCATTTAATTAAAAGAAATGTATGGCAACGAGATGTTTGTTGCTGTGTGCTCATGATGTTTGTCCTTCTGCTATGACTAATTTGCTTCTTTGGAATGAGTGTTGATGTGTTGTGGCCCTTGGTCCGCAATGGAATCTGTTTACTAGGTGAGTACCATAGAGTTAAGTAATTGGGCTCTCCCCTGCTCTCTCTCTAATCCATCTATAATTACCTTTTCTCGCTATTCTTTCCTCTTGCACCTGGCCATTTGGCAACCTCCAACTCCTCCAAATTAGTCAAGATCAGAGTCGGCAGCATCTTCATGAAGTGCGTATCAACGCTCCTATTAAGGGGGTTATCCGCTAACCCCAATGAAGACAATGCGATCAACATCAGCCAGCAAGACCAGAGTGGCACAGCGAAAGCGTGTGTGGGTCCTAACCCACAGGTCCAGGAGATCCTCAAGAATTGCATTAATCGATCTGAAGCATCTGAAGGTCAAAGCAACCAGTCCACAAAGTTGAAGTTGCCAGAGTCAAAGTTGAGTCCGAAGAAGCTATGAAAGACCAATGAACCAATCTCATTTTCTTGCTAGCCTCTCCTTGAATCTCGAGGGCGAGATTCTGTTAAGGGGGTTAGGTTTGTAACACCCTAAATTTGGGGGTATAAAATTTCTTTTCTAATATCCACCAAATTCAGGTGTTACTCTCTCAGTTCTTTGCTTTCCTTTCTATTTTTCCTAGAAATGGAGAATTATTTTGTTTTATAATAGCGTAAACCTAGTGGAATGAGCCTTGGAGGCACTTTGGTAGTTGCATTTATGCCGTTGCATGGTGTTTCTAAGTGCAAAATGTGTTTGAAACATGTTAACATATCTTATAGAAGCGCTCGATAAATTTTCATATTTTTCGGAATAATTTTCTATTTTCCAAAAACCAAAATCTATTTATTTGAGGACTTTAAAAATGTTTTTAGAAATTCTAATTATGTTTTTTGAGTTCATTAGGTGCCAAAACATTTATAGGAATTTTTCTAGAATTTTTGAAAGCATATATAATATTTTGAGCACAAAATATGGATTTTTAGGCTTTTTCGAATTTTAAAAATGGTAAAATACGAATTTTAACTGAATTTTCATCTCGTCCGAACCCTAGATATATATACATGTCCGGCTTCATCTCGTCGAGCTCGTTCCAGAACACGAAACGGTTCATCCAAATCCAATCCCTAGCTCCTGGTATTGCTCGCTGAAGTTCGGGGCGGTTCCAACTCCAGCGACAACTCCGGCGAGCAATTACTCCCAATCCGTGCATCGTCTGCCAAATCCGAGGGTACCGCTGCATTCGTCTCGTCGAGGGCTTCGTTGCAGCGCGTTCGGTTCATCGATTAGATCCCCGAATCTCCGACAATCAACGGATTTCCTCTTGGCTCCGGCGAGTGTTTTCTTCCCCAGTGAGAAACCTCCATTGTTGCACCTAGGGTTTCTTTGTTTCTTCTTTTTCCCATCCGTGCAGAGCCTCTCTCACTCTCCCCTCACCTTCCCCAGTGGCGGCGCCCCTCCTCCCTCCGTTTCCCCTCCCCGGCGGCGGCGGCGGTGGCCGACAGCGGCGCTTGCGTTCCCGTGCTCCCGCGCCCGTGCGGCCCTCCCTGGCGGCGGTGGCCGCACCCCTCGCGTCCCGTGTGGCCGCGCCCGCCCCCGGCCGGCCCAACCTCGTCCTCCCCCTGTGCAGCCCTCTCCTCTACCCCTCTTCTCTCTTACATGGATGGGAGGAAGAAGATGAGAGGAAGAAGACGATGGCAATTCTGTAAATTTAGTCCGCGCAAATTACAGTATGGTTTAAAACATTCATAACTTTTGCGTTTTAAACCCGATTCGATCCATTCAAGTTGCGCTAGATTCGTATTAAAAATTATCTTAATTTATAAATATTTATCCCTATTGTTGCATATTTTATTTAATTTACGTAAACGTTTGTTTAACCAATGGCTACTAGAGCGACAGATCAATTTTAAAATCTAATTTCGGATCGATTTGCGCATTTATAATTAGTCACCAACATGATTAACATTAACTAAAATATTTCTCATTAATGATTGTTTAGTTTAATCATGTTGTTTATTTATTAGTTTCGCATGTCTGTCCACACGTACCGTGCGCGTGTCGCGGTGCTGTTTCGCGCGCGTCGTCACGTGTCGTTCGCGAGTGTCGTGCGTGTTATTCGCACACGTTGTCGCGCGCCGTTCACGTGTGTCGCGCGCCTTGCCGCGTGCCGTTCACGCGTATCGCGCGTTTTCCGCGCGCTAAGTCGTTTGTGTCCGCGCGTCGCGCACATCGTGTTTGCACGTCGTGCGTCGTTAATTCGTCTCGTTTAGAATCGCTCATATTAATTAAGTTACTTGCTTAACTGTCAACTATTAAAATAGTAAGTTAGTAAAAACTAACTAGTAGTATTAATTTACATTTGATTAATATCAATTAATATAATTATGTCGAATTGAATATTCTAATTAGTACTTGCTTAGTGTAAACACGTTAACCTCACGACCGTAGCTTCGACCGCCGCGTTTCTTATCCCCACGTAACCATAGAAGCGCTCTCTATTTTATATTGCTCGCTTTTATAACATTTTATCTTGTATGGTGTAATATTCTTATACATATGTATATGTTTGTTTGTTTGTGCATGTTCGTCTTCGCTTCGCGTTGCGATTAGATCACGATTCGTTTCTGAGCTTCGGGGAATCGACGGTCAAGCTTTGGCGACCAAGTGATCGAACTCTTCGAGTTCTACGAGATCGAAGACCCTGAGCATCTGTTTGGTGAAGGCAAGTGTCCTCTGACCCATTATGTCCCATTTACTTTATAATTCACTGTCTCGCATACCATGAACAAGTTAAGGATTGACTAGCTTTCTATTTACCTGGTCCTTGATTACCTTTTAGGCTACTATGGTTAGATTCATGCTATTGCTTTACTTTAATCAATGAATATGATGCGAACACTTATGATATGATGTTGTCATTATGATTATGATGTTGGACTGGTGATACTTTAGGGGGCTCGAGCGGTTTCTCGAGTGCCTCTCCGTAAGGACCTGTTCATTGGATGACCGCCCGGGAAAATAGTGCAACCATGAGGGTGGAATGGGACACCCTTAGCTGAATAATTAGAGGAACCGGGGTGTAGTTTGCTTCGCCGTTGTGCCGTTAATGGGGCTCGGTGTATGCGGCTCGCTCTGCCAAGGTTGGTTCGCCCCTTGGGGAGGAGTGCGGTGCATTTAGGAAACCTAACGGGCGGCTACAACCTCGGGGAATCTTTGTAAAGGCTACATAGTGATACCCTGCTAGGCCACCTAGGTAGTGGTCAATGGGGAGTATCTCTCTCCAGGCAGAAAGGGAATCACGACTTGTGGGTAAAGTGCGCAACCTCTGCAGAGTGTTATGAAACTGATATATCAGCCGTGCTCGTGGTTATGAGTGGCCAAGGGAGCTCCATTGATTAGAGATACTTGATCAGAGATGTATGGTTTACAGGTGGTGATGAGGAGGATGGTTATGATGTTTATGACTATGGTAATGATAAGTGGTATTCTTTCCGTTTGGAAAGGGTACTTTGGGTTAAGAACTTGGGTTAATGCTAAAACCTGGCTTTCTACTAGTAATAATAACCTGACCAACTAAAAGCAACTGCTTGACTTAACTCCACATAAAGCTAGTCTACTACAGCCAAACGGGACATTTGCTGAGTACGTTGATGTGTACTCACCCTTGCTTTCACAAAACACCAGGATGCCTTTGCTGCAATCTATGCTCAGGTAAAGAAGAAGGAGAACGGTGTCGAGGCGGATCTCCGGGAGTTCTAGGACTTCGATGAGTTCGAGGATTTGGCTAGCGACCTCCCCCAGTCAGCTGCCTGTGGTGGGTTATTTACGTTGGCTACGTTTTGATTCTATGTACTTTGATTTATATTATGTAAATGGCTCTAGTCTGTAATATTATTACTTACTCTTTATTGTAATTCGAAGCATTGTGCTATGATGAGTCATTTATGTAATCGCTGTGTACGTGAATTACTGATCCTGGCACGTACATGGTTCGCATTCGGTTTACCTTCAAAACCGGGTGTGACAATAGCGTAGGGGCATCTTACTATACTTCTTTCGCTCATGGCGCTTAGAAGTAGTGGACGACTCGGAGCTTGATGTGGAGGGTGACAAAGAGTCGGTCTCGTAGTAGACAACCTTCTTCATCTTGTTCTTATCACCTCTCTGATGCGACTTTATGGAGGAAGAGGATTCCTCCTTATGTTTGTTGCTGGACTCCCTTGAGAGAGTCCTCCCCGAGCTTGCGGACTTGTCGCCGGTCATGATCTCCCTCTTGGCGTGATCTCCAGACATCACTTCGAGTTGGTTAGGCTCTTAATGAAGCACTGGTTCTGATACCAATTGAAAGTCACCTAGAGGGGGGTGAATAGGCGAAACCTGAAATTTATAAACTTAAGCACGCACTAAGGTCGGGGGGTTACCGTTAGAATTAAATTCAAGTCCGAAAGAGAGGGGAAAAACAAATCAAACAAGAATCAAGGCGAGTGACACGATGATTTGTTTTATCGAGGTTCGGTTTCAAAGAACCTAGTCCCCGTTGAGGAGGTCACTAAGACCAGGTCTATTTCAACCCTTTCCCTCTCTCAAACGATCACTTAGACCGGGTGAGCCTTCTTCCTTAATCTCACCGGTCACTAAGACCCCGCAAGGACCACCACACACTTGGTGTATCTTGCTTCGCTTACAAAGCACTTGAGAATAAGAATGGGAAAAGAAAAAGGCGAAGCCAAGCAACAAGAGCAACAAAGAACACAAATACACCCTCTCTCAAGTCCTTAATGGAGTTGAGTGAATTTGGAGGCTTCGAGAGGGTTCAATCTATTTGATGTGTCTTGGAGTGGAGTCTTTTGCTCTTGTATTGAATGAGATGTTTGGAATGCTTGGATGGATATGAATGAGGTGGTTGGGGGTATTTATAGCCCCCAACCACTTCCATAGTTGTTGGGGAGGCTGCTGGCGATGGGCGCACCGGATAGTCCGGTGCGCCACTAGACAGGTATTGTTCCTTGTCTGGTGCGCCGCCACGTCACCCAACTGTTAGGGTTCGGAACTGGTCGATCGTTGGAGGCTTTGTCCTCTTGCGGCACTGGACAGTCCGGGGCCACACCGGACAGTCCGGTGCCCTCTCACTTCGCTGTTGTGACCTCTGGCACCGCACTGTAGCCCACTGTAGCACTTTGCAGAGTCGACCGTTGGCGCTGGATAGTCATTGCCCGCTGGCTCACCGGACAGTCTGGTGAATTGTAGCGGAGCGCGCCCTGGAATTCCCGAGAGTGGCTGGTTGACATCTGTACGGTCCTGGTGCACCGGACACTGTCCGGTGGCACACCGGACAGTCCGGTGCGCCAATTTTCAGCACACTCAAGTCATTTTGCTCCCATAAAATTGTGTCCCTAACTTGGTTCTTTTCTTGGTTTGTGTTGAACCTTATGCACCTATAATACATGAGTTCTAGACAAAATTAATTATGTCCATGTGTTTGTGTTGATTATCAACCACCAAAATTAATTATAGGAAATGATTAACCCTATTTCCCTTTCAAAACCAACTACTTATCAGGAAGCTGCTGGTATTCACGAGTGGCAACTTGCTATGATTGAGGAGCTTGCTGCACTTGACCGCACCGGTACTTAGGATATTGTTCCTTTACCATCACATGCTGTACCGATAACATGCAAATGGGTCTTCAAAGTCAAGACCAAATCAGATGGTTCTGTTGAGCAATACAAGGCTCGTCTTGTTGCTAGAGGTTTTCAGCAAAGTCAGGGTCGAGATTATGATGAGACTTTTGCTCCTATTGCCCAGATGACTACAGTTCGTACTATGATTGCCGTAGCCACTACTCATTCTTGGAAAATTCACCAGATGGATGTTAAGAATGCTTTTCTCCATGGTAATTTAAATGAAGAAGTTTATATGAAGCCACCTTCAGGTGTTGAGGTTCCCTCTGGTTCTGTTTGTCGCCTTCGGCGTGCATTATATGGTCTCAAACAAGCTCCCTGTGCTTGGTTTGAGCGTTTTGCTTCTGCTATTATGGCTGCTGGTTTCTCACCTAGTAATCATGATACTGCTCTTTTTGTTCATCAATCCACACAAGGACGTACTTTACTTCTACTCTATGTCGATGATGTTGATTACTGGTGATAATGAGGAACACATTTCCTCTATGAAAAAGCAACTTGGAAAATTGTTCATGATGACTGATTTAGGTCCCCTAAGCTATTTTCTTAGCATTGAAGTAGTGCACTCCACCAAAGGTTACTACCTTTCACAACACAAATATATTCATGATCTTCTTGCACGATCTAGTATTACTGATACTCGGACATCTGCCACCCCTATGGATCTTCACTTATAGCTCCGCTCATCTGAGGGCACACCTCTTGCCGATCCTTCTCGGTATCGCCATATTGTGGGAAGTTTGGTCTATCTTACTGTGACGAGACCTGACATAGCTCATGCAGGACATATCTTGAGTCAGTTTGTGAGTACTCCAACTTTGGTGCATTATGGACATTTGCTTCGTGTCCTACGCTACTTACGAGGAACATCCACTAGGTGTCTTTTTTATGCTCAAAGCAGCCCGCTTCAGCTTTATGCTTATTTTGATGCAACATGGGCCAGTGATGTGAATGATCGATGCTCTATCATGGGCTATTGCATTTTTCTTGGTTCCTCTCTTATTGCATGGAAATCTAAGAAACAAGAGTAATGAAGCAGAACTTCGTGCACTTGCCACCACTACTACAGAAATTGTCTGGCTTCGTTGGTTACTGGCTGATTTTGGTATTGTGTGTGATGGTCCTACACCTCTTCTGTGTGATAATACTGGTGCTATACAGATTGCTAATGATCCGGTGAAACATGACCTTCAAAAGCACATTGGTGTAGATGCCTTCTTTACTCGATCTCATTGCCGTCAGAAGACAATTACTCTACAATATCTACCTTCAGATTTGCAAGTGGTAGATTTCTTCACTAAAGCTCAATCTCGGGAGCATCATTGACTACATTTACTCAAACTCAATGTCTCTGATCCGCCTTGAGTTTGAGGGGGTGTTAAGGCCTATATTGGCCCATATACCTATCTATATATATGAGAGAGTCATTAGGGGACTAAATCACAATTCCAAGATCTCCCGGTACGTATTATATGTAAGACATAATAAGAATAACACAACTTTAGTAGATAACTGAAAGCCCCTATCACTCATTGGGTTTTACAGTTTGAATCCTCCAGTAAAAATGAAAAGATGATGATTAGGTGTGTGGTATAAGACTGGTTTCAATGGTAATTATTTATGGCTACATGTTTTTAGCAAATGAGCTGTTTTTCGCAATTTCATGGTTATGCTATTTTGTTTCACCAGTAAGAAACAAAAGGTGTGTCAACATATTCTTTACTGTTAGGTAACTAGAATTGGGGTCATTTGGGCTTGTTTAGTAGCCTGCAGTTTTACAAATTATTTTACTACTTCATGACACCACACTGTTCATTGTTTCAAGCCTGAAAACCATTTAGTTTTCTCAGATTTAATCCCAATCGGTGCGGACTCATAATGAATATCTTTCATATTCAGTACAGTTCATTGTTTTGTAGCATGTGGTTGAAACTCCTTGTTGGGGACTAGTTCTCAAATGCTATGAATTAAGAACATGGCAACACAAAATGTTAAATGATAATGTCCTTCGTCCTTCGAAGCATTATCTCCCTCAGGATATAATGATCTTCAGACGAAGGTTATGAAGGACATACCTTCATCAATGCGATGTATGTTCATATACATAGGAGTGTATGAAATATAAGAAACAACATAAACAATCATATGACATTACTAATTCATTCTCATTATATTATTCTGGAAAAACAGAAACAATACTAAATTATAAAAAGGTACCTTCGGCTTGATAGAAGGTAAAAGTACAAGCGTGATGCAAAAATGAATACCAATCAGCGTGAACAGTACGGGGGTACTGTTCATCTATTTATAGGCACAGAACACAGCCTGTGAGAAATTACATTCATGCCCTTTACATTTGCTATTGACTTATGGATAACTCTATGAGTACTAGATAGCCTTTTCCCCTTTAAGTCGGTTCCTTTTTCTACCATTTAGCCGAAGCTCCCCTGCGTGTAGCTTCGGAGCAACTCCAACCTTCGTCACGATCATGCTTTTTACATCGTACATGCTTTTAGCCCGAATCCAAAGGTACCTGTTCATATGTCACACTTGGAAGATATTGTTAAATCATGTTTTTGAGGACCTTCGGAGGACGAAGGCCCCCAATAGTAGCCCCTCGCAGTATTAATTTGTTTAAGATAACAAATTCAGACTGCGACATGGACGAAGGCCTTAAGTAGAAGGTCCGAAAAAAACACCTTCCCTTTGCTAGAATAGCAACAGTCAATGACAGACGGGGCCCCCCAACTTAGGTGTGCTGAGCGTATAAATAAGAACTCGCACCAACCACACTTGATACACCGCTTGTGCCATTTGCTTTATTTTCTCAATTTCATAGCTCTTGCCTACTAACGCTTGCTAGTTTCTCAAGCTTTCTGAGCTTCGGTTAGAAAGACACATTTTCGTCATCTCTGAAGGAAAAAATGTCTCAAGACAAGAAGGTTGCTGCTGAGACGAAGCCTGCTAAAGAGGAGAAGCTTTTTGAGGAGAAGAAGGCTGTGAATCCTTACATTGCTAGATTTATCGAGTCAATGGCAAAATCAAATACAGAGAAGATCACTAAGGAGATACTGGAGGGCCTGTCTGAAGATACTGGTGACAATGATAGTTATGATGCGGAAAGTGGGGGCGAAGATTCTGAGGATCGACTGATAGAAACGGGGTGCCAGATCTTCCGTCAGGTGTAGGTAACTATCAATTTGGTGGAGATGTCACACAGATGATCTGGCTTCCAATCAACACGACTAGAACCCTGCAATCGCAGCACCACTTCTCCTATGGTTATCAACCGTGTGCTACGCGATTGACCTCGCCACGAGGGCTAATCCTTGCCTACGAATCGAAGACACAAGCAAGAACAAGAAAGAACACAATCTGGAATATTGCGGATGAATGATTAAGCTCACAAGTTGGGGTCTCACAAACTGATATACAGCGGCTGTTCTCGACAGATCTAACTTAAGCAAAACCCGAGCCCTAATGTGGTGGCGGCTACTGATTATATAAGGGTTAGGAGCGGACTCCCTCCCTGGATGCGCCCTAATGGGCCCAACAAAGATACACGGCCCAAAGGCCCATTTATGGTGTCGCAGCACCGAGACAAATTACGAACGTCGGTTTGGTCCTCCACCTTGATCCGAACGTCCTTGCTGACCTTCCACGCCTCCAAGTCCTTCACCATGTCCTTGCTGGTCCTTTCCTTTATTCCTAAGTACAATTAATTCATTAGGTAGCACACTATTCTCAAATGTACAAGAATAAGTACATAGGAACGAGCTCACCTGCAAATTCAATTGTCCTGCGCGTGCGCGAGTAATCGGACCTTGAACATCAACTAGGGGAGTGTTGTTTGTATCCAAGGTAGTGATGTCCTCATCATCCTCCCCCTCTTGAAGTGGAGTCGTCCTCGACTCAAGCTCATCTTCTTCCCCCAAATACGGTTTCAAATCTGCAATGTTAAATGTAGGACTAACCCGGAACTCGGGAGGCAACTCAAGTTTATATGCATTATCACTTATTTTCTCCAAAATCTTATATGGACCAGCAGCATGTGGCATCAATTTAGACTTCCTTAACTCTGGAAATCTATCTTTTCTCAAGTGCAACCACACTAAATCACCCACTTCAAGCTTAACTTGTTTTCTACCTTGACTACCAGCAATTCTATATTTTTCAGTCATCTTTTCAATGTTTGCTTTAGTTGAAGCATGAAGTTTCAAAATAAAGTCAGCACGCTCCTTAGCATCACTATGTACTTGCTCGGTAGTAGGTAGAGGCAAAAGATCAATAGGAGCACGAGGGTTAAAACCATACACTACCTGAAATGGACTTACCTTGGTGGCGGAGTGTTCCGCCCGATTATATGCAAACTCCACATGCGGCAAACACTCTTCCCACATTTTCAAGTTTTTCTTCAATATTGCTCGCAGCATTGCAGACAATGTTCTATTCACAACTTCCGTTTGTCCATCAGTTTGGGGATGACAAGTAGTAGAAAACAGCAATTTTGTCCCCAATTTGTTCCATAGAGTACGCCAAAAATGACTCAAGAATTTTACATCACGATCTGAAACAATAGTAGAAGGCATACTGTCACACCCGGTTTTAAGGAACAAAGCCGGGTGCATCCACAACAGCAATCCAGGCTATTCCCGTCGGCCTAGTACCGACGGGATTTAGCCCAAAACCGACGGGATTTAGCTATTCCCGTCGGTTTTAGGCTAAATCCCGTCGGTACTCGGCCGACAGGAGCTATCCGACGGGGATTGCATTAACTCCCATCGGCCCCGACGGGAGATAATTAACTCCCGTCGGGTATCTAGGGGCCGACGGGAGTTATCGCGCCCCGGCCCAGGCCCGCATGGGCTGACATGGCGGGCGCTTAACTCCCATCGGCCAGGGCTCGGGCTGACGGGAGTTATGGGTCCGCCACGTCAGCCCATGCGGGCCTGGGTGCCGGGACGGGGGAGCGATAACTCCCGTCGGCTTGGCTAAGCCGACGGGAGTTATCCTAGAACAGTACCAGTTTAAGTCCCGTCGGCTTTGCAAAGCCAACGGGAGTTAAACTGTCCCCCCCAAAACAGCCCATATTTATGATCAATGGCACAAAAAATATACACAATATCATCATGCACATTCACACATCAATCACATTCATCCAGGGCCTCAATCACATCCATCGATATATATATATATATATATATATATATATATATATATATATATATATATATATATATATATATATATATATATATATATATATATATATATATATATATATAAAGTCTCTAAGCACATTCATGCACATAAGAAGTGTTCATTATAGAAATGGTAGAGATCGAAGCACATTCACGAACCGCCGCGGCTAGGGTTGTTGGAGCTTTGGCCGCTGCCTCCGTCCGGAGTTGGGTACGCGAATAGCGAGTTGACGAAGCCATGCATCATTCCACTTCCTTCCTGATTGTCCTACAGAGCGAGAATGCAATTTGTCAGAAATCGTACATATTAACTGCTGAACTGTCGGCGATAGCTATAGAGTTAGAATACAAACCTGTGCTCCAGGGGCAAGTAGCTGTGCCGGCGGTGTGCTAAACTGAGGCTGCTGCGGCACAAGTCCCTGTTGAATACAAGAATAATACATATTCATGAGTGCAGTGTGGCACAAGTCATCGTTTTTACTGTGTAACTAGATAATGGACATAGAATTTCTTACCGGAGGTGGAGGAGGGCCCATAGGGACGAACGTCCATTGCGGCGGAGGCGGAGGGGCCACGTAGGGAATGCCCTGCTGCTGAGCTAGTAACTATTGACCAAGCATATTAGTAGTACGCATTGGATGTGTAAAGCAATGAATAAACAGTAATAATGCAATGGGCTTACTTGAAGCATCTGCTGCTGCTGCGCGTGGACTGAGGCGTAGTACTCACTTTGAGCCCTCAACTGCTCAGTTTGAGCCCTCAACTGCTCATCGCGCTGACGGTTCTCCTCACGCAGCCTCACGATCTCAAGCTCTTGCTCAGTGAGCCGACGAGAGCTAGGACCGGAGCTCCCAGACCTGGATGCCGACCGCCGAGACACTCTAAAATCCATCGTGTTGATCATTCCATCAAAGAGAGAGAATCTACAATTGTTGTGAAAGAAAGATTAATTAAGGCATATGCTCATATGCTCATGTCACTATATAAATGGCATGTAATGTAACATCTCACCGTCCATGTGCCTTTCCTCCACTGGATATATGCACGGCTTGAGCATCGATCGGCATGGTCCTCCAATCGCAGTCTTCTCCGTGACGGTCCTTCATCTCTTCCGCATATGCCGCCTGTATCGATTATATAACCTTAGTTAGTTCATACGTTGCGAGCATTAACCGAATATTGAGGACAACAGCTCACCAGATGCTCCCTTTGTGTCTGGCTGCACAAGGGGTTGGAAGGGTCGCTTCCCCTATGGCCAGCTTCCCACACTCCGATGGGAGTCGGCTCGCGACCTAATTGAGCTTCCTACAGCATAGAGTTAGTACAATAAATGAATATATGACATCTCAACATATTTGTTAGTTTTCTTACCAGGCGTTTCGCCTTTCGCGTGAAGTTGTCGCCACCGAAGGTGTGGTTCGGCATGGTGCCTCGATTGTCCCTGTGACTTTTTGACTTTTGTTGGAAGCCTTCAGAAGCCCATACCCCACACCAAGTTGCGTAGGCCTCTGGCCGGTTAGACATCCACGGAACCACCACCTTCATAAAAACAAACATATATCAGTACCTATTCAAATGAAACAAACACAAAGGAAAGGATTGAAATATAACCTTACGATACTCTTCCTCGTGAAGGTATATACTCGAGGCCCCTGTCTTCTTGTTCATCTTTTTCCCTAAAATTTGTTGATAATACATGCACGTGGCCTGAATCCTTGCCTCGTACAGGGCCTCCTTCACCAACCGATAGGCATTTACTTGAAACACCTTCTCGGCGTGGTTCGCGTCATCCCCGTCGGCCAACCGAAAACGTGCCTACAAAAAGAATGCAATGTTATCTAACTTTTTAATGATTGCTTCCATATAACACACACAAGATTACGTACCTAGAAGTCAGCGCGAACAAGCCCCTGGGCATTGCCATAAGTGACATTGACCTTCAGCTTGTAATCGTCCCAACATGAGACGAGGACCGGCGCGGCGTCTGCATCGTCGAACGTCTTCACCAGACCAGGGTAGTGAAACTTCAGGAGCGAACTCAACACAGAGTTCACCTGCTTTTGACGACCCTGGCCGGTGAAAGAGTAGTCCAACCACTCCCTGCAAAAAGACGGGCAAGCATCAAACATGCTTACATTTGATGAATACAGCTGATTCAAATCAAAAGATACAGCACTTACCTATCTCCGACGGGGGAGATCACCGTCTTCCCCGCCTTGGAGCTCGGAACCGGTGGAGGTTGTACGGCATGGGGCCTTCTAAACTTACGTGGACGCCTTGCTGGAGCTTCCTCAGCCTCATCTCCACCCTTAGCCGCACCTCCTACCTCAGCCGCACCTCCTGCCTCAGCCTCAGTCTCATCTCCACCTCCACCCTCTCCCTGCTCACCTCCTGCCTCAGCCTCCTCACCTCCACTCTCAACCGAAGCCTCCTCATGTCCACTCTCAGCCTCATCCTCATCTAACTCCGATTCATCCTGCAAATAAGTAACTCAAGTGTCACATTCACGTGTTAAAGTCTTACACGAATTAAAAGCAACAATACAATGATTCTTACATCGCCTCTCTGAAACCCCAAGGGCTGGCCCTGTAACTCTGGGTGTAGGCTTCTGTAGAGCTGCTCCTTCTTACTAGCGCTCAAGGAACTCCCTCGGAAAAGGGAGTCCCTGAACCCCTTCACCACCTGCTTAAATTTTTTAGGCATCCTGCAGCAATTGAAAGTTTTTATTAGTACTGAGTAATGTAAATAAATAAACAAACGGTGCAAAATAAACCAACATTAAACAAATAAACATTCATATGGAAATAAACTTAACTTGTTACTTATCATTTCATTTCCTTTTCCGTGGCAATGATATATCATTGAGGTCTCCAACTAAACAATCCAATGTAGGAGCAGGGTCTATATCAAATGAGGATGGCAACTCAGCTTCTTGGAACACCTCGTCAACTTGTTGAGCCTCACGATTGTAATCATCGGGAATAGGAGTGGACAACCGATCACGGGGGTAGGTTTTGTATACGACCCACCAAGCGCTCAACTTAGGGCATGGATATGACAAGTAATATACCTGCTCCACCTGATGAGCAAGGACATATCTATCGGCCCCTTGAAGTATTTGCTTGTGTTTAACCTGCGCCATTCCAAATTCGGTTCTATAATGCTTCGGGTCAAACCATGTACAGTCAAAAAACACCACCCTCAGATCCTTGTTCCCTACAAATTGGCACTCGAGTATATTGTTTATGATTCCGTAATACTCGGATTCGTGCCTTTCCATATCTTCAGCCCGGATTACGACTCCATTATTTTTCGTAGCTGCTAAAGGACGGGAAGCTTCAAATTTGGTTGTACGGAAGCGAAACCTGTTTACGTCGTAACGGCCATAACTCTTCACTATCACATTACCAATAGAAAGCTGACGCAGGTCCAAATGGACACTACGCCGACGTGCGGGAGAATCAATGCCCTCATGTGAAGGAGATCCCACAGGACACTTTTGTGAGTCATCCGGTACATTCCCGAACTGACAGTCAATAAAGGAAAAAGTGTTACAATTGTCATACCTATACATGATGTATGAGGACGAAGTATACAAGGCTTACATGGTCTCGGATCCAGGAGATAAAATTAGGTCCCCCGTGCAATCCATTTAGACGCAAGTTGTCTAGCTGTTTCGCCGTTGGTTGACGGTTACGAGAAGAGCTCCAGTTTTCTTTATCGAACTCGCTAAAAAAGAACGAGAGTAAGAAAACATTGTGTTTCCTAAACATTGAATATACAATTCCTTTAAGCCTAGTAAACTATTACCTGAAGAATTTCTCAGCCTCTTCTATATTTGACCACATGTAGAGCAAAGCAGATTTCCGTTCGTTCTCACTGAATTCATATGCCACTGGTGGACCAACAGCCTTGTCGTTCCATTGAAATATGCTAATGTGACTGCACGGATGCACCGTTTCATCTTCATGGTACCTCTTCATATGGGCAAATACATTGTGGTCTTCAGTCAAGTAACCACTTGTGAGGAAAGCTATCTCCTTAAATTTGAATTCCTCTGCTATACAACCTTCAACCTTTGCCTTGTTACCCACCATTGATTTTAGTTTTTTCAACATTCTTTCTATGGGATACATCCACCTATAACACACTAGCCCACCTACCTTTGCTTCATATGCGAGATGGATAAGAAGATGCTGCATAGGATTGAAGAACACAGGCGGGAATATTTTCTCCAGCTTGCAAAGAAGCACCAGTGCCGATTCCTCTAGTTTCTGCATCATCTCCTTTAAAATTTCTTTAGCACAAAGCTGCCTGTAGAAATAGCTAAGTTCAGCTATCGCTTTCCACACTTCCTCGTTAATGTAACCACGCAACATTACTGGGATCAGCCTTTCCATCATTATATGGTAATCATGACTCTTCAACCCATTGATCTTCATTGTTTTCAAGTTCACAGATCTTCTGAACCCTGCACCATAACCATCGGGAAATTTTAAATCTTTCATCCACTTCATCACTTCTTTTCGTTCATTGGGTCTCAAGGCAAATTCAGCACAAGGCTTGCCTCCATTTTCTCTGAGCATGAGAGTTGGGCGGTTACATATGTTACCTAAGTCCACTCGGGCCTTGAAATTGTCTTTTGTTTTATCTGGGAAATCCATGATGGTGTTAAATAGTGCTTCACACATGTTACGCTCTTGGTGCATTACATCGATGTTGTGAGGGAGCTGCAATGCCCTCATGTAAGGGAGCTCCCAAAGGCCACATTTGTGAGTCCAGTTATGGGTCTTCCCGAAACCTGCAAACCCATCCCCATCCTCATTTCTCACTAGATTACTCACCTCCTCAGCGATTTCCCACCCGGTGCGACGCTTCGGGGGTTCCTTCGTGACAATGGTGTCCTTCCTGAACTCGTGTGCCTAGAGCCTGAAGGGGTGGTTCAAAGGAAGAAAACACCTATAACAATCGAAGTAACAGAACTTCCCACCCTTATCGAGCCAGAAACAATCTGTTTCTTTTCCACAAATAGGACAGCCTAGCCTTTCACTGACTCTCCACCCAGCAAAGATCCCATACGCTAGATAATCATGTATGGACCACAAATATGCTACCCGAAGTTTGAATTTTTGCTTCATGAAGCTGTCATACGCCTCCACTCCTTCCCAAAGCTCTTTCAACTCCTCAATCAATGGCTCAAGCATAACATTGAGGTTTATGCCGGGATGATCCTTCCCAGGTATGATGAGAGTTAAGAACATAAACTCATCTTTCATGCAATCTTCAGGTGGAAGGTTGTACAGTATGGCAAAGACAGGCCAACATGAGTAAGACGCTGCGGTCATACTGAAAGGCGTGAAACCATCTGTCGCCAGCCCAATACGAACATTCCTCTCTTCACTAGCAAATTATGGATCGAAGCTGTCTAGGTCCTTCCATGCGTTGCTATCACACGGATGCTGCATTACCCCATCCTTCAGGGGCTTACGATTCTTGCGCCACCTCACGCGGCTCGCAATTCTACTAGCCAAGAACAGACGTTTTAGTCTTGGAGTGAGACGCATCCAGCGAAGCTGCTTATGTGCCCTCTTTGTTGTCACCTTCTCCCCTTCTTTGTTTACCACCTCTATGTACCTCGACAGGCCACATTTCAAGCATTTCTCTAGTTTCGCACGATCGCGCCAATATATCATGCAGTTGGACGGGCATATATCAATCTTCTCATATGGCATTCCCAAAGCCTTTAGCAGCTTCTTTGACCGGTAAATGTCTTTAGGCACCTTATGATCGGCAGGAAGGACATCACTAAACAAGTCCAAAATCGCCTTATAACATTTGGCTGAGCAACCAAACTTTGACTTTATGCCCATTAGACGGGTCACGAACTGCAGGATGGTAACAGTTGTGTGTCCGTGCAGAGGCATTTCTAAGCCTTGGAGGAGTTTGAACAACTCTTCAACCTCTTTTGTAGGCGGATCTTCAGGATTGTTGACAAACTCTGCCTGCATATCTTCTAACATATGATCCAACCGATCAACGTTTTCACCGTCATCCACCTCCATCTGTGCTGATACTATACTCCGTGACTCGCCGTGCTTATCCCAAACCTTATAACCTTGAACATACCCATGACTGCAAAGGTGTAGTGCCACAGTTCTCTTGTCATGTGACTGGATGTTCCCACATTTGGTGCATGGGCACCTAATCACAGCATGGGTTGACTCTCCACGAGCGTTCTCTAAAAACTTTTTTGTCTTCTGAAACCATTCCTTTGTGTGACATCCGCCCTTCTTCCAACCAGCATGCATCCACTCACGGTCATCTTCCATGTTTGTGGACCAGGATGGCTCAGTTTTGCTGTTGTGTAAACCACCAACCAAAAATTCAGCATATAAGAGCGATGCACATGGCTTAGGTGATAACCCTACTATAGGAAAGGCCATAAACCCACCCGAGAATGGAGGCGGCCGCATGCGACTCGTGACGTGCCCGATGGTCCGAACGAAATTTCGGCAGCATAACCCCGCTGTTCTCCGAACACACGCCTATCATGGTGCGATGGAGAACAACTGGGTTATGCTGCCGAAATCTCGTTCGGACCATCGGACACGTGCACGAATCACATGCGGCCACACCCATTCTCCGGCTGTCCAAATACGTGGACAATCCCGGAACCACGCACATCACAAGTAATCCTGTGTTTGGACCGAATGAAACTATACAATCTATGCATCCATAGATTGTCCAGGTGCATTAGGCCCAAACATAGGAATAAATGTGATGTGCGTGCTTCCGGAACGGGTGATGCCTAGGGTTAACTACTGGTCTGCGCACTTAACCCTAAAACTCTAGGAAAATAATGGTAAAAATAAAGTAAAGTGCATAAACAAATAAACAGTGTATCGTTATGAATTAAAACATTTCAATTATCATCAACTTAAGTAAAACATGTAGCAACAATAAAAACAAAGTAGTACCATTCATACATTTCAATTATCATCAACTTAAGTAAAACATGTAGCAACAATATCATACTAATCACATGCAACCAATCGCCTCATCCCTAATCATACTAATCAAACTACCACAACGTAGTTAACTCCCGTCGGCTTAATCAATGCAACCAACCAACCGACGGGAATAAGCATATTTTCGATATTAATATACCGCGTGCGCCCATATACTTACTTTGCACTCACGAACTCAACGGTAGTGGTGTGGGGTACGAGATGAAGCCGGGGTGGCCGGGGACGTCGCCGAGGTGGCCGGGGAAGGGGCGCCGCGCCGGGCCGGGCAGTGGCCGCGTGACGGCCGGACGGGGACGGGCAGGCGGCGCCGGTTGCCGGGGTCGGTGCGGGGCAGGCCGGGGGGCGGGGAGGGCGCGGCGCTAGTGGCCGGGGTCGGCGTGGGGCAGGCCAGGGGCCGGGGAGGGCGTGGCGCCGGCCGGTGGTCGGGCATGCGGCGGGCGGGGGTGGCTGGCGGGGGAGCGACGAAAGGGAGAGGGAGCGACGAAAGGGAGAGGGGCGAGTGGGCCGCGGGCGCGTATATCCTGGCCCGCCCTAAACCCCGTCGGCCAATGGACCAGCCGACGGGAGTTATTTAACTCCCGTCGGGCAGTCCGGAGGCCGACGGGAGCTACATTATCTCCCGTCAGCCTGCCCAGAGGCCGACGAGATATATTTTATCTCCCGTCAGCTTCGTTATGGCCGATGGTAGTTAATTAACTCCCGTCGGGAACCCTAAAAACCGACGGGAATTATTTTGGCCGACGGGAGTATTCAGTTTTGCTGTTGTGATCTCATACATGCGCCAAGAAGACAACATATATAATAACATAGTGTATAGAGATAAATGTCATAAAACATCAGAGTATTTATTACATAGCGGAAGACTTCAAACAAAATAAAAGAATAAACATAAAACGAACTAAGGATCGTTGGCGCCAATGTCAACTGAGAAATGCCACCTAGATCAGATCAAACTCCTCACCTTGTGGCTCCTCCTGAACCACCTGTTCTTCTCCTGTGGGGGGTGTGAGACAGCAAGAGTGAGCTCACATACGTTCATAGCTCAACAAGTCGTGGGGAATAATATGACATGAACTCACCAATGGTGGGAGTTCATGAAGTGTAAGGCTGATCAATGAAATAAAGGCTGAAGCTGAGCATTGCTTTTATAAGTTGGTCAAAATTTTATTAGCAGTTACTAAGTGTAAGTGAATACCAAACCATAGTAATAATAAATAAAAGTAACAATAAAATAATCCCAGATGCAATGAAATGACAAGTTAAGATTAAGTTCCATAAATTAATCATGTGAGTGTCCGAGCGGCTCATGACCGTGAGCACGGCTAGTATACCAGTTTTACACTCTGCAGAGGTTGCACATCTTTACCCACAAGTCATGTTACCCATTTGCCACGGAGTTGATCAGACCCCATGCACCTCTACCAAGGAAGCGAGGCAGGGTACCACTACGAGGCCTTTACAAAGTTCCACTAGCTTCAGACTACCCGCTACAGTTTATAGGAAGCTCCAGTGCAGGAATCCCTCGCTTGACCGCCATCGCAGCAAAATCAACCCAAGGACCTCCCTACATTGACCACTCCCCTACTGCCCTTGCCCCTTTCGGGTAAGGTAGCCCTCCACTAGCTTTCCTAGTTAATCAGCTAAGGGCGTCCCATTAAACCCTTGTGGTAGCACTGTTTTCCCGGGTGGTTCTCCATGTTCCCATTAACATAATGATCTTATCATGAACATAAAATAATGAACAGATAATAACAAGTGTAAAAATGAGTGATGAATATCTCTATACCCAAAGCCACATAAAGCAATAGCATGTACTACCCAAAAATTTAGTAGTAAAACCAGTGGTGAAGCAAGGTATAAAGATAGTCAAATCTAGGATATCCTATTGGGTCCCATCAAAATTAACCTATGCAGATCATTATGAATAATAAGAACATGAATGGGTAAAAGAAGTGATCAAGGGCACAACTTGCCTTCAATGAGCTCCTGCTCAGCTATCTCTACCAGCTGAACCTCATAATCCTCTGTAGCTTGCTCGTCTACTCGCATCAACACAATAAATACATAGTATAGCAAAAATCAACATCACACCAAACATATAAATAAAATACACAGTAATAATCTAGACACTAAAATAAGATCATAGGAACTGGAATTATTAATTTTAGAGTTATAGATTTTAAGTTATGGATTTTCTAATGTTTTATGTGCTTAATACAAGATTAAGTGATAGATAAATTTTAATGTGTCTTTCATGTCAAAACAGTGACACTAATAGATAGATAATAATATTACAAAAATTTAGGAACTGGAACGAACCAAATTGGAGTTCATATGAATTTTCTACAATTTAAACAAGTTTCTGCAATTAAATTTGTACTAAAAATCTATTTGTAAATTAGTTTCCCTGTTTTATCTGATCTCGGGACTGGGCCTCAAATCCTAGAAAGCGCAGGGGCTTCCACGGAAAATGTCCTAAGACTCAGGCTAACACTGCTGCGGACTGCGGGTTGGTTTTCTAATAACCCAAGGTCTCTTACGCAAAAGCGATCGGCGAAGGGGTATCTTCAGATCCAAGCCGTTGGATATCCGTCAACGGTCTGGATTTAAAAATACTCAGACCCGCTCACATCCGCCGGATCACGGATCAACGGTCGCGGTTCTATTTAGCTAACCGATTCCCTCTCTCCTAATCTCAGCCGTCCACGTCAAGACCAAAGGCCACAGTACTTCTTCTCCCCCTCGCGAACACCCGATCCTCCAGGAACACGCTCACGGCGGCGACCCCGCCGGAGGGAACTCAACCCGGCGCTCCACCACCCCAAACTCCAATTAAACGACGCAACACAAAATTGGGAATATGTTTTAGTGGTGTAGATGATTCTCACCGGAAATCTCGGAGTGATTCCTCCCGACCACAACACGGGGCGGAACTCGCCAGCAGTGGGCACGACGGCGCGCAATTCACCCACCACACCGACGCACGACTCTAATCGCAGGAACGTGCGGATACCTTGGACAATTACGGCCCCATATGGCCACAAGCCGAGGCAAAATCACCTGCACAGAAGGAGTTCACCGGCGGCGCGGCTAATCCTTCCAAGCGGCGTCGATTTCTTCCTTTGCTCTGTCTCTCTCTTCCGTGGTGGTGTGGTCTACTAGGGCCTGTCGTGGAGCATTGGAGGAACAAGGAGGCACCCAGGGGTTCTTATTCTCAGGTTGATGCGACCACAACGCCCGATTCTTGCGCGAGCTGAACGGCTTGGCCGACGGACGGGGACGACGAACGGCAGTCACTGCCCCTGTGGGTCCCGCTGGACAGTCACAAACACGGTCGCCCGCACGGATGAGTACGTAGTTGCCTGGGGAAACCGACATATGGGCCCCACGCGCCAGTGAGTCCGGGCGCGGTGGCGATGGGCTGGCGAGAGAGGAAAGGTGGAGTGGGCCGAATAGGGTTTGGCCGGCCCAAACAGGATTTTGGCCTTCTTTTTTTCCTTTTTATTTCATTTCTATTTTTCTTTATTCCCTACTTCAATTTGAATTCAAATTTTAAATTCAAACCTTGTGCATACTTTGCCTCGTATTATATTGTGAACTTTAAGCAATACCACTTTGGGAAATAAATTTTTTTTATTTATATTTTATATACTTTCTTTTTCTTCTCTTATTTTCAACCCTAGTTTTCTATTTAGGATTTTAATCCAAGTTCTAGTAAATATTACCTTACTATTATTATCCTTATTATTTTATTTAATGCACAATCATATATAAAAAACTCAGCATGATGCAGGATTTATTTAGGTGTTATTGGTCATTTAATCCCCTTTTGATGGTGTTTAAACACATGTGATAGTCACTGAAGATGGTACACACATATATATAAAGTAAATATTCTCTTTCCATATGATTTACAAATTTAGGTATTACAAATCCTACCCCCCTTAAAAATAATCTTGTCCTCGAGATTTAAGAAGATCTAGGGAAAAGGTGGGGGAAGTCTATGCGAAGCTCTTCTTCCCTTTCCCAAGTAGCTTCATCTTCACCATGGTGACTCCATTGTACTTTGCACATCTTTATCACCTTATTTCTTGTAACTCGAGTCAAAGTGTCCAAAATCTTGATGGGATACTCCGCATAAGTCAGGTCATCTTGAACACTAAGGTCCTCCATTGGTAGCTGCTCCTCAGGTACCCTGAGGCACTTCTTCAGCTGAGATACATGGAATACATCATGTACATCTGACAGATGATCGGGTAACTCCAGTTGATATGCAACTTCTCCCACTCGCTTTAAGATCAAGAAGGGTCCAATGAAGCGAGGGGACAACTTTCCTTTGACTTTAAATCTTCTCATACCCCGGATTGGTGACACCTTCAGATACACATGATCACCCTCCTTAAACTCCAGTAGTCTTCTCCTATTATCAGCATAGCTCTTTTGCCTGGATTGTGCAATTCTCAAATTTTCTCTTATCATTCAAACTTGTTCTTCTGCCTCTTGTATAAGTTCAGGCCCAAAGAACTATCTTTCTCCAGTTTGATCCCAATACGGTGGAGTCCTGCACTTCCTGCCATACAGAGCCTCAAATGGTGACATCTTCAAACTGGCCTGATAGCTATTATTATAAGAAAACTCAGCATAGGGTAAGCTCTTATCCCAACTTCCACCATGCTTAAGAGCACAAGCTCTTAACATATCTTCTAGCACTTGATTAGTCCTCTCTGTCTGTCCATCAGTCTGGGGATGGTAGGCTGAACTGAAATTCAACTTTGTATCCAACCTCTCATGCAACTTCTTCCAAAATCGAGAAGTAAACTATGATCCTCGATCAGACACGATCTTCTTAGGCAACCCATGTAGTCAAACTATCCGAGTCATATACAATTCTGCTAATTTGGCTCCCGTGTAATTAGTCCTCACTGGTATGAAATGAGCCACTTTTGTCAATCTGTCCACAATCACCCAAATAGAGTCATACCCAGCAGGGGTGCGGGGTAGTCCAACAATAAAATCCATACCAATTTCTTCCCATTTCCACTCAGGAATCTTAAGCGGGTGCAATAGTCGAGCTGGTCTTTGATGTTCGGCCTTAACTCTTTGACATACATCACACTTAGCCACATGTGCAGCAACATCTCTTTTCAGTCCATACCACCAATACTTTTGCTTCAAATATTGATACATCTTAGTGCTACCAGGGTGGATAGAGTAATCAGAATCATGAGCTTCTTTCAATATAGTCTCACGAAGTCTATCAATCTCTGGAACACATATCCGATCCTTGAACCATATTGTACCCTGCTCATCCTCCGTGAATTCCGGAACTCTTCCTTCAGTAATCAGATCCTTAATCTCTTGGATTTTAGCATCACCAACCTGGCCTTTACAAATCTCTTGCTCCAAGGTGGGTTCCAATTCAATGGTAACTCCCTCAGTGTGTGTAACAATTCCCAAGTTGAGTCTCTCAAAGTCTTTTGCTAATTCATCGGGTAGCTGGACAACAAAAGCGGAGTGAACATGCTCTTTCCGACTCAAAGCATCTGCAACCAAATTTGCCTTGCCCGGGTGATAGTGAATCTCCAAATCATAATCCTTAATGAGCTCCAACCAACGACGTTGTCTAAGGTTGAGATCCTTCTGAGTGAATATATACTTCAAACTCTTATGATCCGTATACACTTGGCATTTGGTTCCCATAATGTAATGTCTCCATATCTTAAGTGCATGCACAACCGCTACCAGTTCCAAGTCGTGAGTGGGGTAGTTCAATTCATGTTTTCGCAACTGACGAGACGCATAGGCGATCATGTGTCCTTCTTGCATGAGCACACATCCCAATCCTTGGCCACATGCATCACAATAAATGTCAAATCCCTTATGCAGATCTGGCATAACCAACACTGGTGGTGACATCAATCTCTCCTTCAATTGATCAAAGCTTTCTTGGCACTTCTCATCCCACTTAAATTCTCTTCGTTTCTCCAGAAGCGAGGTCATAGGCTTGGCAATCTTAGAAAATCCTTCAATAAATCTCCGATAATATCCTGCGAGTCCTAAGAAACTCCAAATCTCGGTAACTGTAGTGGGCACGCTCCATTCCATTATTTCCTTGACCTTAGCAGGATCCACTGCTATTCCTCCATTAGAAATAATATGTCCAAGAAATGGCACCTTGTCAATCCAAAACTCGCACTTGCTGAACTTGGCATAGAGTTGATTATCTCGCAGCTTCTGTAGCACCAACCTTAGATGTTGTTCATGATCACTTTCACTCTTAGAATAGATAAGAATATCGTCGATGAACACCACGACAAATCTGTCCAAATACTCCATAAACACCTTATTCATCAAATTCATGAAATAAGCTGGTGCATTGGTTAATCCAAATGACATAACAGTAAACTCATATAATCCATATCGGGTGGAGAAAGTCGTCTTAGGAATATCTGATGGTCTAATCTTCATCTGATGGTATCCCGATCGGAGATCAATCTTCGAGAATACCCTGGCTCCTCTCATCTGATCAAACAAATCCTCAATACGGGGTAACGGATACTTGTTCTTCACTGTAACATCATTAAGGGATCTATAGCCCACACACATTCGTTGCGAACCATCTTTCTTCTGTACAAATAGAACCGGTGCTCCCCAAGGTGAGGAACTCGGACGAATGTAACCAGCCTCTTGTAACTCCATCAACTTCTTCTTAAGTTCCTTCAACTCCTCTACGGACATCCTATATGGCCGTTTAGAAATAGGGGCAGTTCCAGGTAGGAGATCAATAACAAACTCAACTTCTCTATCAGGTGGCATCCCTGGTAACTCCTCTAGAAAGACATCCGGAAAATCTCTAACCACCCGGATGTTGTCACCAACAAACTCCTCAGGTATAAAGAACATTGCACGCTTGGATGAGGTGGTTACTGCAATATTAACTTGAAATGTTTCTCCTTTAGGACTAGTGAGTTCTATAGTACCTCTACCACATGCTATAATGGCATTTGCCTTCCTTAACCATGACATACCAAGAATCAGATCTATACTGCTTGCCTCTAATATTATAGCGGTAGCTCCAAATTCTCTTCCCATAATGGTTAATGTCAATCTACGTGTCATTTGATTTGCCT
This sequence comes from Zea luxurians, assembly GCA_029449295.1. Lineage (NCBI taxonomy): Eukaryota > Viridiplantae > Streptophyta > Magnoliopsida > Poales > Poaceae > Zea > Zea luxurians. The sequence continues at coordinate 18,740,521 of JAOPSE010000037.1, forward strand.
CAATAGGCCCTTTAGGTGTGATTACTATCATTGGTTTTCTCATGTTTAGCAGTGGTATCTCATTTGTGTTAGCATATCGAGCAGACATGAATGAATGTGTAGCACCAGAATCAAATAATATGGTTGCAGGAATTGCATTAACATAAAACATACCAAGTACGATGTCCGCACCATCTGGAGTAGCGTCAACGCTGACTTGATTCACCCTGGCTATGGAATATCCCTTGCCAGGAGTCTGCTGCTTGTTCTTAGCTGGTGTACCAGAATTTCCCATCGGACAAGCATTAGCATAGTGCCCAATCTGACTGCACTTGAAGCATGTAGGGCCGGTCTTCTGTCCTGTAGGCCTCGTCGGGGTGCCAGTGGGAGTAGCCTGACGTGTAGGAGGTGTACGTGGAGACCCCTGTGGAGCATACTGAACTGGTCGTGGTCCTCCTGGTCGAGTCGGTGTACCCTGTGGTGGAACATAGCGGGGACGAACACTGCTGCTACCCTGTCCCTGCGAGATAGCCTTCCTCTTCAAATCACCCAGTTGAACACGCTTGTGTTCAATAGCAAGAGCCTTATCTAGTAGTCTCTGAAATGATGGAAATGTGTGTGCCACTAGAGCATACTGCAGTGGTCCATTAAGTCCTTCAATGAAATGCTCTTGCTTCCTCTCATCCTCAGCAACTTCATCTGGAGCATATCTGGAGAGCTGAATGAACTTGTCGCGGTACTCATTGACTGACATGTTGCCTTGCTTCAATGACAGGAACTCCTTCTCCTTGATCTTTATCATACCAGCTGGAATATGGTAGTTCCTGAACTGTGTACTGAACTCTGCCCAAGTAATAGTATCAGCAGCATCATGGGCAGCAGTATAAGAATCCCACCAGTCAGCAGCAGGACCTGTCAGACGACCTGAGGCATAAAGAACTTTCTCCCGGTCTGAGCATTGGGCGATGTTGAGCATCTTCTCAATTGACTTCAACCAATCATCTGCATCAAGGGGATCAGGCGAACTGGCAAAGGTCGGTGGCTTATGACTCATAAACTCTCGATGCTTATCATGAGGTGGAACTGGTGGTGGTGGTGGAGGCAATGGCACTTGTTGTTGTTGCTGATGTTGCTAAAATTGCTGCTGCAGCTGTTGTTGCGCCCTTCTCTCCTGGCGTATCTCTTCTCTCTCCTGGTGCAACTCTTGGCGTATCTCTTCTCTTTCCTGACGCATCTCCTGGCGTTCTTGCTGCATCTGGGCACGCATATCAGCCATAGTGTCCGCCATTTGCTGCATCACTCTCATCTGAGCTGCAATCAGTGGATCAACTCCGCTTGGTGGAGGATTAGGAGGATTCATCTCTGCTGGCTGTGGCTGAGGTTGTCTATATATCCTTCGAGTGTGTCGATTAGGAGGTAAATCAATTCCACCACCCCTCCTGGTATTGACCATCTGAGTTAGATACATATGGTAAGAGAGTGTAGTAGACAAGGCAGTAATTACGAATCATGTTACTTTGGGGGATTTATTAGCTAAGCAGTTTAACATTTTATCTACCATAGCTAGTTCATTACCTTATAGTGGTACATACTAAGATGTCCATATATAATATTTCAATCAATCAAAGAAGCAAATCAGACATTTATCATCAGAACAACCAAACAACGTTTTTCTAAATATAGAAAATAGTTTTGATTTTGTCTTAGGCTTCCTATCTCTTAAAAATGTCATAGGGGTAGGGATTCCAAGGTGCGAAATCCATCTTGTATCAGAATAGAAAAGGTAAGAATGATCAGAGTAGAACAGTAGAAGGTGAGACAGGATCAAGGTAAGTGTAGAGAGAATCAGAGTAAGGTAAGTATAGAATGAATCAGAAGAAGGTAAGTAGGGAAGGGTTTTGTCCATTTCTATCTAGGTTTCGTCCTACAGTCAACATTTGCTCTGATACCACTTCTGTCACACCCGGTTTTAAGGAACAAAGCCGGATGCATCTCATACATGCGCCAAGAAGACAACATATATAATAACAGAGTGTATAGAGATAAATGTCATAAAACATCAGAGTATTTATTACATAGCGGAAGACTTAATACAAAATAAAAGAATAAACATAAAACGAACTAAGGATCGTTGGCGCCAATGTCAACTGAGAAATGCCACCTAGATCAGATCAAACTCCTCGCCTTGTGGCTCCTCCTGAACCACCTGTTCTTCTCCTGTGGGGGGGGGTGTGAGACAGCAAGAGTGAGCTCACATACGTTCATAGCTCAACAAGTCGTGGGGAATAATGTGACATGAACTCACCAAAGGTGGGAGTTCATGAAGTGTAAGACTGATCAATGAAATAAAGGCTGAAGCTGAGCATTGCTTTTATAAGTTGGTCAAAATTTTATTAGCAGTTACTAAGTGTAAGTGAATACCAAACCATAGTAATAATAAATAAAAGTAATAATAAAATAATCCCAGATGCAATGAAATGACAAGTTAAGTTTAAGTTCCATAAATTAATCATGTGAGTGTCCGAGCCGCTCATGACCGTGAGCACGGCTAGTATACCAGTTTTACACTCTGCAGAGGTTGCGCATCTTTACCCACAAGTCGTGTTACCCATTTGCCACGGAGTTGATCAGACCCCATACACCTCTACCAAGGAAGCGAGGCAGGGTACCACTACGAGGCCTTTACAAAGTTCCACTAGCTTCAGACTATCCGCTACAGTTTATAGGAAGCTCCAGTGCAGGAATCCCTCGCCTGACCGCCATCGCAGCAAAATCAACCCAAGGACCTCCCTACACTGACCACTCCCCTACTGCCCTTGCCCCTTTCGGGTAAGGTAGCCCTCCACTAGCTTTCCTAGTTAATCAGCCAAGGGCGTCCCATTAAACCCTTGTGGTAGCACTGTTTTCCCGGGTGGTTCTCCATGTTCCCATTAACATAATGATCTTATCATGAACATAAAATAATGAACAGATAATAACAAGTGTAAAAATGAGTGATGAATATCTCTATACCCAAAGCCACATAAAGCAATAGCATGTACTACCCAAAAATTTAGTAGTAAAACCAGTGGTGAAGCAAGGTATAAAGATAGTCAAATCTAGGGTATCCTATTGGGTCCCATCAAAATTAACTTATGCAGATCATTATGAATAATAAGAACATGAATGGGTAAAAGAAGTGATCAAGGGCACAACTTGCCTTCAATGAGCTCCTGCTCAGCTATCTCTACCAGTTGAACCTCAGAATCCTCTGTAGCTTGCTCGTCTACTCGCATCAACACAATACATACATAGTATAGCAAAAATCAAGATCACACCAAACATATAAATAAAATACACAGTAATAGTCTAGACACTAAAATAAGATCATAGGAACTGGAATTATTAATTTTGGAGTTATAGATTTTAAGTTATGGATTTTCTAATGTTTTATGTGCTTAATACAAGATTAAGTGATAGATAAATTTTAATTTGTCTTTCATGTCAAAACAGTGACACTAATGGATAGATAATAATATTACAAAAATTTAGGAACTGGAACGGACCAAATTGGAGTTCATATTAATTTTCTACAATTTAAACAAGTTTCTGCAATTAAATTTGTACTAAAAATCTATTTTTAAATTAGTTTCCCTGTTTTATCTGATCTCGGGACTGGGCCTCAAATCCTAGAAAGCACAGGGGCTTCCACGGAAAATGTCCTAAGACTCAGGCTAACACTGCTGCGGACTGCGGGTTGGTTTTCTAATAACCCAAGGTCTCTTACGCAAAAGCGATCGGCGAAGGGGTATCTTCAGATCCAAGCCGTTGGATATCCGTCAACAGTCTAGATTTAAAAATACTCAGACCCGCTCGCATCCGCCGGATCACGGATCAACGGTCGCGGTTCTATTTAGCTAAACGATTCCCTCTCTCCTAATCTCAGCCGTCCACGTCAAGACCAAAGGCCACAGTACTTCTTGTCCCCCTCGCGAACACCCGATCCTCCAGGAACACGCTCACGGCGGCGACCCCGCTGGAGGGAACTCAATCCGGCGCTCCACCACCCCAAACTCCAATTAAACGGCACAACACAAAATTGGGAATATGTTTTAGCGGTGTAGATGATTCTCACCGGAAATCTCGGAGTGATTCCTCCCGACCACGACACAGGGCGGAACTCGCTAGCAGTGGGCACGACGGCGCACAATTCACCCACCACACCGATGCACGACTCTAATCGTAGGAACGTGCGGATACCTTGGACAATTACGGCCCCATATGGCCATAAGCCGAGGCAAAATCACCCGCACAGAAGGAGTTCACCGACGGCGCGGCTAATCCTTCCAAGCGGCGTCGATTTCTTCCTTTGTTCTGTCTCTCTCTCTCCGTGGTGGTGTGGTCTACTAGGGCCTGTCGCGGAGCATTGGAGGAACAAGGAGGCACCCAGGGGTTCTTATTCTCAGGTTGATGCGACCACAACGCCCGATTCTTGCGCGAGCTGAACGGCTTGGCCGACGGACGGGGACGACGAACGGCAGTCACTGCCCCTGTGGGTCCCGCTGGACAGTCACAAACACGGTTGCCCGCACAGATGAGTACGTAGTTGCCCGGGGAAACCGACATATGGGCCCACGCGCCAATGAGTCCGGGCGCGGTGGCGATGGGCTGGCGAGAGAGGAAAGGTGGAGTGGGCCGAATAGGGTTTGGCCGGCCCAAACAGGATTTTGACCTTCTTTTTTCCTTTTTATTTCATTTCTATTTTTCTTTATTCCCTACTTCAATTTGAATTCAAATTTTAAATTCAAACCTTGTGCATACTTTGCCTCGTATTATATTGTGAACTTTAAGCAATACCACTTTGGGAAATAAAATTTTTTTTATTTATATTTTATATACTTTCTTTTTCTTCTCTTATTTTCAACCCTAGTTTTCTATTTAGGATTTTAATCCAAGTTCTAGTAAATATTACCTTACTATTATTATCCTTATTATTTTATTTAATGCACAATCATATATAAAAAAAACTCAGCATGATGCAGGATTTATTTAGGTGTTATTGGTCATTTAATCCCCTTTTGATGGTGTTTAATCACGTGTGATAGTAACTAAAGATGGTACACATATATATAAAGAAAATATTCTCTTTCCATATGATTTACAAATTTAGGTATTACACATACCATGCAAACGAACAATCTCTTTGAAAAAGAGGTTAGCAATATGAATGGCATCATCTGTTTTGTGACAAGGTATAAAATGTGCCATCTTAGAAAAACGATCAACCACAACAAAAACACTATCGCTCCCCCTCTTCGTCCTAGGCAATCCCAAAATAAAATCCATAGAAATATCCGCCCACGGAACTGAAGGAATAGGAAGAGGCATATACAAACCATGTGGGTTCAATCGTGACTTAGCTTTTTGACACATCGTGCATCTTGCTACAAAGCGCTCAACATCACGCCGCATTCGAGGCCAAAAGAAGTGTGTGGACAGCACAGCCTCCATCTTCTTGGCACCGAACTGACCTATCAAACCACCACCATGCGCTTCCTGCAACAACAAAAGACGAACCGAACCAACTGGAATGCATAGGCGGTTAGCTCTAAACAAGTATCCATCATTTAGCACAAATTTATTCCATGTATGTCCCTCTTTACAATTTAATGCAACCTCTTTAAAATCATCATCAAAAGCATATTGTCCCTTAATTGTTTCAAGTCCAAAAATATGGCAATCAAGTTGAGACAACATAGCATAGCGTCTAGACAAAGCATCGGCAATCACATTATCATTCCCCTTTTTATGTTTAATGATGTAAGGAAAAGTTTCAAGAAATTTTACCCACTTAGCATGTCTACGGTTCAGATTTGTTTGACTACGAAGATGCTTAAGTGACTCATGATCAGAATGAATAACAAATTCCTTAGACCACAAATAATGTTTCCATGTTTGCAAAGATCGTATGAGAGCATATAATTCTTTATCATAAGTAGAATAATTAAGAACAGGGCCATTCAATTTCTCACTAAAATAGGCAACGGGTTTACCTCCTTGCATCAAAACAGCACCAATGCTAACTCCACTTGCATCACATTCGAGTTCAAAAGTCTTACCAAAGTTAGGAAGTTGGAGTAGTGGCACGTGAGTAAGCTTCTCTTTTAAAAGAGCAAAAGAATTGTCTTGTGACTGCCCCCAATTAAATGAAACACCATTCTTGGTCAACTCATGTAATGGGGATCCTTCACGAAACGACGATAAAATCCTACAAGTCCAAGAAAACTCCACACTTGTGTCACCGTCGATGGCGTTGGCCAACTCTGAATAGCATGCACCTTGGCCTCATCAACCTCAATACCCTATGGAGTGACAACATAGCCAAGAAACGATACTCGTTCGGTGCAAAAGGTGCATTTGTCAAGGTTAGCAAATAAGCGCGCGGCACGCAAAGCATCAAAAATAGCACGTAGATGGTCAAGATGTTCAGATAAACAAGTGTTGTAGATCAAGATATCATCAAAATAAACCACCACAAATTTTCCAATAAATGGGCGCAAAACCTCGTTCATCAAACGCATAAAAGTACTAGGGGCATTAGTTAATCCAAAAGGCATCACTAACCACTCATACAAGCCGAACTTGGTTTTGAAAGCAGTTTTCCATTCATCGCCTAATTTCATTCTAATTTGGTGGTACCCACTGCGCAAATCAATCTTAGAAAATATTTTAGAACCACTTAACTCATTAAGCATATCATCTAATCTAGGAATAGGATGATGGTACCAGATAGTGATGTTGTTAATGGCTCTAGAATCTACACACATGCGTGAGCTGCCATCTTTCTTTGGAACCAAAATGACAGGAACAGAACAAGGACTAAGGCTCTCACGTACATACCCGCGGTCTAAAAGGTCTTTGTAACACCCAAAAATCTTAATGTGAAAGTTTAGTAAAAGTTCTCCAAGGATTTTGATATTAGAATGCCTTCCAATAAGAATTTTGTTACATTGGAAGCAACATCACCTAAAATAAACATGTTCCTAATAAAGATTTAAATAAAATAATCTCTATATGAATGTATTACCCTTGGTTGAAATGAATATTTATAATTATTCTCAAAAGGATTTTATAAAATATAGATTTTAGTTCTTAAAATACCTATTTTATATTTTAGTGTGTATGAATTTCATATTTAAAATCATTTGTTTAATTAGTATAATAAATAAAATAAACTAAACTTACATTTCATACTGTGGTTTTAAAGTGCACATTTAAAACTGAGTCAAAGTTTGAACTGGTTTTGAATCCAGTTTAAAATGCATGAATTGGAATAGAAAATAGTAAAAGAAAAACAAAAGAAAAAAAAGAAATAGAAAGACCTCACTGGGCCGATTTCTTTTCCCCCGCGGCCCATCTCCTCCTTTTCTCTTCTCCTCACCGCGCCGACCCAACTCTGCTTTCTAAGCCCAGCCGGCCCATCATTCCCACGGCCTTTTCTTTTTCTCCGGTGTGTATGGCGCGTGGGCCCCGCGTGGTCAGCTTCGTCCTCTTCAAACAGCCGGCCGCTTTCTCTGCTATGGATTAGGCCGAACACCGCGAGATTCAAGCCGACGGGCGCGGACCTCGGGACCGGGTCGACCAAGCTCGGACTTCGCCGCCTGGGTATAAATCTGCGGCCGCTCCTCCCCAAACAATGGTGCGCAGAGAAGAAATAAAGAGAGAATCGGAGAGATAGCCGCTGTACTCTCGCGGCCACCGCCCATCCCCGCTCTCGTCGCTAATGGGCCCTGGATGTTAACCCAGGGGGTTTCATCCCATCACCGGGGATGTGTCCGCGGCCGTGTTGGGGGAAGACGGACGTCCGGGCGAGCCCAATTGCTCACCGGTACAGATGGTCCACGGCGGAGCCACCATGCGTCGTGGCCGGCCTCCTTCGACCCCCTATTTCCGGTGAGTACCCTCCACCCAGGTTCGCAATAGAGTAAGCATCGTGTAGTCCTATCCGATTTGGTTTTGAGCTCTGGGTGGCCGACTTTGGTGCGCCGGTGAGCTCCACGGCCGCAGGAATTCCGGCGGCTCTGCCTTGGTAGCGTCGGATGAAGGAGAGGTCTCGTGGGCCGTAGATTGTAAAGCCAACGGTCACGATTAAGTCGCTGACGTACCGCTTCGAGTAGTCGATCTGGGCCATCGGTTTGATCGGGCGGCCAGGATGACCCGTAGTGTAATTAAATCCTATCCGTCTGTGTGAGATCGGATGGCCACAATTTCATACCGCTTGACTTAATATCCGATCTAATCTGAGCCCTCGAATCTGGATCGTACGGCTGCTATCCTCCTATACCCCTTCGCCGTGGCAATCTTTGTAAAGAGCCCCTGTTCTTTTTGTAAATCAACCCGCCGTCCTGCGCGGTGATGGCTGAGTCTCAGACACTTTTGCGCCCTTGCCCCTGTAGTTTATGATATTTATGCGCCCAGTCCAGAGAATTAGAAAATCCAGTAAAAATAAATAGAAAATGATTTTTAATGTGAAAATAAATGCCAGAAACTTGTGAAATTCATATTAAATTCATTTTAACTCCAAATTGAGCCATTCCAGTTGCAATAATTTTATTTTAATATTGTATATCAACTAGTAACACTGTTTAGCCATGAAACTTGAAGCAAAATTGTTCATTTGAATTAATCTGTTCTAGGATCTATAACTTCAGAAATTCATAACTAAATAACTATAACTCCAAATTTAGTGATTCTTGTTCCTACGATCTCATTACACAACGTAGATTATTATTATGCAGTTTGTTCTCATGTTTGATGTGATGTTAAATTTTGCCTATACACTGTTTGTTTGTATTGCTACGACTAGCAGTGAGGTCACGTGTCATCTGAAGAATCATCCTGGTACCTGGAATCTCAAGTCCCAGGCAAGTTGTGCCCTTGATCACTTTCTTTATACCCAGTCATGTTCTGATTAATCATAATGATCTGCATAGGTTAATTTTGATGGGACCCAATAGGTTACCCTAGTTTGACTATCTTTATACCTTGTTCACCAGTGAATCTTTGGGTAGTACTTGCTATCGCTTTATGTGGTTTTGGGTATAGAGATACACATTACTATTCATGGTTATACTTTTATTGTCAGTTGTTATTTACTGTTCATGTTAAGATCATTATGTTAATTGGAACATGGAGAACCACCCGGGAAAACAGTGCTACCACAAGGGTTTAATGGGACGCCCTTGGCCGATTAATTAGGAAAGCTAGTGGAAGACTACCTTACCCGAAAGGGGCAAGGGCAGTAGGGGAGTGGTCAGTGTAGGGAGGCCCTCGGGAGGATTTTGCTGCGATAGCAGTCCTGCAAGGGATTCCTGTTAGGGAGGCCCTCGGGAGGATTTTGCTGCGATGGCGGTCCTGCAAGGGATTCCTGCATTGGAACTTCCTATAAACTGTAGCGGGTTTTCTGAAGCTAGTGGAACTTTGTAAAGGCCTCGTAGTGTTACCCTGCCTCGCCTCCTCGGTAGAGGTGTATGGGATTGGCCGTCTCTTGGCAGATGGGTAACATGACTTGTGGGTAAAGATGCGCAACCTCTGCAGAGTGTAAAACTGGTATACTAGCCGTGCTCACGGTCATGAGCAGCTCGGACACTCACATGATTAATTTATGGAACTAAATTCAATTTGTCATATGCATTGCATTGCAGGTGATGTTGTTACTTTTGTTCTATTACTTAATTGGGTTTGGTATTTACTTATACTTAGTAACTGCTAATAAAATTTTGACCAACTTTAAAAGCAATGCTCAGCTTCAACCATCCTCTTTGGTAAGCCTTACACTTCACGTGAGCTCCCACCTTTGGCGAGTTCATGCACATTATTCCCCACAACTTGTTGAGCTATGAACGTATGTGAGCTCACTCTTGCTGTCTCACACCCCCCCACAGGTCAAGAACAGGTACCACAGGATGAGGCGCATGGAGGATGCTGCGATGTGTTCGCGAGAGGTCTAGGTCGTCATCTCCCAGTCAACTTTGGGTTGCTGGACCGTTGTCTCCTTATAATGTAATTATTTATTTTGTATAGAACTCCTGTTATATATAAAGTTGTGACATTCGATCATGTGCCACTATACATCATATGTGTGAGACTTGGTCCCAGCATACCTGGTGTTTATGTTCGCGCCCGGGCTTTGGACCCCTAAAATCCGGGTGTGACAGAAGTGGTATCAGAGGAATGTTGACTGTAGGACGAAACCTAGATAGAACTGGACAACCATTCTTTACTTACCTTACTCTGATTCTTTTCTAAACTTATCTTAATCTTTTTCTCATCTATTTCCGCTTACTCTGATTATTCTTATCTTTTCTTTCTAAAAGACAAATGTGGATTTTACACTTTGAAATCCTGTGACTAAAGTGACCTTTAGGAATAGGAGACCTAATCCTAGGAACAAAAACAAAATTATTTTTATAAGTGTCTATGCACTTGAATGTTTGTTCTTATGATATTTGTCTGATTTGGATCTTTGATTGAGTGTGATGAGTTGTGGAGTAATGTCCACAATTAAATCTACATATACGCATAGGCATAAAAAAATCATAAGATGACTATACAAACTAAAAATATTCCCTATTAAAAATATATCCAGTTTAATAGCTCCACCTTATCTTAAAATATTCTCTCTTGCCTTAATAGATTCATCTTATCTTGAAAATATTTTATCTTATCCTAATAAGATCTAACTGACTCCGAAAGATTCTACCTCATCCTTATGGATTTATCTGGTTCTAATTGGCATACCTATCCCACTCTACAGTAACAACCATGATCTAGCCTAAAATAAATAGATCTTATCTAAGTTATACGAATCCGATCTAGATCCCACCTAATCTAACATGATCTAATCCAAATTGAGTTACTTAAACAAGTTAGTTAATATTGGTAACATAGATGGGTACTAAACCTAAATTGGGGTCTTAGAATAACTCGTCTGTGGAACCACCACAACCTAGCCTATGATATAGGTTGCCCAACCCATTTATCCCCAAAAGCAAAGTAAACCTTGTTGGGCCTACCCATCCTAAGCACCGACAACTATCTTAACCATATGTCCTAAACACGGATGGCAACTCTAAAGGTGAAGGCCAAAGAAGATCAACCTTGTTAAGAAAGGAGAGAAGTCAAACTCAACCTTCAGATGCATTACCACCCAGCATGGAGTTCTTCCTCACCACAAACTTTTTCACCTCTAGCTATTCATGCCCTAACCTATCCATCTTATAACCTACATAATATGTAGTTGGATACCTATGCTCTGCCAATCACCCACTATTGACTATAAAAAAGAATGAAACTCTGGATTCTTGAACCAATTATTGACAAAAAAAAATAAATTACAAACCAAACTTTCTGTGTCCCTTTTCTTACAAATCTCGAGGGCGAGATTTTTGTTAAGGGGGGTAGGATTTGTAACACCCAAAAATCTTAATGTGAAAGTTTAGTAAAAGTTCTCCAAGGATTTTGATATTAGAATGCCTTCCAATAAGAATTTTGTTACATTGGAAGCAACATCACCTAAAATAAACATGTTCCTAATAAAGATTTAAATAAAATAATCTCTATATGAATGTATTACCCTTGGTTGAAATGAATATTTATAATTATTCTCAAAAGGATTTTATAAAATATAGATTTTAGTTCTTAAAATACCTATTTTATATTTTAGTGTGTATGAATTTCATATTTAAAATCATTTGTTTAATTAGTATAATAAATAAAATAAACTAAACTTACATTTCATACTGTGGTTTTAAAGTGCACATTTAAAACTGAGTCAAAGTTTGAACTGGTTTTGAATCCAGTTTAAAATGCATGAATTGGAATAGAAAATAGTAAAAGAAAAACAAAAGAAAAAAAAGAAACAGAAAGACCTCACTAGGCCGATTTCTTTTCCCCCGCGGCCCATCTCCTCCTTTTCTCTTCTCCTCACCGCGCCGACCCAACTCTGCTTTCTAAGCCCAGCCGGCCCATCATTCCCACGGCCTTTTCTTTTTCTCCGGTGTGTATGGCGCGTGGGCCCCGCGTGGTCAGCTTCGTCCTCTTCAAACAGCCGGCCGCTTTCTCTGCTATGGATTAGGCCGAACACCGCGAGATTCAAGCCGACGGGCGCGGACCTCGGGACCGGGTCGACCAAGCTCGGACTTCGCCGCCTGGGTATAAATCTGCGGCCGCTCCTCCCCAAACAATGGTGCGCAGAGAAGAAATAAAGAGAGAATCGGAGAGATAGCCGCTGTACTCTCGCGGCCACCGCCCATCCCCGCTCTCGTCGCTAATGGGCCCTGGATGTTAACCCAGGGGGTTTCATCCCATCACCGGGGATGTGTCCGCGGCCGTGTTGGGGGAAGACGGACGTCCGGGCGAGCCCAATTGCTCACCGGTACAGATGGTCCACGGTGGAGCCACCATGCATCGTGGCCGGCCTCCTTCGACCCCCTATTTCCGGTGAGTACCCTCCACCCAGGTTCGCAATAGAGTAAGCATCGTGTAGTCCTATCCGATTTGGTTTTGAGCTCTGGGTGGCCGACTTTGGTGCGCCGGTGAGCTCCACGGCCGCAGGAATTCCGGCGGCTCTGCCTTGGTAGCGTCGGATGAAGGAGAGGACTCGTGGGCCGTAGATTGTAAAGCCAACGGTCACGATTAAGTCGCTGACGTACCGCTTCGAGTAGTCGATCTGGGCCATCGGTTTGATCGGGCGGCCAGGATGACCCGTAGTGTAATTAAATCCTGTCCGTCTGTGTGAGATCGGATGGCCACAATTTCATACCGCTTGACTTAATATCCGATCTAATCTGAGCCCTCGAATCTGGATCGTACGGCTGCTATCCTCCTATACCCCTTCGCCGTGGCAATCTTTGTAAAGAGCCCCTGTTCTTTTTGTAAATCAACCCGCCGTCCTGCGCGGTGATGGCTGAGTCTCAGACACTTTTGCGCCCTTGCCCCTGTAGTTTATGATATTTATGCGCCCAGTCCAGAGAATTAGAAAATCCAGTAAAAATAAATAGAAAATGATTTTTAATGTGAAAATAAATGCCAGAAACTTGTGAAATTCATATTAAATTCATTTTAACTCCAAATTGAGCCATTCCAGTTGCAATAATTTTATTTTAATATTGTATATCAACTAGTAACACTGTTTAGCCATGAAACTTGAAGCAAAATTGTTCATTTGAATTAATCTGTTCTAGGTGCTTAATAACTTCAGAAATTCATAACTAAATAACTATAACTCCAAATTTAGTGATTCTTGTTCCTACGATCTCATTACACAACGTAGATTATTATTATGCAGTTTGTTCTCATGTTTGATGTGATGTTAAATTTTGCCTATACACTGTTTGTTTGTATTGCTACGACTAGCAGTGAGGTCACGTGTCATCTGAAGAATCATCCTGGTACCTGGAATCTCAAGTCCCAGGCAAGTTGTGCCCTTGATCACTTTCTTTATACCCAGTCATGTTCTGATTAATCATAATGATCTGCATAGGTTAATTTTGATGGGACCCAATAGGTTACCCTAGTTTGACTATCTTTATACCTTGTTCACCACTGAATCATTGGGTAGTACTTGCTATCGCTTTATGTGGTTTTGGGTATAGAGATACACATTACTATTCATGGTTATACTTTTATTGTCAGTTGTTATTTACTGTTCATGTTAAGATCATTATGTTAATTGGAACATGGAGAACCACCCGGGAAAACAGTGCTACCACAAGGGTTTAATGGGACGCCCTTGGCCGATTAATTAGGAAAGCTAGTGGAAGACTACCTTACCCGAAAGGGGCAAGGGCAGTAGGGGAGTGGTCAGTGTAGGGAGGCCCTCGGGAGGATTTTGCTGCGATAGCAGTCCTGCAAGGGATTCCTGTTAGGGAGGCCCTCGGGAGGATTTTGCTGCGATGGCGGTCCTGCAAGGGATTCCTGCATTGGAACTTCCTATAAACTGTAGCGGGTTTTCTGAAGCTAGTGGAACTTTGTAAAGGCCTCGTAGTGTTACCCTACCTCGCCTCCTCGGTAGAGGTGTATGGGATTGGCCGTCTCTTGGCAGATGGGTAACATGACTTGTGGGTAAAGATGCGCAACCTCTGCAGAGTGTAAAACTGGTATACTAGCCGTGCTCACGGTCATGAGCAGCTCGGACACTCACATGATTAATTTATGGAACTAAATTCAATTTGTCATATGCATTGCATTGCAGGTGATGTTGTTACTTTTGTTCTATTACTTAATTGGGTTTGGTATTTACTTATACTTAGTAATTGCTAATAAAATTTTGACCAACTTTAAAAGCAATGCTCAGCTTCAACCATCCTCTTTGGTAAGCCTTACACATCACGTGAGCTCCCACCTTTGGCGAGTTCATGCACATTATTCCCCACAACTTGTTGAGCTATGAACGTATGTGAGCTCACTCTTGCTGTCTCACACCCCCCCACAGGTCAAGAACAGGTACCACAGGATGAGGCGCATGGAGGATGCTGCGATGTGTTCGCGAGAGGTCTAGGTCGTCGTCTCCCAGTCAACTTTGGGTTGCTGGACCGTTGTCTCCTTATAATGTAATTATTTATTTTGTATAGAACTCCTGTTATATATAAAGTTGTGACATTCGATCATGTGCCACTATACATCATATGTGTGAGACTTGGTCCCAGCATACCTGGTGTTTATGTTCGCGCCCGGGCTTTGGACCCCTAAAATCCGGGTGTGACAGTCTTGGACTTGGCGCTGAATCTCCTTAGTCTCCTCAGGATTTGCTCGATATGCAGCACGGTTGGGCAAGCTCGCTCCAGGAATCAAATCAATCTGGTGCTCAATCCCACGAATGGGAGGAAGTCCTGGAGGTAACTCAGAGGGAAAAACATCTTGGAACTGCTACAAAAGGTTAGTCACAGATGCAGGCAAAGTGCTAGGAATATCATCAATAGAAAAGAAAGCATCTTTGCAAACCAAGGCATAGAAATAGGCATCAGTAGCATGAGTTTCAAGAAGATCAGATTTAGTAGCAAGCATGATAGGAGCTTTCAATTTAATTTGTTGCTAAATTTCTGTCTCATTAGTTGGTTCCTTATAGGTACTTGCAGCTCTATCTTTATCAGCTTGTACAATTTCAGCAAGAGTCAAAGGTAGCAAAGTAATGTTTTTATCTTTATGCCTAAAAGTGTATGTATTACTCCTACCATGGTGATGTGCATCAGTATCATATTCCCAAGGTCTACCCAACAAAAGAGAACAAGCTTCCATAGGTACTACATCGCAATCCGCATAATCAGAATACATACCAATGGAAAAATGCACTCGTACCATGTGTGTTACCTTAACCTAGCCTGAATTATTGATCCACTGAATGTGGTATGGATGTGGCCATGGACGTGTGGTCAGGCCAAGCTTCTTGACCAAATCTGAACTCACCAAATTATTGCAGCTTCCACCATCAATAATAACACATGCACGCCGATTCTCGATGGCGAAGAAGGTCTGGAACAAATTATGGCGTTGCTGCTTCTCTGATGATTCAGGCTGAGAACTAAGAACACGCTGCACCATGATGCTTCGAAGGTTCACCGTAGCATCAGCACCAAGCATGGCATCATCATTAGCAGCAACATCACTGGAGTCATCATCGTCATCCTCAACGTCGGAAGCACTAATGTAGCCATCATCCATAGCAATGTATGTTCGCTGACTCGGGCAATCCTTCTTCACGTGACCAATCCCATGACTACGGTGGCAAACAATACTCGAAGGACGACCATTGGAAGGTGTTGCAGGTGCTGGTGAATTCTATTTCTTAGCGGGTACCTGCAAAGGAAGTTTACCAACATGTGCAGCAGGTGTCGAGGGAGGTCGCCTGGACGCTGGAGTGGTCGAAGGTATATGACTCGAGGCAGGTGTGTGCATCCGTGATGTAGAGGAGGCACCAAAAGTAGCCCTAGGTCGATGTTGGCGTCCCTACAATTCCTTCTCTGCAAGCATAGCAAACTGGAACAACTTGTTGACAGTGTTAAATTCTTTATAATCCACAATGTCCTGAATATCACGCTGCAAACCTGAATAAAACTGGCAAAGAGCGTTCTCATGTCCCTCTACTATCCCACAACGCTGCAATCCCTTCTGAAGCTCAGCATAATAATCTTGAACAGATTTATCCCCTTGCTCTAAACACATCAATTTCTTACGCAATTCTCTATGATAAGATGGGGGAACAAATCTATCGCGCATAGCTACCTTAAGATATTCCCAAGTCGTAGGTGCTCTACCATCCCCAACTAGACCAGTCCACCAGACAATAGCAAAATCTTTAAATTCACTAGTGGCTTGTCTAACTTGATGTCGTTCAGGTACAAGGTGGGCAGCAAATTTTTGTTTTGTCGTCATCTCCCAATCAAGATATCCCTCAGCATCATAATGACCCGAAAAAGATGGTATAGTAAATTTAATCTTAGCATAAGGGTCGTCAGGAGCACGATTGTTATTACCTTGCTGGCGGGCATACCTTCTGTGTTTCGATGAAGACGGCGACGTAGGCGCAAATCTCTGGTGGCTGCTTCATCATAATTACCTTCTTCATCAAACATCGCATCATCGGGAAGACGTGGACGAGGAGGTGGTGGTGGCGGTGCTTGTTGTTGCGTCTCCAACACGGCTAGTCTGTCGACGATCTCGGACAATCGTCGATACAGCCTCTCGTAAGTCTTGCCAAGGTTCATGTCAATGAAGGCATCATGCACTGACTTGTGGACCGTCTCCTCCATTTGCTCCTTCAGGAGCTTGTTGTTTGCCTCAAGATCTTGGCGGCTAACACATTCATCGAAGTCTGTAGAGATCCCTGCCATCGAAACACAAAAACAGGAAACAAATGGTGAAGGTTATCCCTAATAATTTCACTACATGCTCCTCTCAGGTGGAACACAGGAACACGCTCTATTGTATCCTACCAAGCTCTTACAAGTGTCTGACGAAAATACAAGCAAAGGATGGTACAATCGGAGGCTGGTTCTTGATACTTACCAAGAGGGAGTGAAACCACGATTGCAAGGTCAAATCTGTATTGATCAGAAGATATAGTATGTGGAGCTGTAGGACAGGCACAATATGTATGTGAATGTGGAACAAAATCGAGTGCAGATGAGCAAAGTTCAATAAATATCCAAAGCACAAGTCGCAATTGCTGGCTAAGAGATGTATCCGAGGCATAGCGCAACAAGTTGGAAAAAAGAACAATGGAACTAGCAGAATGGCAGTACCGTAAATATTGTACTAGCGAGGCCAAAAAGGCACTAGTAGGAATCACAGGTGATTTTGTTTTTCTTTTTTGTATGATTTTTTTGATATTTTTCTTAGCACAAGAAGCAACAAAATAGGAGCTACACCAAGTTTCACCTAAACAGAGATCAGATGTGGTCTACAGAAAATCAATAAGTTCTCTGAAAAGCGTGCAAGAGCTTTGACAATTTTTTTCTTTATTTTCCTGAATTTTTTTGATAATTTTATCGAAACCAAATAGGCCGAAGGTGAGTTTGGCTGGCCTCAGAATCGCGTCACCAAGCTCCTGTAAAAATTTCAGATTTTTTGGACACCCGAGCAGAAAGTTATGCCCGGTTTAAGGAAGGTACCTCAAGTTATGTTTTTGGGAGGCACGACTAGAAGGCGGCGGTTAGGGCAAAAATTCCCTATCTGCAATCACAACGATTAATGGGGTGGATCAACTTGTGATCTGGGTAATGGTGGATGGAATAGTGGTGTATCTGCAATCTATCTAGGGCTGGCGCGGCGGCGGCTAGCGAGGGCAAGTCGATTAATGGATGGATCGACTTGTGATCTGGGTAATGGTGGATGGGATAGCGGCTAGCGAGGGTAGTTGATCTACGACGAAGATACACCCTAAACCAGCAACACGACTCGACCACAGACACGAACTGAACAAAGCCAAACTAAAAATAAAATTACAAAGGCTAAACAAGGGTTCTAGGACAGCGGATTTTTTTTGTACGGCAATTATCTGGAGTTATAGGATGAAAAACCTAAACTAAACTAGGGTAAGCCTGACGGTAATACCTGAGTCTTTGAATACCACTTGATAGAAACAGGGTGCCCGATCTTCCGTCAGGTGTAGGTAACTATCGATTTGGTGGAGATGTCACACAGACGATCCGGCTTCCAATCAACACGACTAGAACCCCGCAATCGCAGCACCACTTCTCCTCTGGTTATCAACCGTGCGCTGCACGATTGACCTCGCCACGAGGGCTAATCCTTGCCTACGAATCGAAGACACAAGCAAGAACAAGAAAGAACACAATCTGAAATATTGCGGATGAATGATTAAGCTCACAAGTTGGGGTCTCACAAACCGATATACGGCGGCTGTTCTCGACAGATCTAACTTAAGCAAAACTCGAGCCCTAATGTGGTGGCGGCTACTGATTATATAAGGGCTAGGAGCGGACTCCCTCCCTGGACGCGCCCTAATGGGCCCAACAAAGATACATGGCCCAAAGGCCCATTTATGGTGTCGCAGCACCGAGACAGATTACGGACGTCGGTTTGGTCCTCCACCTTGATCCGAACATCCTTGCTGGCCTTCCACGCCTCCAAATCCTTCACCATGTCCTTGCTGGTCCTTTCCTTCATTCCTAAGTACAATTAATTCATTAGGTAGCACACTATTCTCAAATGTACAAGAATAAGTACATAGGAACGAGCTCACCTGCAAATTCAATTGTCTTGCGCGTGCGCGAGTAATCGGACCTTGAACATCAACTAGGGGAGTGTTGTTTGTATCCATGGTAGTGATGTCCTCATCATCGACCCTGGAGACCAAGTCATACGATTTTTAGAAAATCTACCATCAAGCAAAGTCACCTCGAAAACATGAGGGGAAGGTACTTTCGGGATATGTCTATTGTGAGGGCTGGCGGAGACAATAACGTTCCTGCGCCTGAGGAGAACGAAGTTGTGATTTTCCGAAGCTTCTTCAAAGCTGGGCTTCGGTTCCCGCTGAGCAGGTTTGTAGTTGAAGTGTTGAAAACCTACCAAGTTTTCCTTCATCAGTTGACCCCCGAAGCCATATCGAGGATGGGAGTCTTCGTCTGGGCAGTAAGAAGCCAAGGGATAGAACCAAGTGCGAAGTGCTTCTGTGGCATGCACGAACTTCTGTATGAGACAAAGGCCATGGGGAAAGAACAGTATCACAACAACTTCGGTTGTTATGGATTTATCGCCCGTCCCAATGCAGCCCCGTCCCAATGCAAGCCATCCAGTGCCAACCTTTTGGAAGAGATGGCCCGGAAATTGGATGGAAGAATGGTTTTATGTGAAGAACGACTTGACAGCGAGGGAGGACATCAAGGATGTTATTATGCACCCCATATGGTCTCGCTTCGGTCTCCGAAAGCCGAAGGTTGAAATTGATGACGCCACCGAAGCTTGCCAAAAGGCATTTGGTATTGTGTGCTTCTTCATTGGTACTAGAGATTTAATTCAAGAGCATATAGCATTCAGAGTATAGCCGCTTGTAGAGAGCTGGGAAATGTCGAAGGAAACCATCACCAAGTCTAGCGAAGGTGAATTGGTCCGACTGAAGTATACATTTAGATATGGGGACAAATTCGATGAACCAAACGATGACTGGTTGAAATGCATCGAAGTTACAAGTGATGAACTACTTGGATCATACTCCAAGGCAGAAGATAATGCACTATCTATAGCCTTCGGAGGTCGGGGAAAAAAGAGAATAAACAGAGTTTTTGACGCCATTGGCTTCGTCTACCCTGACTACCACTACCCGGTGCGGGGGCAAGGGAAGAAGAGGAAAGTTGCTGCTCTCGCCGCCCTGGCTGAACCTATGCCGAAGGCTGCGGGCAAAAAGATGAAGGTACTTACCCACCGGCCAAAGTATATTGAATCGGCTATGGTGCCTGAGTTTGGCGAGGAGGCCTCTTCGGCTACTGAATCAAGAGAATTTGTTCCTCCGATGCAAAAGGCTGAAGAACCAGCTACAATGCCGAAGGCACCTATGGTTGAGCTAGTTGAAACGAAGGTTGACAAAGATAAGGCTGACAGGTCAACAACCGAAGAGGTGACAAAGATGCCAGGGATTTTAAGTCCTTCGATAGAAGCCACAACGCTGAAGGCACAAAAGAGTTCTGCCATAACTCCTAGGAGAAGGAGGATGGTAAATGTATTAGATGTTTTGGAAACAACCGGTTCCATAGGCCCTGCTCCCACAGGGAAGGTTGCTGAAGCTATCAAAACGCAATCCAAGTCTGATACTAAGTAAATAGAAGTTGAAGCTAAAATAATCCAGGTTGAAACCGAGGCGGGGCCCTCAGTGCCTG
The DNA here is from genome assembly GCA_029449295.1 of Zea luxurians. Taxonomy (NCBI): domain Eukaryota; kingdom Viridiplantae; phylum Streptophyta; class Magnoliopsida; order Poales; family Poaceae; genus Zea; species Zea luxurians. The sequence goes on from JAOPSE010000037.1 coordinate 18,760,872, forward strand.
CTGAGACGAAGCTTGCCCCAACCGAGCAGGGGGCAGAAGGAATGACTCCAGATACTAATATAGGTTTTGAGAAAAGTGTGGCCAAAGAAGCCGAATCCCTTACTCCCGAAGCACCCCCCGAAGGTCTTGATTATATTGTTAGACATGCTTCGGGAAAAAGACTATCCAAAGAAGAAATTTCTGAGGCCAAACTTTATGCCCGAGAATTGCAGTATCCGAAGGGAGCCCTAGTATTTAATGGTACAACCGAGGATGACTTTTTGTACTCCCTCCCGGACAACAAAGAATTGTCCGTCTGCTGGGAGATGGGCAGAAGTATGGGTTTCCCAAATCTCGAAGGTGGCCTTTGCGCCATGACAAAGGCCGATCTCGCAGATAGTCTTGCATACAATAGTCTAAAGGTATAGAAATTGTGAATTGTGAAGCTTATGAACTTTGGAATGAAGCCTTTTATCCTCATGTGAATCCTTTTATCCTTTCTTGCAGGGCTTAATACTTAGCAATGCCCTAAGGGCGCAAAAGAATGCTGAAGACGAGAGCTGCACTATAGCTCTCAACAACCTTCAAACAGAGGTTATCAGGCTGAGGAACGAAGCCACAGAAAAAGACAAAATCCTACTATCATTGGTGGACAAGGTAAAAGAAGATGAAGCTAGTTTCAAGGCTCAAGCTGAAATTCAAAAGAATGAGATTGAAGACCTTCGGAAGCAGCTGGCCGAAGCCAAAGAAAAATGTGGTCTCGCAGAGGCCAATCGAGATATTAGTAAATATTGGAGAAATTATTTAGAAAAAACAGTCGAAGAACTCCGCGCATCCAAAGAAAGATGCTTCAAAAAATCCCTGGGCTGCGTGGAGAAGATAAAGGCTAGCTTCGCCAACGTGGGTGCTTATTCCAATGAAGATAACTTCATACGAGGTGACCCCGAAGGTGTTATAGAATGGATAAGCGGAGAGGCCGAAGCTTTTGAAGAAATTTTAAGTGACCGTGGGGATGTCTGTGCGTTTTCTGGTGCGAGAGGAATTTCAGCCATCTTGGAGAAGGCGGGTTGCGAACATGTCAAAACCCTGGCCCAGGCCGAAGCTGCCTTCTCCGTGGATGTCACGAAGGATCCCTCAGCCAAAGCAAGCTTAATGGGCGGAAAATTTTACACTAACATCTGGGCAAATGGCGGCCGAGAAATGGAAATAATGAAGAAAAGTGAAAAAGATATTCATGACGCTCGAGAAGCAGCGAAAAAAGCTGAGGAAGCTGCAGAATGCGAGAGACGGATAGGTATTGTTTTACAGCCTTTAGCTTCGTTGTTTGTTTTCGTGACTTCGAACTGATTAATTTTTTCTACTGCAGCTCAACTATCTCCTCCATCGGAACCGTTCGACCCCCTGGCCGACCCAGAAACGAAGAAAGCAATAGAAATCATCAATGTAGCCGAATCTATTGTTGACGAAGTTGTTAACAAGTTGTTGAATGAAATTGCAGAAAAGGTCCTGAAAGAGGATTGATATTGTAAAAACATTTTTAGACGATCAATGTAGCTTCGCTATATCAAGACTGTAATATTCGATGTGCATATTTTTGAATCTAATGTGTGAATTATTTGTAATTCAGTTCTTTGCGATGCATGAAACTTTATATACATACCGTTTTTGAGCCTTCGGCGAAAAAACACCTTCCCTTCTTTTCATGCTTCACAAAGAAGAAAATTTGTGCTTCGTGAAAATATCCATGCTTCGTAAAAACCTCCCAGCTTTGTAAACAAAGGATCCCTTCTTTTGCAATAGAGCTGACGAAGCTATATTTTCTCAGCTAACTTTGTGCCTTAGCACCTTTTCATTTTTATAAAGCAGTCTCCAAAGGTCGACTTCGTATTTAATTCGTGTCATCAGTGCAATATGATGTATGATATGATGCTATGCGGGATGATGTGACGATATGATGCGAATGATGCTAATGCCGAAGATACGCACCCACACGCCCACACTGGAACACACCATCTCTGCGTCCCCTTAGGAACGATCGAAGTCTCTTTGCCATTTATTTTTCGGCTTCACCGCTTATTTTTCGGTGTAAGTTCTGCATCCCCTTAGGAACGTCTTTTGAACTTCTTCGCCTTCTATTTCGGCGGTATTTTTCGTGTTGACTTTTCGTGCTTCGCCTTATATTTTGGCGGTATTTTTCGCGTTGACTTTTCGTGCTTCACCTTATATTTCGGCGGTATTTGGCTCTGCATTCCCTTATGAACGACTTTTGAGCAGAAAACTTACACTACGCTCCCTTAGGAACGACTTTTTGTAGCTTCGGCAAAACTTACGCTGCGCTCCTTTAGGAATGACTTTTGGTAGCTTCGGCAGAACTTACGCTGCGCTCCTTTAGGAACGGCTTTTTGTAGCTTCGGCGTAACTTTGGCTGGGATTTTTAGCTCTGCATTCCCTTAGGAATGACTTTTGAGCTTTAGCAATTTTTGAGCTTTGTAATTATTTGAAGAAGACATATTTCATTCTGATAAAAGTGTTCTGCATTGTTTGTTCCTTATAAAAAACGAAAATGACATAGAATCATAAAAGTACTTCAAAGGTAGGATATCGTTCAATAAATGTGTTTTGATTCTGGCTCAGTACTATTGACTGTGCAAGCTTCGGATTCATCCCTGACTTCACGTTGCTGCTGAGGGTACTAGCGCCCTTCTGGCTAGCCTCGAGAATAGGTCGGCTGTAGTGGTGGTGGGGGTGGGAGTTGTGGCTAGGAAGCCTGCGAGTGGCTAGCCGAAGCAGCAGAAGCTGTGGGATGATTGCACACATACTCTGGTATGTAGGGAGAGTGACACGAAGCAGTGTGCAAGACCTGCTTTGGCTGGTTCTGCCGAGCTTCGGCTTCTGCTATCTCCTTTTGCTTTTGAATGGTGATTTGGCACATTCTTGTAGTATGGCCCTTGTCCTCACCACAGAATAAGCAGTAGGTCTTTCTAGGCAGATCCCCAAATCTTCCGCCAAAGCCCCTGGCGCCTCTACCCCTTGGAGCTGGTGGTCTGAAAGAGCTTTGCTGTTGCCCCAAAGATTGTGAGGTGTATTGCGATCTCTGAGGCTGACTTCCTTTGTCGTCATTCTGAATGGAATTATGGATTGACCTGACGTGCTTCGGGTGGATTCTTCCTCCAAAGCCCCTGGTCATTTCTGAGAATCTGTAAGCTTCCTCCCTTCTTTGGCGGAAGTCGTTGTCAGCTCGGATGTATTCATCCATCTTCTGAAGCAGCTTCTCCAGAGTTTGTGAGGGCTTCCTGGCGAAGTACTGAGCAATGGGTCCTGGCCTAAGACCCTTGATCATGGCTTCAATGACAATTTCATTGGGCACTGTAGGTGCTTCTGCCCTCAAACACAAGAACCTTCGTACATATGTCTGAAGGTATTCTTCGTGGTCTTGCGTGCATTGGAATAGAGCCTGAGCTGTGACCGGCTTCATTTGAAAGCCTTGGAAGCTGGTAACTAATATGTCCTTAAGCTTCTGCCACGACGTGATAGTCCCTAGCCGAAGAGAAGAATACCATGTTTGGGCTACATTCCTGACTGCCATGACGAAGGACTTCACCATAACTGCAGTATTACCTCCATACGAAGATATAGTTGCTTCGTAGCTCATCACAAACTGCTTTGGATCTAAATGCAATTCATACATGGGAAGCTGAGGTGGCTTGTATGACGGGGGCCATGGGGTAGCCTGCAGTTCTACTGCCAAGGGAGAAGCATCATCAAAAGTAAAGGTATCATGATTAAAATCATCATACCATCCATCTTCATTGAACAAGCCTTCTTGACGAAGCTCCCTATGTTGGGGCCTTCGATCTTGTTCGTTTTGAGTAAGATGACACACTTCTTCAGTAGCTTCATCGATCTTCCTTTGAAGATCAGCCAGCCGCACCATCTTCTCCTTCTTCCTTTGTACTTGCTGATGGATTATTTCCATGTCCCTGATCTCTTGGTCCAACTCCTCCTCCTGGAGTGTTGGACTGGTGGCCTTCCTCTTCTGGCTTCGCGCCTCTCGAAGAGAAAGAGTTTCCTGGTTTGGGTCCAGCGGCTACAGTGCAGCAGTCCCTGGTGCTGAAACTTTCTTCGGCGGCATGATGAAGGTCAGTGCTTGCCGAAGGTGGTCAAAAGAGTTCACCAGGGGTGGGCGCCAATGTTGGGGACTTGTTCTCAAATGCTGTGAATTAAGAACAAGGCAACACAAAATGTTAAATGATAATGTCCTTCGTCCTTCGAAGCATTATCTCCCTCAGGATATAATGATCTTCAGACGAAGGTTATGAAGGACATACCTTCATCAATGCGATGTATGTTCATATACATAGGAGTGTATGAAATATAAGAAACAACATAAACAACATAAACAATCATATGACATTACTAATTCATTCTCATTATATTATTCTAGAAAAACAGAAACAATATTGAATTATAAAAAGGTACCTTCGGCTTGATAGAAGGTAAAAGTACAAGCGTGACGCAAAAATAAATACCAGTCAGCGTGAACAGTACGACATCTATTTATAGGCACAGGACACAACCTGTGAGAAATTACATTCATGCCCTTTACATTTACTATTGACTTATGGATAACTCTATGAGGACTAGATAACCTTTTCCCCTTTAAGTCGGTTCCTTTTTCCGCCATTTAGCTGAAGCTCCCCTGCGCGTAGCTTCGGAGCAACTCCAACCTTCGTCACGATCATGCTTTTTACATCGTACATGCTTTTAGCCCGAGTCCAAAGGTACCTGTTCATATGTCACACTTGGAAGATATTGTTAAATCATGTTTTTGAGGACCTTCGAAGGACGAAGGCCCCCAACACTCCTTATACTATCCTTAGGGTTGTTTAGTAGTCTGTGATTTTTCATATTTTTGTAGGACATCTCTTGCAATATAAGATTCATCTTATTTTTCATTTTGGTTTTGGTAAAACAATACAATTTCTGACATAGTTTAAAACTGATATGCTCCTTCTAATTGTAAGATAGAATAATAATAACATAACTTCAGCAGATAACTGAAACCCCTATCACTCATTGGGTTTTTTACGGTTTGATTCTTTCAGTAAAAATGAAAAGATGATGATTACGTGTGTGGTATAAGACTGGTTTCAATAGTAATTATTTATGGCTACATGATTTTTTAGGAAATGAGCTATTTTTAGTAATTTCATGGTTATACTGTTTGTTTCACCGGTAAGAAACAAAAGGTAAACACTAAACACCAAAATCGGAAAAACACTAAGACCAAAGAAGATAAACCTCGTCAAGGAAGGATAAGAGTCACACCAAATCTCTAGATGAGTCAAGATCTACCATCTGGGACAGAAGTTTTCTTTGCCTAACCTTCTCACCCCAACCTTCTCTAAAACTCACCTATTAGCTAAAACATAACGACCCATGATTTCCTAATCACCTACTAATTAGTATTAAATAAAAGAAAAAAAATTGATTGGTAAACCAAATGGGAACTAGAAGCCAAACTACAAACAAAACCTTTTACATCCCTTTTTTTACCAATCTTGAGGACGAGATTATTTTTAAGGGGTAGAATTTGTAACACCCAAAATCCTATTTTGGGAATTTATTAAAAAGGTTCTTCTAAGATTAAATAAATGTGGTTCTGAATAAATGATTAAATGAAAAGATCCTTATATGAATTACGTTATCCTATGTGGAATTATACATTTAGGAATATCCACCAAAATGTTAGAATTATCTATTCATAAAGGAAATCATGCCTTGTGAAATATGTGTTTAGAAACATCCACTCAAAAAACATAAATCATCTCTTAATAGAGATTATAGATTATAGGTTATCTTCTTAATATACTATTTTGTATGAGTGTTGCATATTCAAAACATTTGCATAAATAAAGAAATAAAGTAATTAATATATATATATATATATATGTATATCTAAACATATTTATATAAATATGTTGCATCCCATGCTGCGTTTTGTTGATGCCTCTAATGTGTGTTTGAAATTTAGAACCAAACTTGAAATTGAAAATTAAAATATAAAACTAAAATAAAAGGAAAAGAAAAAGGGAACTTACCTTCTTTGGCCAACACCCTAGCTTCTGGCCTAGTTAGCTGCGCGCGCTCAGCCCAACTGCACACTTGCACTGGACCCACGTGCCGGCCATTATTGTGCTCTTGTGTTCCCCGTCCACACACCGGCAGGTGGACTTCGCGAATCAGTCGCACATCCCGCTGCCAGTGGCCATCGAGCACCGCTCGTGGTTGACAGGCGGGGCCCGTGCCCTAGTCTCTCTCACCTCCGCACGTGACCCCGCTCATGCCTGCATCTTTGTCGCCTCTATCACTCGGGCCCGATATGCCCTAATCATGACTGTTAACCTGCGTGTTCAGATTCGTCCCCTCTCCATAACCATCTCATGCACGCCGTAACCAATCGCCCGATCCTATCGGGATTTGCCACGCCAGCTAGCGCCACTGGTATATATATATATATATATATATATATATATATATATATATATATATATATATATATATATATATATATATATATATATATATATATGTATATAATCCATGAGCCATCATAGGTGCCACATGGAGAGCCTCTTCACCGAAGACGTTGAAAATCGGGAGCGGAGCCGTGAGGAGATGTTATTGTCATGGACACGCACCACCACTGTTGATCAGTGTGCGTAGCATGGTCGGGGATGATCGTCAGCTCAAGTGGTGGGTATGTGCGGCCTTGATTGGAGTATAGAGTCACCAGGAGAGAAGAATTGCTCGTTGGAGTAGATTTTTGACCGCGATGCCACCGTGCGGTGTGGCCGGAGCGATGTCGCATCTTCTGTTAGTAAGGTACCTTCTTGAGAGCACCTAGAGGGGCGAATAGGTGATCCTGCAAAATTCAATACTAATAACACAAACTTGGTTTATGATATGTTATTTTGATTAAACCAAGTGGTTATAAAGCGAGTTCTTGAGATGGAATCAATCACACAGAAAAGCAACACAAGAGACACACTATTTTTATCCCGTGTTTTGGCCAAGTAACACTTGCCCACTTCCACGTTGTGGTATCCTAATGGACGAGGGTTGCACTCAACCCCTTTCAAGTGATCCAATGATCAACTTGAATACCATGGTCTTTTCTTTTTAGAGTTTTCTTCCCGTTTGCGAGGAATCTCCACAAGTTAGAGCCTCTCGCCCTTACAATGTTGATCGCACAAGAAGCACAGAAGTAAGGGAGGGAAAGCAACACACGCAAGACTCAAATCGCAGCAAACACATGCATAAAAAGCCAAGACGTGACCATGAGATCACGGCGCAAGGAGTTTACAACTCGAACGGTGCTCAAATCTCTAACACTATGAACCGATTGCGTGATTGCGGAGTCTGGGAGTCTTAGGATGTTTTGTGAATGCTTGGTGTACTGCTCCATGCGCCTAGGGGTCATTTTATAGCCCCAAGGCAGCTAGGAGCCATTGGAGATCAAATTGGAAGGCAATTCTTGCCTTCTGTCGGGTGGCGCACCGGACAGTCCGGTGCACCACCGGACATGAACAGTAACTGTCCGGTGCCCGATCTCCTTCCTTTTCTGGCGAAGGCGACCGTTGGATCTTTGGTCCCGTTGGCGCACCAGACACAGTCCGGTGCACACCGGACAGTCCGGTATGACCATTCGACTGTTGGCTCAGCCACATGTGGCTCGTTGATCGCGCAGACGACCGTTGGTCGCGGGCGCCGTTGACTCATTGGACAGTCCGGTGAATTTTAGCCGCGGTGCCTTCTCCTTTTCCCGAGAGCGACGAGTTCGTCGCCGAAGTGCTTGGACGCGGGCGCTGAAGACTCACCGGACAGTCCGGTGATTTATAGCCACGTTGCCCTGCCGATTCCCGAGAGCAGCGTCTTCGCCGCCGGGCCAACCTGGGCACCGGACACTGTCCGGTGCACCACCGGACAGTCTGGTGTGCTTGGCTGGTGCTGGTTTGGCTGATCACAACCACTTCTTCTTCAATCATTTTTCTCTTTTCTTGGCCATGCCTCTAGCACTTAGATAAACATGTTAGTACCCAAAAACAATTTACTAAGTCTAGAGACATACCTTGTTCCTTAATTTGTATCTTGGCACTTATAAACTTAAAACGGTGTGTTGGGCATCTAATCACCAAAACAATTATAGAAATGGCCCAAGGGCACATTTCCCTTTCAATCTCCCCTTTTTGGTGATTTATGCCAAACACATTAAAAAGCAACTAAAGGTGCAATATCATTCTCAAAAGTGCAAATTTGAAGACCAAATTTTCTCACTTGAGATTTGGTATATTTGGATCACTTTTTGCCACCACTTGGTTTGTTTTTGCAAATCAAATTCTTTTTACTATCTCTAAGTCAAACACACTTGTTTGGGCAAATAGAGAGATATTCCAAGAGTAAAATTGATCAAGTGCCAAAAACTCCCCCTTTTCCCATAATCAAAATTCTCCCCCATAAGAGACCAAATTTTGCAATAAGAGTCATTTGGGCAAAATACAAATTCTAACTCGACTATTTTTTAAATTCACAAGTGGTTGGCTGATCCATTTGTTTTGGCCTTAGTTTCTCCCCCTTTGGCATTAAGCACCAAAACGGAATAATTTTTGGCTCTTTACCCCCATTGCCTCACCAAAATGTCAAATAGAAGCGCAAAGGCAATGAGATCACTAGTATGAACTTGGAATCAAATACATGTATACCGGAGTGCAGTGGAAGTCTTTTCGTTGTCCAAGTTCATTTTTCCCTTTCAATGTTCCTTCGAGACTACTTCATGTGTACTCAAACAACCAAGTTAGTCTCAAAGAAGTCAAGTTGTAGTTCACCTCCCCCTAAACATGTGCATCATTTGCATACGGACTTGTGAGGTCCGGGGATGACTTGTACAACTTGAGCACCACAAATAAACAATAAATGATGTAAATGCTCAAAGTAACATGATCAAGGCATGAAACACAAGTATGCTATAAATCAATCCAAGTTACGCGAATCTAAGACATTTAGCTCACTACGCAACCTGCAAAACCTTTTCTCATATAAAGGCTTAATGAAGATATCGGCTAGCTGGTTCTCGGTGCTAATGTGGTAAACATCGATATCTCCCTTTTTCTGGTGGTCTCTCAGGAAGTGATGCTGGATGTCTATGTGCTTAGTGCGACTGTGTTCAACAGGATTATCCGCCAAGCGGATTGCACTCTCATTGTCACATAGGAGTGGGACTTCGCTCAGATTGTAGCCAAAGTCCCAGAGGGTTTGCCTCATCCAAAGAAGTTGCGCGCAACACTATCCTGCGACAACGTACTCGACCTCAGCGGTGGATAAGGCAACAGATGTTTGTTTCTTGGAGCTCCAGGACACCAGGGACCTTCCTAGAAACTGGCACGTCCCTGATGTGCTCTTCCTATCTACCTTGCACCCGACATAGTCAGAATCTGAGTATCCGATTAAGTCAAAGGTAGACCCCTTTGGATACCAGACCCCGAAGCAAGGCGTAGAAACTAAATACCTAAGAATTCGCTTAACGGCCACAAGGTGACACTCCTTGGGGTCAGATTGAAATCTAGCACACATGCATATACTAATCATAATGTTCGGTCTACTTGCACAAAGATAAAGTAATGATCATATCATTGACCGGTATGCCTTTTGATCAACGGACTTACCTCCTTTGTTGAGGTCAAGATGTCCGTCAGTTCCCATAGGTGTCTTTGCGGGCTTAGCATCCTTCATTCCAAATCTCTTGAGAAGATCTTGAGTGTACTTCGTTTGGGAGATGAAGGTGCTGTCCTTGAGTTGCTTCACTTGGAATCCAAGGAAGTAGGTCAACTCGCCCATCATCGACATCTCGAACTTTTGCATCATCACCCTGCTAAACTCCTCACAATACTTTTTGTTAGTAGAACCAAATATTATGTCATTGACATAAATTTAGCAAACAAAAATATCATCATTACAAGTCTTTGTGAAAAGAGTGGGATCAGCTTCCCAACCTTGAAAGCATTAGAAATAAGAAAATCTCTAAGGCATTCATACCATGCTCTTGGGGCTTGCTTAAGTCCATAGAGCGCCTTAGAGAGCTTATATACATGGTCGGGATATCTGTTATCCTCAAAGCCAGGGGGTTGTTCCATGTATACCTCCTCCTTGATTGGTCCATTTAGGAAAGCACTCTTCACGTCCATTTGAAACAACTTAAAGGAATGGTGAGCAGCACAGGCTAATAAAATCCGAATTGATTCTAACCTAGCCACAGGAGCAAAAGTCTCCTCAAAATCCAAACCTGTGACTTCGGCATAACCTTTTGCGACAAGTCGAGCCTTGTTTATTATCACCACTCTGTGCTCGTCTTGCTTGTTGCGGAACACCCACTTGGTTCCCACAACGTTTTGCTTTGGACGTGGCACCAGGCTCTAGACTTCATTCCTTTTGAAGTTGTTGAGCTCTTCCTGCATGGCCAACACCCAGTCCGGATCCTGCAAGGCCTCTTCTACTCTGAAAGGCTCAATAGAAGAGACAAATGAGTAATGCTCACAAAAATTAGCTAATCATGAGCGAGTAGTTACTCCCTTGCCGATGTCACCTAGAATCTGATCGATGGGGTGATGTCTTTGGATCGTCGCTCGGACTTGGGTTGGAGGGGCCCGTGGTGCTTCTTCCTCCATAACCTATTCTTCCTGTGCTCCCCTTTGATCTTGCCCCTCTCCTTGAGGTACCTGTACATCATCTTGAGTTGAGGGATGCACCATTGTAGAGGAGGAAGATGGTTGATCTTGTTCCTGTAGTTCCTGTGGTCGCACATCACCTATCGCCATAGTTCGCATTGCGGCCGTCGGAATCTCATCTTCATCTACATCATCAAGATCAACTTGCTCTCTTGGAGAGCCATTAGTCTCATCAAATACAACGTCGCTAGAGACTTCAACTAATCCTGATGATTTGTTGAAGACCCTATACGCCTTTGTATTTGAGTCATATCCTAGTAAAAACCCTTCTACTGCCTTGGGAGCAAATTTCGAATGTCTACCTTTCTTCACTAGAATGTAGCATTTGCTCCCAAATACATGGAAATAAGAAACATTGGGTTTGTTACCAGTTAGGAGTTCGTAGGAAGTCTTCTTGAGGAGACGGTGCAGATAGAGCCTGTTTATGGCATGGCAAGCTGTGTTCACAGCTTCCGACCAAAACCGCTCAGGCGTCTTGTACTCTCCAAGCATCGTTCTCGCCATGTCGATTAGCGTCCTGTTCTTCCTCTCTACCACATTGTTTTGCTGTGGTGTGTAGGAAGCGGAGAACTCGTGCTTGATGCCTTCCTCCTCAAGATACTCTTCAACTTGCAAATTCTTGAACTCAGACCCATTGTCGCTTCTTATCTTCTTCACCTTTAGCTCAAACTCATTTTGAGCTCTCTTTAAGAAGCGTTTTAGGGTCCCTTGGGTTTTGATTTGTCCTGCAAAAAGAAAACCCAAGTGAAGCAGGAAAAATCATCAACTATCACAAGTGAAAGGGAAATAGGGTAAAACCTTTTCCTAAATGATTTTGGTGGTTGAATTGCCCAACACAAATAATTGGACTAACTAGTTTGCTCTAGATTATACATTCTACAGGTGCCAAAGGTTCAACACAAACCAATAAAAAGAACAAGTTAGGCTTCAAAAGAATGGAGCAAAAAGGAAACTGAAGTGTGCCCAGGTCTCGCGCACCGGACTATCCGGTGTGTCGGGTTTCCCAAGCGCAGCTCCGCTATAATTCACCGGACTGTCCGGTGTGCCACTGGACTGTCCGGTGTGCCACTGGACTATCTGGTGCACCAGTGGAGCAACGGCTATCTGCGCGCAACGGTCAACTCTGACGGATGAACAGTGTAGAACAATAACGCGGCAGAAGTCAGAGCAGAAGGTCAGAGGGGCACCGGACTGTCCGGTGTGGCACCGGACTGTCCGGTGCCGCATGAGGACAAAGCCTCTAACGGTCGGCCAGCTCCAAGCCCTAACGAAAAGATGACATGGTGGCGCACCGGACAATGTCCGGTGGCACACCGAACACTGTCCGGTGCGCCCATCGCCAGCAGCCTTCTCCAACGGCTATAATTTGGTTGGTGGCTATAAATACCACCCCAGTCGGCCACTCCAAGGGGTGGGAGCCCAAGCAACATTCCAAGTCATATAGTTGACATATCCAAGCCCTCCCAACCACCTCTAATCATTGATCCATCCTATACACAAGATTTAGACCACTACAACCAACACAAGTGCCACAAAAGAGAGAGCAAGCAAAAGAGAGCTACTCGTGTGAGTTTAGCACTAGTGCCTTGTGAGATTCATTGAGAGAAAGTGTGTGCTACATCTTGTGTTCATTTGTGCGTGGAGTTTTGACTCCCATTGAACTTCCTCCAAAGTTGTGGAGGCTTGTAAAGCTAGCAAGATATAGCTAAGTGTGTGGTGATCCCTGCGGGGTCTTAAGTGATCCTTGAGAAGAAGAAGAGCTCACCGGTCGTGGTGATCGGTGGAGAGAGGGAAAGGGTTGAAAGAGACCCGTCCTTAGTGGACTCCTCAACGGGAACTAGGCCTTCGAGGGCCGAACCATGGTAAAACAAATCACTCGTGTCTCGTGTGTTTATTGCTTGTGATTTGTTTGTTCTCTCCCCTTTCTATGTTCTCTTGCGCTACTCTTTGCTAATATTATTTTGTGTTGCTTCAAGTTAAATTCTCATTTAGAGAAGCAACTCCTTGCAAGAAAGAACTTGTATTTATCTTCTTCTTATCTAAGCCCTCTTGCATTATTCTCCTCTAACATTTCTAGGAGTATTGCTATTGATTAAATTCCGCACTCTTTGAAAACAATACTCGTTGCAAGCAAAGGACTTAGTTTTATACTCCGATAATTGTGAATCTTGTTCTAACCACTAATCAAGGGATCTAGTTGGGGTGTAAAGTTATAATTTTCAGGTTTCGCCTATCCACCCCCCTCTAGGCGACTTTCAATTGGTATCAGAACTAGGCACTTCATATTGAGTCTAACAACTCGAAGTGATGGCTCGAAGAAAATCCCAAAAGAACAAGAAGACCAAGGAGAACAAGGAGGTAACTCTTGAGATATTACTTTCCGATTATTCTAATTATGATTCATGGTCTACTAGGGTGCTAAATGCTTTTAGAACCGTAGATCCACGATTAGAACAAATCTTATACAAGAGTATTATACCTCCTAGTTATGATAAGAAAAATACTTCCGAAGAAGATCAAGGATGTATACGCTTAAACTATAGCTTTTGACATCCTAGTTAATTCACTTAGCAAGGAAGATTATCATGCCTTCATAATGAATTATTATGAACATATTCCTGATGTGCATGATATTTGGACTAGAATTAAAACTAAATTTGATGAGTTCAAACATGATGGTTCATTTTGTGCTTCTACTTCCTTTGGTCCTTGTGAAACTAACCCTTTGAAGGAAGAAAAATAAAATGAACGATGGAGACCAAACGATGAATCCACCTCTCCAAAAGGTTTGTCTTCCAATTTCGATTCCCACATATGTTGTGTGGCTAATGAAAATGATGGTGGAAGCACAAATGAGGATGAGGAGGATGAAAGAAACTTCATGCAACTCTACACTCATCTAAGCCTAGAAGATAAGGCTGTCATGCTCAAACTTCTGAAAAGAGCGAGAGAGCAAAGCGAAGCTCGTCAAATGCTAGAAGATATTCTCTCCATAAAAATGCTAAGATTTGACGAGTTGACTAAAGAACATGAGGAGCTAAAGTGCTCTCATGTTGATTTGGTCCAAAGGTATGAAACTATTTCAATTGAGCAAGATAACTCTTTACATTGTATCGCTCAATTAGTTAATAGGAATGCCTTGCTTAAGGACCAAGTAGAAAAGCTAAAAGTTGAAAATCTAGCTTTTCAAGATAAGTATGATATGCTTCTATGCTCTCATGAAAATCTTATGGATAATCATATCATATTAAACATTGCTCATGAGGTTGTAATAGAAAACTTAAAATCCCAACAACCTCAATCATGCACATGTATTCAAATTGAAACTATATTGCCATGTGCTAATGCTTGTTGTCCGTCGACAAGCAAATCTTCCTTTGAGCTAGAATTTACAGGAACAAAATATGATACATATCAAAAGCTCAAAGAAGAAAATGAAAGGCTAAAGATGAGCTTGACACAACTTAAAGGGAAGTGCATTGCTCAACCTTCTCAAGATAACCGTGATCACATGGTGAAGAAGCTTGAGACGGGAACAACTGTGGCATGCACTAAATCCCTTAAAGAAAATGTCAAGGACTTGAGGATTGTCAAGAGGAAGGAACAAAAGAAGAAAATCAATACCTCTACCAAAAGCCTCAACCATGCCTCCATGCAAGGTAACATCCAAGGTAATAATCAAGTCACACTTCATACTAAGAGAAGTAAGAAGTGTAGTGAATGCTTTGAAAAGGGACACTCGATTAGGTCATGTCCCTATATTAAAAATAACTTGATTACTAACAAGGATGATAAACTTTGTTTCAAATGCTCAAAGAAGGGACACTTAATTAAGTCTTGTCTCTATTTGAAACAAAAAGGCATAGTGTTAGAAAAGAAAATAATAACTAACCATGTAGCAAGCAAGAAACAAGGAAAGAAGAAATCTTCAAAACTTGAAGATCGCCTTTGCTACATATGCCGAAAGAAGGGACATTAATGCAAGGATTGTCCCATTGGTAACTATCCCACCTCTAGCTTGACAATTATTTCACATGTAACTAGGCAACCCAAAATTGCAACTTGTGATAGAAAGGTAATGAGTTTACCAAGTGCTAACACAAAGGACTCTTGGGTTCCTAGATCTTTGTTGACTAACCTTGATGGACCCATCAAGCGATGGGTACCAAAATATGCTTGACAAGCTTTGCAGGAAAAGGAGATGATATGAAGCTTTGGGGTGCTTGAGAGAGTCAATTCAATTCTTATTAACTCAAGCTATCAATCTTACAATGATCTATATATCCAAGATTGACCCAAAGTTATTTTGAGTTGTTATGTCTAAAACTCATATCATCTCGGGGAAGATATTGATGTTGTAGGAAATAAAGAACTATCCTGTGCCGAAAAGTCAAGACCTACAACATGGAGGAAAGCCAAAGGATGTCTACAAGAGAATAAGTGCATGTTTAAAGCCACAAGCCTCAAGGGTTGCTCTTCACCCAAAGGAAGAAAGGTAAAAGCAAAGGTATGGGAACTCATCTTCTTAATCAAATATAGTTCCCATCAATGGTTATTTACTCTAAATTATCATATTCTACCTATGTGAATAATAGATTCTTTATTGGACTTAAATTAGCTAGATGTGCATTCAATCTCATTCTCATAAATGCACTAGTCCATTAGAATCTAATTCATGCCTTTGCTATATCTGTTCTCATATTGATATGCTTCTAAGTTATGATTATAAATTCAATATGAAGAAGTAAATTTCTTATGATTGATCAAAATGTTTGAAAGATGCATATTCCTCTTTTCTAATGATATGCACTAATGTTAAGGATTTTACTTCATGTCTATGTGACTTGTGGATGATGAATTGTTTATATTTCTTATCTAAAGAAATCATCCTTCATCATATACTTCCTTGTGCTATTAACATCTCTCTTGAGTATTTTCAATAAGTTTGGAAGGAAAAAGAGTCAACTACAAAGGGAGGACACTCAAATGAAAAAAAAGAAGACATCAAGAGCAACAACACCTACTTGGATAATGAGATCTTAAAAACAATCAATGGTGGTGTTGTAAGCATTCTAAATCTTTTTCATTATGAGAATACTAGGCATAAATTGTTTATTGCATACTTTATAAACCTTGATCAAGATGAATAATGCTTCTCCCTATTTGTCTTTAAAAGTGAGTGCATCTATTCAATTTATTCAATTTCTTGATGCATATCTTTAGGGGGAGCCTATTTCTATATCTTGATTAAATTGAGACTAACACTTTATCTTAGTAATCTCATATAGTCTCATGTATGAGAATAATTTTCTCATGAAGTATGCTACTGCATATCAATCCATCTTGGTAAAGTAATGTCACCTTTATCAAGGATTGTAGCTTTCATTGTTAAAGTAGCATATTTACTGGATTCTCCCGTTTTAAGCTTGTTTAATGATCTAATGCCTATGTTGTTCTTTTGATCGCATATGTTGTTTGTTTGATCATTGAATAACTTCAATTAACACTTATGTTTCTTAGTGCCTCATGTAATTTCAATCAATATCTCTCTTGATATGCACTAAGTTAAAAGGAGAATTCATGATATATTTATGCAATTTGTGATCTACTTGATATATAATAACAATGACTTAAAAAGGATCACTAGTTGTAGAACCCTCTCTTGTGCAAAATATTTCCATACACTGTCTTGAATATAGGTCTTAAGTAACTAAGACTAAGGACAAAGCACAATGAAGAGAGTGTCTCTTTGTGAAGGTACAAAAGGGTAAAACTACTTCCTTTCAATTACACATGTACCTAAATCTTCTATATATTCCTTGCATATCTCATATAAAAGGAAGAGAAAGCATGTCTATGCATATCCCTGCTTCATACCTAGTTTAACCTCTCAAAAAATTCATTCTTGCATTAATGCACTTTTGTTGCTAGGTGAAGTGATTTTATTGTCAAAGAGCTTAAAGCTTAACCTTGTAACGAGGATAAGCTACCTTTGTTTCAAAGGTGGAGAGTCCTTAAGTCTCTTTGAAATCCTTAAGGGTAAATGCTTAAGATTCCAACATGCTTTCATAAGTGCGTAGTCTGTCATGAGCATCACACTTTTATTATGACACATTGCACTTCACAGTTTCTATGATAAAGATATGTTCTCATTAACCTAATTATGTGCACTTGGCATTTAAGGCCAAAATTTGTATTCCTCTCAAGGCACATATTTAGGGGGAGCAATCTATATTATATAGAACTGTTTAAGCTTAATTGACATATCCTTTTAACCATGTCTCTTTCCTTTGGTACATTTGCATATTTCCTATCTCTCTTGTGCCAAGGCTAAGACTAATATGTTTCCATGAGTATCTTGTGTATTAAGTCTTAGATTAAAAGGGAAATGGAGTATTCGGCGAAAACAAGGCTTCCATTCCACTCCATCAAATTATTCATCCTTCGCCGTCACTCCGCACCGCTCTCCAATTTGGTATTATCTTCACTCGTATATTCTTTACCAAAGGGGGAGAGAAAGTAATAAAGGGCTCATATTTTACTCACAAAGTACCCGTTTTTGGTGATTCATGCCAAAGGGGGAGAAAGTATTAGCCCAAAGCAAAAGGACCTCACCACCACGCCAATTTCAAAATTTTTCGAAACAAATTTTTAAATGTTTTTCAATTGGTATCTTTAAAAATTCTATCTCAATTGGTAAAACCCTCTTGAACACTAAGAGGAGAATTTCATTAAGGGGGAGTTTTGTTTAGTCAAAGGAAAAGCATTTGAAACAGGGGGAGAAAATTTCAAATCTTGAAAATGCTTCTCAAAATCATATTCATATATCTTTGACTATTTGCAAAAGACTTTGAAAAAGAATTTCCAAAAACATTTGCAAAAACAAAACAAGTGGTGCAAGCGTGGTCCAAAATGTTAAAATAAAGAAAGCAATTCATGCATATCTTATGAAAGTTTAAATTGGTTTAATTCCAAGCAACCTTTGCACTTACCTTATGCAAACTAGTTCAATTCTGCACTTATATATTTGCTTTGGTTTGTGTTGGCATCAATCACCAAAAAGGGGGAGATTGAAAGGGAAATAGGGTCAAACCTTTTCCTAAATGATTTTGGTGGTTGAATTGTCTAACACAAATAATTGGACTAACTAGTTTGCTCTAGATTATACATTCTACAGGTGCCAAAGGTTCAACACAAACCAATAAAAAGAAAAAGTTAGGCTTCAAAAGAACGGAGCAAAAAGGAAACCGAAGTGTGCCCTGGTCTGGCGCACCGGACTGTCCGGTGTGCCACCGGATAGTGTCTGGTGCACCAGGGTGAATCAACTCAAACTCAGCAGCTTCGGGTTTCCCAGGCGTAGCTCCGCTATAATTCACCGGACTGTCCGGTGTGCCACCGGACTGTCTAGTGCACCCGTGGAGCAACGGCTATCTGCGTGCAACGGTCGACTCTGACGGATGAACAGTGCAGCACAGTAACGTGGCAGAAGGTCAGAGGGGCACCGGACTGTCCGGTGTGGCACCGGACTGTCCGATGCCGCATGAGGACAAAGCCTCTAACGGTCGGCCAGCTCCAAGCCCTAACGAAAAGATGACGTGGCGGCACACCGGACACTGTCCGGTGGCGCACCGGACTGTCCGGTGCGCCCATCGCCAGCAGCCTTCTCCAACGGCTACAATTTGGTTGGTGGCTAGAAATACCACCCCAACCGGCCACTTCAAGGGGTGGGAGCCTAAGCAACATTCCAAGTCATATAGTTGACATATCCAAGCCCTCTCAACCATCTCTATTCATTGATCCATCCTATACACAAGATTTAGACCACTACAACCAAGTGCCACAAAAGAGAGAGCAAGCAAAAGAGAGCTACTCGTGTGAGT
The DNA here is from genome assembly GCA_029449295.1 of Zea luxurians. Lineage (NCBI taxonomy): Eukaryota > Viridiplantae > Streptophyta > Magnoliopsida > Poales > Poaceae > Zea > Zea luxurians. Next base: position 18,779,512 of record JAOPSE010000037.1, read on the forward strand.
TTAGCACTAGTGCCTTGTGAGATTCATTGAGAGAAAGTGTGTGCTACATCTTGTGTTCATTTGTGCGTGGAGTTTTGACTCCCATTGAACTTCCTCCAAAGTTGTGGAGGCTTGTAAAGCTAGCAAGAGACACCTAAGTGTGTGGTGATCCTTACGGGGTCTTAAGTGATCCTTGAGAAGAAGAAGAGCTTGCCGATCGTGGTGATCGGTGGAGAGAGGGAAAGGGTTGAAAGAGACCCATCCTTAGTGGACTCCTCAATGGGGACTAGGCCTTCAAGGGCCGAACCTCGGTAAAACAAATCACGCGTGTCTCGTGTGTTTATTGCTTGTGATTTGTTCGTTCTCTCCCCTTTATAAGTTCTCTTGCGCTACTCTTTGCTAATATTATTTTGTGTTGCTTCAAGTTAAATTCTCATTTAGAGAAGCAACTCCTTGCAAGAAAGAACTTGTATTTATCTTCTTCTTATCTAAGCCCTCTTGCATTATTCTCCTCTAACATTTCTAGGAGTATTGCTACTGATTAAATTCCGCACTCTTTGAAAACAATACTCGTTGCAAGCAAAGGACTTAGTTTTATACTCCGATAATTGTGAATCTTGTTCTAACCACTAATCAAGGGATCTAGTTGGGGTGTAAAGTTATAATTTTTAGGTTTCACCTATCCACCCCCTCTAGGCGACTTTCAACAAGACCGTACTTACTTCCCCCGATGCTGAGATAGGCAACGGGGCCAATGAGGTCCATGTGAAGGAGTTCCAGTGGTCTTGACATTGTCATCACATTCTTGATGTGATGAGTGCTTCCCACCTATTTCCCTGCTTGGCACGCTGCACAAGGTCTGTCTTTCTCAAAATAGACATTGGTTAGTCCTAACACATGATCTTCCTTTAGAAGTTTATGAAGGTTCTTCATCCCAACATGTGCTAGACAGCGATGCCAGAGCCAGCCCATACTAGTCTTAGCAATTAAGCATACATCTAGATTGGCATTCTCCTTTGAGAAATCAACTAAATAGAGCTTGTCGTCGAATACACCCTTAAAAGCTAATGAACCATCACTCCTTCTAAAGACAGATACATCAATATTTGTAAATAAACAATTGTAGCCCATGTGACACAATTGACTTACAGATAGTAGATTGTATCTGAGCGACTCTACTAAAAATACATTTGATATTGAGTGCTCGTTTGTGATGGCTATCTTTCCCAATCCTTTAACCTTGCCTTGGTTCCCATCTCCAAAGATAATAGTATCCTGGGAATCCCTGTTCTTGACGTAGGAGGTGAACATTTTCTTCTCCCTCGTCATGTGGTTTGTGCATCCGCTGTCGATAATCTAGCTTGAGCCCCAGGATGCATAAACCTGCAAAGTATTTAAGCTTGGGTCTTAGGTACCCAACTCTTGTTGGGTCCTACAAGGTTAGCCACAACAACTTTTGGAACCCAAATGCAAGTCTTGTCTCCCTTGCATTTAGATCCCAATTTTCTAGCTACCACTTTTGCATTTTTACATGTAAGCACAAATGAAGCATTGCAAGCATGATAAACAGTAGTAGGACCATTGTTGTCGGGGACCATAATTAGGGGTACCCTCAAGACCCCTAAATCTCAGCTGGTAACCCCCATCAGCACAAAGCTGCAAAGGCCTGATGGGTGCGATTAAGTCAAGGATCGGTCCATTCAAGGGACATGATTGTGCCTCGCCCGAGCCTAGCCTCGGGCAATGGAAGCCGACCCCGGAGAACCTACGTCTCGCCCGAGGACCCCCCTCCAGCAACGGGCACACTATCGGCTCGCCCGAGGCCCAGTCTTCACCGAGAAGCAACCTTGGCCACATCGCCACGCCGACCGACCAAATCGCAGGGGCGTTTAATGCAAAGGTGGCCTGACACCTTTATCCTGACGCACGCCCTCCAATCGACAGAGCCGAAGTGACCGCAGTCACTTCGCCGCTCTACTGACCGATCTGACAAGAGGACAGCGCCGCCAGCGCCACTCCGACTGCTGAGCCACCCGACAGAGTGAGGCTGACAGCATCCAAGGCCGGCCTCGGGCGTCATAGGAAACTCCGCCTCGCCCGACCCCAGGGCTCGGACTCGGGCTCAGCCCCGGAAGACGGCGAACTCCGCTCCGCCCGACCCAGGGCTCGGACTCGGGCTCAGCCCCGGAAGACGGCGAACTCCGCCTCGCCCGACCCCAGGGCTCGGACTCGGGCTCAGCCCCAGAAGACGGCGAACTCCGCTCCGCCCGACCCAGGGCTTGGACTCGGGCTCAGCATCGGAAGACGGCGAACTCCGCTCCGCCCGACCTAGGGCTTGGACTCGGGCTCAGCCCCGGAAGACGGTGAACTCCACTCTGCCCGACCCAGGGCTCGGATTCGGGCTCAGCCCCGGAAGACAGCGAACTCCGCTCTGCCCGACCCAGGGCTCGGACATGGGCTCAACCCCGGAAGACGACGAACTCCGCCTCGCCCGACCCCAGGGCTCGGACTTGGGCTCAGCCCCAGGAGACAATGGACTCCGCTTCGCCCGACCCCAGGGCTCAGACTCAGCCCTGGCCTCAGCCGACGGTCTTCGCCTCGCCCGACCCAGGGGCTCGGACTCGACCACGGCCACGGAAGACAGACTCGACCTCGACCTCGGAGGAGCCTCCACATCGCCCAACCTAGGGCGCGGACCGACCACATCGACAGGAGGCACCATCATTACCCTACCCCGAGCTGACTCAGGCTATGGGGAACAAGACCGGCGTCCCATCTGGCTCGCTCCGCCAGATAGGCAATGATGGCGCCCCGCACGCTCTGTGACGACGGTGGCTCTCGGCCCCCTTACGGAAGCAAGAGGACGTTAGCAAGGACTCGACAACCCCGACAGTTGTCCTTCCGCCAGGCTCTAGCGCTCCTCCGACGGCCACGACACCACACGAACCGGGTGCCAAAACCTCTCCGGCTGCCACGATGGCTTGTACTTAGGGCGCTAGCTCTCCTCCGCTAGACACGTAGCACTCTGCTGCACCCCCCATTGTACACCTGGATCCTCTCCTTGCGCCTATAAAAGGAAGGACCAGGGCCCTCTTACAGAGGGTTGGCCCGCGCGGAGAAGGACGGGACGGCGCTCGCGCAAGGCCGCTTGCTCCCACTCCCGCGTGGACGCTTGTATCCCCCTACTGCAAGCGCACCCGACTCAGGCGCGGGGCTAACACGAAGGCCGCGGGATCCGCTCTCTCACGCCTGCCTCCCTCCAGCTGCTTCCTTTCCCCCCTTCGCATTCCGCCTCGCGTCGACCCATCTGGGCTGGGGCACGCGGCGACAATTCACTCGTTGGTCCAGGGACCCCCCGTGTTTCGAAACACCGACAGTTAGCGCGCCAGGTAGGGGCCTGCTGCGTGTTAACGAACAGCTTCCCGTCAAGCTCCAGATGGGCAGTCTCCAGCAACCTTTCCAGCCCGGGACGGTGCTCCGTTTCGGGAATCTTGAGTTCATGTCCCTCGACGGCAGCTACGACATGATACTTCTTCTCCCGCCGTGCGACAGCGACAATGGCGGTCGACAACCCGCTCGCCGGTGGGGAAATCGACGACGCCTTCCCCACGTGGTGGAAGGATGACATTCGAGCTTGTCCCATCCCCTCCCCCGCCGACGGAGGAGGAGGCAGGGCAACCAAGGCCAAGCGGGAAGCGGCACCTCGTTGGCTGTCGAGCGAGTCGACGGCGCCGGCGCCCCAACGGAGGGCGCGTCGGGCATCGATCTCGCGTCTGAGACGAAGACGAGCGCCGCCTCCCCGCAACACGCCAATCTCAAGCAAACGCACTACGCCAGCACGCTCGCGAAGTACTTGCTGGGCGTCACCCTCGTACCTGAGACAACGGTGCAGTCCGTCCCAGACGCGACCTCGTCACCGACCGTCGACCGAAAGGTACCGACCGATTCCCATCTCGCGTCTTTTGGATTCGGCCTCGACCCACCAAGCAACTCCGCTTCGGTGAGCACTCTCTTAGAGGTGAGTCCAAACCCTCTAGGGTATCATGTGCGGTCACCCTGGGACCGACTGACGGCCGACTCGACCTACGAGCCCTCGGGGTCCGAGGAAGATGGCGAGCCCGACCTCTGTTGGGATTTCTCCAGACTTGGTAACCCCAGTGTCGTGCGGGACTTCATGACCGCATGTGACTACTGCCTCTCTGACTGTTCCGACGGCAGCCACGGCCTCGACAATGAGGACCGCGGCCCAAGTCGTGAATGTTTCCACGTCGATCTAGGGGGTCCCGGCGAAGGCAACCATCTTGGTATGCCAGAAAACGGTGATCCCCCTAGGCCCGCGCCTCGCGTTGACATCCTTCGGGAGCTAGCTGTGGTCCCCGTCCCGGCGGGGGGGGGGGGGGGGGGGGTCCTGACCCATAGCTCGAGCAAATCCGCGAGAGGCAGGCCAGGCTCGACGAGGGAGCAGGAACGCTCGTGCCGATCCGCCGGGACATCGGGCAGGAATGGGCGGTCCAACCCCCGGCCGCAGAAGCGCGTCATCTCCCCCAGGACATCCAGCACCGCATCGCCGACGACGTCAGGGTGAGGCCGCCGCCGAATTCCAGCGGAGTCGGCCAGAACCTGGCTGCAGCGGCAATACTCCTCCACGCGATGTCGGAGCCATCAACCACCGAGGGGCGACGTATCCAGGGAGAGCTCAAGAATCTCCTGGAGGACGCCGCGGTCCGACGGGCCAAAAGCTCTGCCTCCCAAAGGCAGGGGTTCCCCTCGGAACATCATGCCGCGACTTCCCGATTTATGCGGGAAGCCTCGGTCCACTCTGGGCGCACGCGCAACACAGCGCCTGCGGTCCCGGGTCGCCTCGGCAATGAGCGCCATCATCACAGCCGTCGGGCCCACCTCGACGACAGGGCGCGCCGAGGCTACCACCCCAGGCGTGGGGGACGCTACGACAGCGGGGAGGATCGGAGTCCTTCGCCTGAACCACCTGGTCCGTAGGCTTTCAGCCGCGCCATACGACGGGCACCGTTCCCGACCCGGTTCCGAACCCCGACTACTATCACAAAGTACTCGGGGGAGACGAGACCGGAACTGTGGCTCGCGGACTATCGGCTGGCCTGCCAACTGGGTGGAACGGACGATGACAACCTCATCATCCGTAACCTCCCCCTATTCCTCTCCGACACTGCTCGAGCTTGGCTGGAGCACCTGCCCCCGGGGCAGATCTCCAACTGGGATGACCTGGTCCAAGCCTTCGCCGGCAATTTCCAGGGCACATACGTGCGCCCTGGGAACTCCTGGGATCTCCGAAGCTGTCGCCAGCAGCCGGGAGAGTCTCTCCGGGACTACATCCGGCGATTCTCGAAACAGCGCATAGAGCTGCCCAACGTCACCGATTCAGATGTCATCGGCGCGTTCCTCGCCGGCACCACCTGCCGCGACCTGGTGAGCAAGCTGGGTCGCAAGACCCCCACCAGGGCGAGCGAGTTGATGGACATCGCCACCAAGTTCGCCTCTGGCCAGGAGGCGGTTGAGGCCATTTTCCGGAAGGACAAGCAGCCCCAGGGCCGCCCACCGGAAGATGCTCCCGAGGCGTCAACTCAGCGTGGCGCCAAGAAGAAGGGCAAGAAGAAGTCGCAAGCGAAACGAGACGCCGCCGACGCGGACCTTGTCGCCGCCGCCGAGCACAAGAACCCTCGGAAACCTCCCGGAGGTGCCAACCTCTTCGACAAGATGCTCAAGGAGCCGTGCCCCTATCATCAGGGGCCCGTCAAGCACACCCTTGAGGAATGTGCCATGCTTCGACGACACTTCCACAAGGCCGGGCCACCCGCGGAGGGTGGCAAGGCCCTCGACGACGTAAAGGAGGAAGATCACAAGGCAGGAGGGTTCCCCGAGGTCCGCAACTGCTTCATGATCTACGGCGGGCAAGTGGCGAACGCCTCGGCTCGGCACCGCAAGCAAGAGCGTCGGGAGGTCTGCTTGGTAAAGGTGACGGCGCCAGTCTACCTAGACTAGTCCAATAAGCCCATCACCTTCGACCAGGCCGACCATCCAGACTACGTGCCGAGCCCGGGGAGATACCCACTCGTTGTCAACCCCATCATCGGCAACGTCAGGCTCACCAAGGTCCTCATGGACGGAGGCAGCAGCCTCAACATCATCTACGTCGAGACCCTCGGGCTCCTGCGAATCGATCTGTCCTCGGTCCAGACGGGCGCTGCGCCTTTCCACGGGATCGTCCCCGGGAAGCGCGCTCAACCCCTCGGACAACTCGACCTACCCGTCTGCTTCGGGACGCCCTCCAACTTTCGAAAGGAGACCCTCACGTTCGAAGTGGTCGGGTTTCGAGGAACCTACCACACAATGCTGGGGAGGCCATGCTACGCCAAATTCATGGCTGTCCCCAACTACATCTACCTCAAGCTCAAGATGTCGGGCCCCAACGGGGTCATCACCGTTGTTGGGGACTTGTTCTCAAATGCTATGAGTTAAGAACAAGGCAACACAAAAAATGATAAACGTCAAAGTCCTTCGTCCTTCGAAGCATTATTTCCCTTGGGATATAATGATTTTCGGACGAAGGTTATGAAGGACAAACCTTCATCAACACAACATATCATAATGGAGAAGGAATCATATGTAATACAAGAGATATCATAAACAATTTTGTATAATTATCAACTCATTTCTATATTATTATTATAGGAAAATGGAAATTATATCAAATTACAAGCGTACCTTCGGCTCGAAAGAAGGTAAAAGTACAAGCGTGATGTAAAAGTACATGCCAAGTCAGCGTGAACAGTACGGGAGCACTGTTCACCTATTTATAGGCACGGGACGCAGCCCATGTAAAATTACATCCATGTCCTTTTCATTTGGTAGTAATTCTATAGTAATTCACCGAGGTCTGAATAGCCTTTTCATCTTTAAGTCGGTTTCATTTTCTGCTATCACGCCGAAGCTTTCCTGCTCACAGCTTCGGCGCTGTATCAACCTTCGTATTCTTTGGGCTTCCCTCACTGTGATATCGATTCGAGTCCGAAGATACCTGTTCACACATTATACTCCCGAAACATTGTTTAAATCATATTTTTGAGGACCTTCGGAAGCCGAAGGCCCCCAACAGTAGCCCCTCACAATATTAATTTGTTAGAATGATAAATTTAGATTGCGACATGGACGAAGGCCTTAAGCCGAAGGTCCGAAAAAACACCTTCCCTTTGCTAGAATAGCGACATTCACTGACAAGCGGGGTCTTCCAATTTTTAATACACTGGGCGTATAAATAAGAGCATACCGCAAGCTCATTTGGTACGCTTTCTTGCCATCTGCTCTTGCTTACTCAATTTTTAGCTCTTGCGCACCAACACTTGCTTGGCTTTTTAAGTTTTTAAGCTTCAGCTTTGAAAGCAGTTTTTTAGCATTTCCGAAGATGTCTGAAGATAAAAGAGCTGCTGTCGAGATGAAGCTGAGTCTCTCTGAAGAGAAAAACCTGGGGTTTCTCGAAGCAATGTCGAAGACAAATACAGAAAAGATCACCAAAGAGATTTTAGAAGGTTTATCTGAAGATACTGATGACAGCGACAGTTATGATGCAGATAGCGGTGGTGAAGACTCCGAAGATCGCCCTTGGTGGCCAAGCCATGCGGTTTTCGGCAAATCAAGTATCAAAGAAAATCATCTTGTCAACATGAGGGGAAGATATTTCCGGGACTTGTCCATTGTGAGGGCCGACGAAGGAGAGAAGACTTGTCCGACTCCTGAGGAAAATGAAGTCGTAGTGTTCCGAAGCTTTTTGAAAGCTGGACTACGATTTCCCCTGAGCAGCTTTGTCGTAGAAGTACTGAAAATATTTGAAATCTATCTTCACCAACTTACCCCCGAAGCAATCATAAGGATGAATATCTTCGTGTGGGCCGTGAGAAGCCAAGGTGAGAGCACCTAGAGGGGGGGGTGAATAGGTGATCCTGTGAAAACTTAAACTTATAGCCACAAAAACTTGTTAAGTGTTAGCACAATAATCGCCAAGTGGCTAGATAGGAGTCTCAACAAAACACAATACCACAAGAGATCAAACACAGAGATGACACAGTGGTTTATCCCGTGGTTCGGCCAAGACCAACGCTTGCCTACTCCACGTTGTGGCGTCCCAACGGACGAGGGTTGCAATCAACCCCTCTCAAGCGGTCCAAAGACCAACTTGAATACCACGGTGTTTTGCTTTGCCTTTCAATATCCCGATTGCGAGGATTCTCCACAACTTGGAGCCTCTCGCCCTTACACTTGAGATTCACAAGAAATACGGAGTAAGGGAGGACAGCAACACACACAAATCCACAGCAAAATGCGCACACACACGGCCAAGAATCGAGCTCAAAAGACTATCTCAAAGTTCTCACTAGAACGGAGCTCGAATCACTGAGAATGACAAACAAATGCGCAAAGACTTAGTGTGGATGATCAAGAATGCTCTAAGGTTGCTTGGTATACTCCTCCATGCGCCTAGGGGTCCCTTTTATAGCCCCAAGGCAGCTAGGAGCCGTTGAGAGCAAATCTGGAAGGCCAATCTTGCCTTCTGTCGTCGGGTGCACCGGACAGTCCGGTGCACACCGGACATTGTCTGGTGCCCGATTTCCTTCCTAAAATGGCGCTGCCGACCGTTGCAGATCTGGGAGCCGTTGGCGCACCGGACATGTCCGGTGCACACCGGACAGTCCGGTGCCCCCTTCCGACCTTTGGCCCGGCCACGTGTCGCGCGCAGATTCCGCGGCCGACCGTTGGCCCGGCCACGTGTCGCGCGCAGATTCCGCGGCCGACCGTTGGCCCGGCCGACCGTTGGCTCACCGGACAGTCCGGTGCACACCGGACAGTCCGGTGAATTTTAGCCGTACGCCGTCGGCGAATTCTCGAGAGCGGCCACTTCAGGCCGAGCCAGCCTGGCGCACCGGACACTGTCCGGTGCACCACCGGACAGTCCGGTGTGCCAGACTGAGCTGAGTCTTGGCTGCACACAGCCAAGTCTTTTTCACCTCTTTTTTTTTCTTCTTCTTTCTGTTTCTAACACTTAGACAAGTATATTAGTACACAAAACCAATGTACTAAGGCTTAGACACATACCTTTACTTTTGATTTGCACTTTGTCCATCCATGAGCATAAATTCACATTTAAGCACTTGTGTTGGCACTCAATCACCAAAATACTTAGAAATGGCCCAAGGGCACATTTCCCTTTCAATCTCCCCCTTTTTGGTGTTTTATGCCAACACAACATAAAGCAACTAGAACAAGTGCAATATCACTTCAAATAAAACTCAAATTTATTTTGATTCAATTTTGGCATATATGGATCATTCTTTGCCACCACTTGGTTTGTTTTTGCAAATCAAACTCAAATTCCTATCTCTAAGTCAAAATCACTTGTAGAGACATAAAGAGAGGTTTTCCAAAGAAATTTGATCAAAGATTTCAAAAACTCCCCCTTTTTCCCATAATCAACACTTCTCCCCACAAGAGGCCAACTTTTGACATAAGAGACAATAAAAGAGTTTTGACAAACCAAAAGCTCTAATCTACTATTTTCAAAATTTCTCAAGTGGTAGCTGATCCATTTTGCTTTGGCCTTTATTTTCTCCCCCTTTGGCATCAAGCACCAAAACGGGATCAATCTTGGCCCATTAACCCCATTGCCTCACCAAAATCTTCAATTAAGAGCAAATGGCAATAAGAGTTCATGAGATGAACTTGGAATAAGTTACCCTCTCATCGGAGTGCAGTGGAAGTCTTTCATGGTCCAAGTCCACCTTTTCCCTTTCAATTCTCCTTTGAGACTAAAACAAGCAAACTCAAGCATATGGTTAGTCTCAAAGGGTCAAGTTGTAACACATCTCCCCCTAAAACTGTGCATCATTTTGCCACGGACTTGTGAGGTCCAGGGAGTGTTTGTACAACTTGAGCACCACAATAAGCAACAATATGCAGAATGAACATAATCAAAAGCATAAACACATGTATGCTACATTTCAATCCAAGTTCCACGAATCTAAGATATTGAGCTCACTACGCAGCCTGCAAAAGGTCTTCTCATCTAAAGGCTTGGTAAAGATATCGGCTAGCTGGTTCTCGGTGCTAACATGAAACACTTCGATATCTCCCTTTTGCTGGTGGTCTCTCAAAAAGTGATGCCGGATGTCAATGTGCTTTGTGCGGCTGTGCTCAACAGGATTTTCCGCTATTCGGATAGCACTCTCATTGTCACATAGGAGTGGGACTTTGCTCAGATTGTAGCCAAAGTCCCTGAGGGTTTGCCTCATCCAAAGTAGTTGCGCACAACACTGTCCTGCGGCAACGTACTCGGCCTCAGCGGTGGATAGGGCAATGGAGGTTTGTTTCTTAGAGTTCCATGACACCAGGGACCTTCCTAAGAATTGGCACGTCCCCGATGTACTCTTCCTATCGACCTTACATCCAGCATAGTCGGAATCTGAGTACCCAATCAAGTCAAAGTTAGACCCCTTTGGATACCAGATCCCGAAGCAAGGCGTAGCGACTAAATATCGAAGAATTCGCTTCACAGCCACTAAGTGACACTCCTTAGGATCGGATTGAAATCTAGCACACATGCATACGCTAAGCATAATATCCGGTCTACTAGCACATAAATAAAGCAAAGAACCTATCATGGACCGGTATGCTTTTTGATCAACGGACTTACCTCCTTTGTTGAGGTCGGTGTGTCCGTCGGTCCCCATCGGAGTCTTTGCGGGCTTGGCGTCCTTCATCCCAAACCGCTTCAGCAAGTCTTGCATGTACTTTGTTTGGGAGATGAAAGTGCCGTCCTTGAGTTGCTTTACTTGAAACCCAAGGAAGTAGTTCAACTCGCCCATCATCGACATCTCGAATTTCTGCATCATTACCCTGCTAAACTCTTCACAAGACTTTTGGTTAGTAGAACCAAATATTATGTCATCGACATAAATTTGGCATACAAAAAGATCACCGTCGCAAGTCTTAGTAAAAAGAGTTGGATCGGCTTTCCCAACCTTGAAAGCATTAGCAATTAAGAAGTCTCTAAGGCATTCATACCATGCTCTTGGGGCTTGCTTAAGTCCATAGAGCGCCTTAGAGAGCTTACACACGTGGTCGGGGTACCGTTCATCCTCGAAGCCAGGGGGTTGCTCCACGTACACCTCCTCCTTGATTGGCCCATTGAGGAAAGCGTTCTTCACATCCATTTGGTACAACCTGAAGGAATGGTGAGCGGCATATGCTAGCAAGATACGAATTGATTCTAACCTAGCCACAGGAGCAAAAGTCTCCTCAAAGTCCAAACCTGCGACTTGGGCATAACCTTTTGCCACAAGTCAAGCCTTGTTCCTCGTCACCACCCCGTGCTCGTCCTGTTTGTTGCGGAACACCCACTTGGTTCCCACAACATTTTGCTTGGGACGAGGCACCAGTGTCCAAACTTCATTGCGCTTGAAGTTGTTGAGTTCCTCCTGCATGGCCAACACCCAGTCCGGATCTAGCAAGGCCTCTTCTACCCTGAAAGGCTCAATAGAAGAGACAAAGGAGTAATGCTCACAAAAATTAACTAATCGAGATCGAGTAGTTACTCCCTTGCTAATGTCACCCAAAATTTGGTCGACGGGATGATCCCTTTGAATCACCGCTCGAACTTGGGTTGGAGGTGCCGGTTGCGCTTCTTCCTCCATCACGTGATCATCTTGTGCTCCCCCTTGATCACACGCCTCCTTTTGATGAACCTGTTCATCATCTTGAGTTGGGGGATGCACCGTTGTTGAGGAAGAAGGTTGATCTCGTTCATCTTGTTCCTGTGGTCGCACTTCTCCAATCGCCATGGTTCGTATAGCGGCCGTCGGAACATCTTCTTCATCTACATCATCACAATCAACAACTTGCTCTCTTGGAGAGCCATTAGTCTCATCAAATACAACGTCGCTAGAGACTTCAACCAAACCCGATGATTTGTTGAAGACCCTATACGCCTTTGTATTTGAATCATAACCTAATAAAAACCCTTCTACAGCTTTGGGAGCAAATTTAGAATTTCTACCCTTCTTCACTAGAATGTAGCACCTGCTCCCAAATACACGAAAGTAAGATACATTGGGTTTGTTACCGGTTAGTAGCTCATACGACGTCTTCTTGAGGAGGCGGTGAAGGTAGACCCTGTTGATGGCGTGGCAAGCCGTGTTCACGGCTTCCGACCAAAAGCACTCGGGGGTCTTGAATTCTCCAAGCATAGTTCTCGCCATATCTATGAGCGTCCTGTTCTTCCTCTCTACCACACCGTTTTGCTGAGGTGTGTAGGGAGCGGAGAACTCGTGCTTGATCCCTTCCTCCTCAAGAAACTCCTCCACTTGAAGGTTCTTGAATTCGGACCCGTTGTCGCTCCTTATCTTCTTCACCTTGAGCTCAAACTTATTTTGAGCTCTCCTTAGGAAGCGCTTGAGGGTCCCTTGGGTTTCAGACTTATCCTGCAAAAAGAACACCCAAGTGAAGCGGGAAAAGTCATCAACAATAACTAAACCATACTTACTTCCTCCTATGCTTAGATAGGCGACGGGTCCGAAGAGGTCCATATGTAGCAGCTCCAGGGGTCTTGATGTGGTCATCACATTCTTGTTGTGATGCGCTCCTCCCACCTGTTTACCTGCCTGACAAGCTGCACAAGGTCTATCTTTTTCGAATTGTACGTTAGTCAATCCTATCACGTGTTCTCCCTTTAGAAGCTTGTGGAGGTTCTTCATCCCCACATGTGCTAAGCGGCGATGCCACAGCCAGCCCATGCAAGTCTTAGCCATTAAGCATGCATCTAGACCGGCCTCTTCTTTTGCAAAATCAACTAAGTAAAGCTTGCCGTTTAGTACACCCTTAAAAGCTAGTGAACCATCACATCTTCTAAAGACAGACACATCTACATTTGTAAATAAGCAGTTATATCCCATATTGCATAATTGACTAACAGATAGCAGATTATATCCAAGAGACTCTACTAAAAACACATTAGATATAGAGTGCTCATTTGAGATTGCAATTTTACCTAACCCTTTTACCTTGCCTTGATTCCCATCACCGAATATTATTGAATCTTGGGAATCTTTATTTTTGACGTAGGAGGTGAACATCTTCTTCTCCCCCGTCATATGGTTTGTGCATCCGCTGTCGATGATCCAGCTTGAACCCCCGGATGCATAAACCTGCAAGGCAAATTTAGGCTTGGGTCTTAGGTACCCAACTCATGTTGGGTCCTGCAAGGTTAGCACAAATATCCTTAGGGACCCAAATGCAAGTTTTGTCTCCCTTGCATTTTGCCCCTAACTTCCTAGCAACTATTTTCCTATCCTTTCTACAAATAGCAAAGGAAGCATTTAAAGCATTATATATTGTAGAAGGTTCATGAACTTTCCTAGGAACATTAACGACATTTCTCCTAGGCATATTATGAATAACATTTCTCCTACCAACATTTCTATCATGCACATAATAAGAACTAGAAGCAAACATGGCATGAGAATCAAAGGCATTATATGCATTACAACTCCTATAAGCATTTCTATTTTGTCTCTTACCATGGTACATAAAAGCATGGTTCTTTTTAGCACTAGTTGTCATAGGGGCCTTCCCTTTCTCCTTGGCAGAGATGGGAGCCTTATGGCTTGTCAAGTCCTTGGCTTCCCTCTTGTAGCCAAGTCCATCCTTAATTGAGGGGTGTCTACCAATTGTGTAGGCATCCCTTGCAAATTTTAGCTTATCAAAATTACTCTTGCTAGTCTTAAGTTGAGCATTAAGACTAGCCAATTCATCATTAAGTTTGGAAATTGAAACTTGGTGTTCACTACAAGCATCAATGTCAATATCTTTACACCTATTGCAAGTTTCAACAATTTCTACACAGGAGTTGGATTTATTTGCTTCTACTAGTTTAGCACTTAAATCATTGTTAACACTTCTTAAAGTAGCAATGGTTTCATGACAAGAAGATAATTCACTAGAGAGCATTTCATTCCTTTTAATTTCAAGAGCAAGAGATTTTTGTGCACTAACAAATTTATCATGCTCCTCATATAGAAGATCCTCTTGTTTTTCTAGTAATCTATTCTTGTCATTTAAAGCATCAATCAACTCATTAATCTTATCAATTTTGGATCTATCTAATCCCTTGAATAAGCATGAGTAATCTATCTCATCATCATCACTAGACTCATCCTCACTTGAAGAAGCGTAAGTGCTAGTATCATGAGTGCTTACTTTCTTCTCCCTTGCCATGAGGCAAGTGTGACGCTCGTTGGGGAAGAGGGATGACTTGTTGAAGGCGGTGGCGGCGAGTCCTTCATTGTCGGAGTCGGAGGAGGAGCAATCCGAATCCCACTCCTTTCCGATATGCGCCTCGCCCTTGGCCTTCTTGTAATGCTTCTTCTTCTCCCTTTTGTTCCCCTTTTCCTGGTCACTTTCATTATCGGGACAGTTAGCAATGAAATGACCAATCTTACCACATTTGAAGCACGAGCGCTTCTCCTTTGTCTTGGTCTTGCTTGGCTGTCCCTTGCGACCCTTAAGCGCCGTCTTGAAGCGCTTAATGATGAGGGCCATCTCCTCATTATTTAGCCCGGCCGCCTCAACTTGCACCACCTTGCTCGGTAGCGCCTCCTTGCTCCTCGTTGCCTTGAGAGCAACGGGTTGAGGCTCGTGGATTGGACCGTTCAACGCGTCGTCGACGTATCTCGCCTCCTTGATCATCATCCGCCCGCTTACGAATTTTCCGAGTACCTCCTCGGGCGTCATCATCGTGTACCTGGGATTCTCACGAATATTGTTCACGAGATGAGGATCAAGAACGGTAAAAGACCTTAGCATTAGGCGGACGACGTCGTGGTCCGTCCATCGTGTGCTTCCGTAGCTCCTTATTTTGTTGATAAGGGTCTTGAGTCGGTTGTAAGTTTGAGTCGGTTCCTCGCCCCTTATCATCGCGAATCGTCCAAGCTCGCCCTCCACCAATTCCATCTTGGTGAGCATGGTGATGTCATTCCCCTCGTGAGAGATCTTGAGGGTGTCCCATATCTGCTTGGCATTGTCCAAGCCGCTCACCTTATTGTACTCTTCCCTGCACAAAGATGCTAAGAGAACAGTAGTAGCTTGTGCATTTCTATGAATTTGTTCATTTATAAGCATAGGGCTATCCGAGCTATCAAATTTCATTCCATTCTCTACAATCTCCCATATGCTTGGATGGAGAGAGAATAAGTGACTACGCATTTTGTGACTCCAAAATCCGTAGTCCTCCCCATCGAAGTGTGGAGGTTTGCCAAGAGGAATGGAAAGCAATTGCGAATTCGAACTATGTGGAATACGAGAATAATCAAATGAAAAGTTCGAATTGACCGTCTTCCTGTAGTCGTTGTCGTCGTCCTTTTGGGAAGAGGAAGATTCGTCGCTGTCGTAGTAGACGATCTCCTTGATGCGTCTTGTCTTCTTCTTCTTCCCTTCTTTGCGTCTGTGCCCCGAGCCCGAGTCGGTAGTCTTGTCGTCCTTTGGCTCATTGACGAAGGACTCCTTCTCCTTGTCGTTGATCACGATTCCCTTCCCTTTAGGATCCATCTCTTCGGGCGGTTAGTCCCTTTGTGAAGAGAACGGCTCCGATACCAATTGAGAGCACCTAGAGGGGGGGGTGAATAGGTGATCCTGTGAAAACTTAAACTTATAGCCACAAAAACTTGTTAAGTGTTAGCACAATAATCGCCAAGTGGCTAGATAGGAGTCTCAACAAAACACAATACCACAAGAGATCAAACACAGAGATGACACAGTGGTTTATCTCGTGGTTCGGCCAAGACCAACGCTTGCCTACTCCACGTTGTGGCGTCCCAACGGACGAGGGTTGCAATCAACCCCTCTCAAGCGGTCCAAAGACCAACTTGAATACCACGGTGTTTTGCTTTGCCTTTCAATATCCCGATTGCGAGGATTCTCCACAACTTGGAGCCTCTCGCCCTTACACTTGAGATTCACAAGAAATACGGAGTAAGGGAGGACAGCAACACACACAAATCCACAGCAAAATGCGCACACACACGGCCAAGAATCGAGCTCAAAAGACTATCTCAAAGTTCTCACTAGAACGGAGCTCGAATCACTGAGAATGACAAACGAATGCGCAAAGATTTAGTGTGGATGATCAAGAATGCTCTAAGGTTGCTTGGTATACTCCTCCATGCGCCTAGGGGTCCCTTTTATAGCCCCAAGGCAGCTAGGAGCCATTGAGAGCAAATCTGGAAGGCCAATCTTGCCTTCTGTCGTCGGGTGCACCGGACAGTCCGGTGCACACCGGACACTGTCCGGTGCCCGATTTCCTTCCTAAAATGGCGCTGCCGACCGTTGCAGATCTGGGAGCCGTTGGCGCACCGGACATGTCCGGTGCACACCGGACAGTCCGGTGCCCCCTTCCGACCTTTGGCCTGGCCACGTGTCGCGCGCAGATTCCGCGGCCGACCGTTGGCCCGGCCACGTGTCGCGCGCAGATTCCGCGGCCGACCGTTGGCCCGGCCGACCGTTGGCTCACCGGATAGTCCGGTGCACACCGGACAGTCCGGTGAATTTTAGCCGTACGCCGTCGGCGAATTCCCGAGAGCGGCCACTTCAGGCCGAGCCAGCCTGGCGCACCGGACACTGTCCGGTGCACCACCGGACAGTCCGGTGTGCCAGACTGAGCTGAGTCTTGGCTGCACACAGCCAAGTCTTTTTCACCTCTTTTTTTTCTTCTTCTTTCTGTTTCTAACACTTAGACAAGTATATTAGTACACAAAACCAATGTACTAAGGCTTAGACACATACCTTTACTTTTGATTTGCACTTTGTCCATCCATGAGCATAAATTCACATTTAAGCACTTGTGTTGGCACTCAATCACCAAAATACTTAGAAATGGCCCAAGGGCACATTTCCCTTTCACAAGGTCTGGAACCTGATGCGAAAAGTTTCTGCAACATACACGAATTGTTATACGAGACAAAACCCTGGGGTAAGGAGCAGTATCACAATAATTTCGGCTGCTACAGTTTCGTCTCTCGGTCCGGGTCAAGCTGTCCCGTGCCAACCTTTCGGAAGAGATGGCCCAGCGACTGGATGACAAAATGGTTTTATGTGAAGAATGACCTGAAAACACGGGAAGATATTAAAGGTATAATTATGTGCCCTATTTGGCAACGCTTCGGCCTGCGGAAGCCGAAGGTTGACATGAACGAAGCTGCCGAAGAATGCCAGAGAGCCTTCGGAGTTATTTGCTCTTTTATTGGAACGAGAGATTTGGTTCAAGAGCATATTGCCTTCAGGGTGTGGCCGCTCGCGGAAAAATGGGAAATGCCGCGAGAGACCATAAAGAAGGCTGAAGAAGGTGGACTTATCAGGCTGAAGTATACTTTCAAGTTTGGAGATAAATTTGTTGAGCCAGATGATGACTGGCTAAAAAGCATTAAAATTTAAGTGATGAACTACTCGGGGTTTATTCAAAGGCCGAAGATACTGCATTGTCAGCAGCCTTCGGAGGCCAGAAAAAGAAAAGACTGAACCGAGTGTTTGACGCAATTGGGTTCGTGTACCCCGACTACCACTATCCAGCGTGGGGTCAAAAAAGAAAAAAACGCAGCTTCTGCACAAGAAACTTCTTCAGCTGCTCCTAGTGAGCCAACGCCGAAGAGACAAAGGGTAAAGGTTCTCACACACCGACCACGCTACATTGAACCAGCTACAGTACCCGAATTCGCCGGCGAAACCTCTTCGGCCACCGAAATTAAAGAACCAACTTTAGTGCCGAAGATTGAAGAAAAAACTGAAGAACCTTCAGCAAAGAAAGCAGAAAAACCGAGAACTGAAGGAACGAAAATATTGGAAATTTTAAGTCCTTCAGCCAGTGTTGAGACAATAAAAAACCAAAAGGGCCCAGCGGTGACCCCGAAAAGAAAAAGAATGGTCAACGTGCTAGATGTTCTGGAGACAATTAAGTCCTCAAGCACGACTCCGAAGAAGACTGTTGAAACTTCCGAAGCGGAAACTGAAATCTTTGATACTAAAGCTCCAAAACAACAAACTGAAACTGAAGCTGGGCCTTCAGAGCCCACGAAGGTGAAACCCTTGGAAACCGAGGAAGAAAAAATTACGGAGCAAATTCTTGTTGAGGAAATCAGTGCTGTTGCCCCCGAAGCATCCCCCAAAGTCCTTGATTATATTGTTCGACATGCTTCGAGGAAAAAGTTATCAGAAGAAGAAGTTTTTGAAGCTAATCACTATGCCAAAGAATTGAAATATCCGAAGGGGGCACTAGTGTTCAATGGTACAAATGAAGAAGATTTCGTATACTGCCTCCCGGATAACAAAGAATTACTCGTCTGCCGGGAAATGGCCCGAAGCATGGGATTTCCGAAACTGGAGGCTGGCCTCTGCGCGATGACAAAGGACGATCTTGCGGACAGCCTTGCGTATAATAGCCTGAAGGTACGAGATTTGCGCATTTGGAAACTTTATGATTTGAAATTTATTCTTTTATTCTTATACTAACTCTTTTACATATAGGGTTTAATTCTAAGCAACGCGCTGAGAGCGCAAAAGAATGCCGAAGATGAGAGCTATAAAATTGCTTTTAACAACCTTCGAACAGAGGTGATCAAACTAAGAAACGAAGCCTTGGAAAAGGACAAAATTTTAGTTACATTGGTGGATAAAATAAAGGAGAACGAAGCTGCCTCGAGGGCACAAGCTGCGGCCCAAAAGCACGAGATTGACGATCTTCGGAAGCAATTAGCCCGAGCTAAAGAAGAACGCATACTTGAAGAAACGAAGCGAGAACTTAGCGACCAATGGGCAAATCATTTAGAAGGAACTGTTGAAGAGCTTCGTTCATCCAAGAAAAGATGTTATGACAAATCTATGGAATGTGTTAAGAAAATGAAAGCTAGCTTCGCCAGCGTTGGCGCATTCTCGAGCGAAGAAAACTTTACAAGAGGCAACCCCGAAGGTCCCATTGAATGGATTAATCACGAAGCTGAGGCCTTTGAGGAAATTTTAAATAGTCGCGGAGACATATGCGCTTTTTCGGGTGCCAGGGGGATTGCCAGCATTTTGGAAAGGAAAGGCTGCGATCATGTAAAAATTTTAGCACAATCCGAAACTGCCTTGTCCTTCGAAGATGCTAAAGACCCTTCAGCTGAAGCAAGCATGGTTGGTGGGAAATTTTTTACCGATATCTGGGATAATGGTGGCCGAGAAATGGCCCGAGAAATTATCCAAAAAAGCGAAAAAGGCATCCATGATGCTAGAAAAGTGGCCGAGGCTGCTGAGAAAAGCGCAGAGCCCGAAGGGCAAATAGGTATTAACTAATGGTTTTTATTGTGTTGTAATTTTTGATTTCAAACTTCGTTCGCCAATTGTAATAGCAATGTAGTCGTATCCTGTCCTCCCTCAGATCCTGCTAAAACGTCTCCGGGCCCTCACCCGAAGGAAGACGATGAAATCAAAAAGATGGCCGAAGCTATCATGGATCAAGTTGTCAATCAACTCCTGAACGAAGCTGCGGAAGTAGTACTTAGGGAAGACTAGGTGCTATTGTAAAAACATCTGAAATGTAATATGTGAAATATCTTGTAACCCTGAATGTAATATACTTGTTTTTTTATGGTTCAATTCTTTACGATGCATGAAATTTTACATGCGTACCGTTTTTGAGTCTTCGACGAAAAAACACCTTCCCTTCTTTTCATGCTTCGTGAAGAAGAATTTTCATTTATCAGAACAATATCCATAGTGCTCTGATGAAGAATGTCCAAGCTTCGTGAAAATATTTTCCGAAGCTACACTCCGAAGATCAATATTGTATCTCCTTGTGACTCAGCATGATTTTCCCTTTTTCAAAGCATTTTTCCGAAGATCGATATTGTGCCCCCTTCTTGTGCTATATGCAACATGATGTATGATGCTTATGCTATGCGAAATGATGTGATGATGTTATGTTATGTAAAATGGTATTTATTCCGAAGATACACGGACATCCCTGCAATAAAACACATAATCTTTTTAAATCAGCGTTGACTTTTCGCTGTAAGCCTCCCTTAGGAGCTTCTTCGCCTTTTACTTCAGCGGAATCAGCGTTTATTTTTCGCTGTAAGCCTCCCTTAGGAGCTTCTTCGCCTTTTACTTTCGGCGGTATTCTCGTTGACTTTTCGCGCTTCGCCTTTTACTTAGGCGGTATCAGCGTTTATTTTTCGCTGTAAGCTCTGCATTCCCTTTGGAACGACTTCTGAGCAGAAAACTTACACTGCGCTCCCTTTGGAACGGCTTTTTGTAACTTCAGCAAACTTACTCTGCGTTCCTTAGAACGACTTTTTGTTGCTTCGAAAAATTCATACCGTGCCTTTTAAAATAAATTTTTGATAATTCGAAGGTCCTCCTTGCTATCGCAAATCTTTAAGCTTCAACAATTTAAGCCTGTAGAGAAGATATATTTTCCTTGTGGCAGACAACGAAACTATTACATGAGATTTAAAAAGTGTCCTTTATTACACAGAAAATAAAACTGAATGGGAAAGACTACTATCAAGGTAGGATATTTGTCAATAAATGTGCTTCGACTTTGTGCTATTGACTGTGCGAGCTTCGGACTGTTCTCTGAAGTCCCTTTGATGTTGAGCATATTGGCCCCCTTCTGGCTGCTGGCCTTGTTGCAGCGGTGGTGGAGGCGGAGGTTGTTGCCAGGAAGCTTGAGGTTGACTCGCCGAAGCAACAGAAACTGCAGGGTGATTGCCTACATATTCTGGGATGTAAGGCGAATGATACGAAGCAGTGTGCATGATCTGCTTCGGCTGACCCTGTTGTGCTGCAGCTTCAGCTATCTCCTTTTGCTTCTGGATGGTAACATGGCACATCCTGGTGGTATGGCCCTTGTTTTCACCACAAAACAAGCAAAATGTTCTTCTTGGTTGATCTCCAAATCTTCCGCCGAAGCCCCTGGCGCCTCTGCCTCTTGGAGCTGGCGGCCGGAAGGAGCTTTGCTGTTGCCCCGAAGCCTGTGAGGAGCACTGTGGCCTTTGCTGCTGACTCCCCTTATCATCATTTTGAGTAGAGTTGTGAATTGACCTGACGTGCCTCGGATAAAATCTTCCTCCGAAGCCCCTGGTCATTTCGGAAAACCTGAAAGCTTCCTCCCTTCTTTGACGAAAATCATTGTCAGCCCGAATATACTCGTCCATCTTCTGGAGCAGCTTCTCCAAAGTTTGAGGAGGCTTCCTGGCAAAGTACTGAGCTGAAGGTCCTGGCCGAAGTCCCTTGATCATGGCCTCAATTACAATTTCGTTGGGCACTATTGGCGCTTGTGCCCTCAAACATAAGAACCTCCGGACATACGCCTGAAGGTATTCTTCGTGATCCTGGGTGCACTGGAATAGAGCTTGAGCAGTGACCGGCTTTGTCTGAAACCCTTGGAAGCTGGTCAACAACATGTCCTTCAGCTTTTGCCATGAAGTGATTGTTCCTGGTCGAAGGGAGGAATACCAGGTTTGAGCAACACTCCTGACAGCCATAACAAAAGATTTTGCCATGACTGCAGTATTGCCACCATATGAAGATACTGTTGCTTCGTAGCTCATCAAAAACTGCTTTGGGTCTGAATGGCCGTCAAACATGGGAAGCTGGGGCGGCTTGTAGGACGAAGGCCAAGGTGTAGCCTGCAGCTCAGCAGACAGAGGAGAAGCATCATCAAAAGCAAAATTTCCATGATGGAAATTCTCATACCAGTCATCTTCGTTGAAAAAACCCTCCTGATGAAGGTCCTTGTGCTGAGGCCTTCGGTTTTGCTCATCCTGAGTAAGATGACGAACTTCTTCAGAGGCTTCGTCTATCTGCCTTTGCAGTTCTGCTAGCCTGGCCATCTTTTCCTTCTTCCTCTGCACCTGTTGATGAAGCATCTCCATGTCTCTGATTTCTTGGTCTAGCTCATCCTCTTGCGGTGTCGGGCTGACAGCCTTCCTCTTCTAGCTTCGGGCCTCCCGAAGAGAGAGAGTCTCCTGATTAGGGTCCAGCGGTTGCAGAACTGCAGCCCTAGTTGCTGAAGCCTTCTTCGGCGCCATAGCGAAGATTTATGATTGCCGAAGATGTTCCAAACTCAAAGAGTGGAAGTGAGTTCACCGGAGGTGGGCGCCAATGTTGGGGACTTGTTCTCAAATGCTATGAGTTAAGAACAAGGCAACACAAAAAATGATAAACGTCAAAGTCCTTCGTCCTTCGAAGCATTATTTCCCTTGGGATATAATGATCTTCGGACGAAGGTAATGAAGGACAAACCTTCATCAACACAACATATCATAATGGAGAAGGAATCATATGTAATACAAGAGATATCATAAACAATTTTGTATAATTATCAACTCATTTCTATATTATTATTATAGGAAAATGGAAATGATATCAAATTACAAGCGTACCTTCGGCTCGAAAGAAGGTAAAAGTACAAGCGTGATGTAAAAGTAAATGCCAAGTCAGCGTGAACAGTATGGGAGCACTGTTCACCTATTTATAGGCACGGGACGCAGCCCATGTAAAATTACATCCATGTCCTTTTCATTTGGTAGTAATTCTATAGTAATTCACCGAGGTCTGAATAGCCTTTTCATCTTTAAGTCGGTTTCATTTTCTGCTATCACGCCGAAGCTTTCCTGCTCACAGCTTCGGCGCTGTATCAACCTTCGTATTCTTTGGGCTTCCCCCACTGTGATATCGATTCGAGTCCGAAGATACCTGTTCACACATTATACTCCCGAAACATTGTTTAAATCATATTTTTGAGGACCTTCGGAAGCCGAAGGCCCCCAACAACCGTCGGGCCCACGTACCGACACGCATACGAATGCGATGTCGAGTGCGTGGAGTACGCCGAGGCCCTCGCCGAATCCGAGGCCCTCATCGCTGACCTGGAGAGCCTCTCTAGGGAGGCGCCCGACGTGAAGCGCCACACCGGCAACTTCGAACCAGCAGAGACGGTCAAGTCCGTCCCTCTCGACCCCTGCAACGACGCCTCCAAGCAGATCCGGATCGGTCCCGAGCTCGACCCCAAATAGGAAGCAGTGCTCGTCGACTTTCTCCGTGCGAACGCCGACGTTTTCGCGTGGAGTCCCTCGGACATGCTCGGCATACCGAGGGAAGTCGCAGAGCACTCTCTAGATATTCGAGCTGGGGCCCGACCCGTGAAGCAACCTCTGCGCCGATTCGACGAAGAAAAGCGCAGAGCCATAGGCGAGGAGATCCACAAGCTACTGGCGGCAGGGTTCATCAAAGAGGTATTCCATCCCGAATGGCTTGCCAACCTTGTGCTTGTGAGAAAGAAAGGGGGAAATGGCGGATGTGTGTAGACTACACTGGTCTAAACAAAGCATGTCCGAAGGTTCCCTACCCTCTGCCTTGCATTGATCAGATCGTGGATTCCACTGCTGGGTGTGAAACCCTATCTTTCCTCGATGCCTACTCAGGGTATCACCAGATCAGGATGAAGGAGTCCGACCAGCTCGCGACTTCATTCATCACACCTTTCGGCATGTACTGCTATGTTACAATGCCGTTTGGTTTGAGGAATGCGGGGGCAACGTACCAGCGATGCATGAACCATGTGTTTGGCGAACACATCGGCCGAACGGTCGAGGCCTACGTTGATAACATCGTAGTCAAGACGAGGAAGGCCTCCGACCTCCTTTCCGACCTTGAAGCGATGTTCCGATGTCTCAAGGCGAAAGGCGTGAAGCTTAATCCCGATAGGTGTGTCTTCGGGGTCCCCCGAGGCATGCTCTTGGGGTTCATCGTCTCCGAGCGGGGCATCGAAGCCAACCCGGAGAAGATTGCAGCCATCACCAGCATGGGGCCAATCAAGGACTTGAAAGGCGTACAGAGGGTCATGGGATGTCTCGCGGCTCTGAGCCGCTTCATCTCCCGCCTCGGCAAAAGAGGTCTGCCTCTGTACCGCCTCTTAAGGAAAGCTGAGTGCTTCACTTGGACTCCCGAGGCCGAGGAAGCCCTCGGGAACCTGAAGGCGCTCCTCACGAACGCGCCCATATTGGTGCCCCCTGCTGCCGGAGAAGCCCTCGTGATCTACATCGCCGCAACCACCCAGGTGGTTAGCGCCGCGATCGTGGTTGAGAGACGAGAAGAAGGGAATGCGTTGCCCGTCCAGAGGCCGGTCTACTTCATCAGTGAGGTACTGTCCGAGACCAAGATCTGCTACCCACAAATCCAGAAGCTGCTGTACGCGGTGATCCTGACACGGCGAAAGTTGCGACACTACTTCGAGTCTCATCCGGAGACTGTGGTGTCATCCTTCCCCCTGGGAGAGATCATTCAGTCCCGAGAGGCCTCGGGTAGGATTGCGAAGTGGGCGGTGGAGATCATGGGCGAGACGATCTCGTTCGCCCCTCGGAAGGCCATCAAGTCCCAGGTCCTGGCGGACTTCGTGGCTGAATGGGCCGACACCCAGCTCCCGACGGCTCCGATCCAACCGGAGCTCTGGACCATGTTTTGCGATGGGTCGCTGATGAAGACGGGGGCCAGCGCAGGCCTCCTCTTCGTCT
Organism: Zea luxurians; assembly: GCA_029449295.1. Classification (NCBI taxonomy): domain Eukaryota; kingdom Viridiplantae; phylum Streptophyta; class Magnoliopsida; order Poales; family Poaceae; genus Zea; species Zea luxurians. Next base: position 18,804,111 of record JAOPSE010000037.1, read on the forward strand.
CGCCCCTCGGGAAGCACCTATGCTACGTGCTACGCCTCCACTTCCCGGCGTCCAACAATGTGGCAGAGTACGAGGCTCTGGTAAACGGGTTGCGAATCGCCATCGAGCTAGGGGTCCGACGCCTCGACGCTCGCGGTGACTCGCAGCTCGTCATCGACCAAGTCATGAAGAACTCCCACTGCCGCGACCCGAAGATGGAAGCCTACTGCGATGAGGTTCGGCGCCTGGAAGACAAGTTCTACAGGCTCGAGCTGAACCACATCGCCTGACGCTACAACGAGACTGCGGACGAGCTGGCTAAAATAGCCTCGGGACGAACAACAGTTCCCCCGGACGTATTCTCCCGAGACCTGCATCAACCCTCCGTCAAGACCGAGGACACGCCCGAGCCCGAGGCACCTTTGGCTCCACCCGAGGCACCTTCGGCTCCGCCCGAGGCACCCTCGGCTCAGTCCGAGGTACCCTCGGCCCAGTCCAAGGTACCCTCGGCACGGTCCGAGGTACCCTCGGCTCAGCCCGAGGTACCCTCGGCCCCCGAGGGTGAGGCACTGCGCGTCGAGGGGGAACCAAGCGAGGTCACGCCTAATCAAAGCTGGCAGACCCCGTACCTGCAATATCTCCACCAAGGAGAGCTGCCCCTCGACCAAGCCGAAGCTCGGCGGTTGGCGCGGCGCGCCAAGTCTTTCGTCTTGCTGGGAGATGGGAAGGAGCTCTATCACCGCAGCCACTCAGGCATCCTCCAGCGATGCATTTCCATCGCCGAAGGCCAGCAGCTCTTGCAAGAGATACACTCGGGGGCTTGCGGCCATCACGCAGCACCTCGAACCCTCGTTGGAAACGCCTTCCGACAAGGATTCTACTGGCCGACGGCGGTGGCCGACGCTACTAGAATTGTCCGCACCTGCGAAGGGTGTCAGTTCTACGCGAGGCAGACCCACCTGCCCGCTCAGGCTCTGCAGACCATACACATCACCTGGCCGTTTGCTGTGTGGGGTCTGGACCTCGTTGGACCCTTGCAGAAGGCACCCGGGGGCTACACGCACCTGTTGGTCGCCATCGACAAATTCTCCAAGTGGATCGAGGTCCGACCCCTAAACAGCATCAGGTCCGAACAGGCGGTGGCGTTCTTCACCAACATCATCCATCGCTTTGGGGTCCCGAACTCCATCATCACCGACAACAGCACCTAGTTCACCGGCAGAAAGTTCCTGGACTTCTGCGAGGATCACCACATCCGGGTGGACTGGGCTGCCGTGGCTCACCCCATGACGAATGGGCAAGTGGAGCGAGCTAACGGCATGATCCTGCAAGGACTCAAGCCTCGGATCTACAACGACCTCAACAAGTTCGGCAAGCGGTGGATGAAGGAACTCCCCTCGGTGGTCTGGAGTCTGAGGACGACGCCGAGCCAAGCCACGGGCTTCACACTGTTCTTTCTAGTCTATGGGGCCGAGGCCATCTTGCCCACAGACCTAGAATACGGTTCCCCGAGGGTGAGGGCCTACACCGACCAAAGCAACCGAGCCAACCGAGAAGACTCACTAGACCAGCTGGAGGAGGCTCGGGACGTGGCCTTACTACACTCGGCGCGGTACCAGCAGTCCCTGTGACGCTACCACGCCCGAGGGGTTAGGTCCCAAGACCTCCAGGTGGGCGACCTGGTGCTTCGGCTGCGACAAGACCCCCGAGGGCGGCACAAACTCATGCCTCCCTGGGAAGGGCCGTTCGTCGTCGCCAAGGTCCTGAAGCCCGGAACGTACAAGCTGGCCAACAGCCAAGGCAAGGTCTACAGCAACGCTTGGAACATCCAACAGCTACGTCGCTTCTACCCTTAAGATGCTTTCAAGTTGCTCGTATACCTCGTTCACACACCAAGTATGGTCGTCAAGGAAGGGTCAGCCTTGCCTCGGCAAAGCCCGACCCTCCCTCGGGGGCTAGAAGGGGGCAACCCCCTCTGCGTCAAAATTTTCCTCGAAAAAAGAAAAAAATATTTTCTGCCAGAATGCCTTTCGTGCTCTTCGACTACTTCAAAAGTGGATCCTGAAAACGACGGAGTACACGTAAGCAGCCAAGGCTGACCGAGCCGAGGGACTCCTACGCCTCCGGGATACGGATACCTCACTCATCACCTTCTGCGATAAGTAACTCGCGCTCGGATAAGTGACTCCGCGGACCGAACAAGTCTTCATGCTCGAGAGCTTCTCTGCCGAAATGATTTTTTGGGGCCTTCTCAACTGCGTCGGTAACAGAACCCTATGGACGAGTAAGAGCGCGCGTAAGCGGCAAGGCCGACCGAGCCGAGGGATTCCTACGCCTCTGGGATACGGATACCTCACTCATCACCTTTCGTGAAAAGCAACTCTCGCCCGCACAAACAATTCTGTTACCGACAAATGAGTCCGGATACTCGAAACAAGAGGAAAAGAAACGTAGCTTTACAACACGACGACGGTGTGTTCAGGCCTCGGCGGTCGCAGAAAACATACACACACTACAAGACAACCTGATCCTGCAGGCTCGGACGTCGACAGCCGAAGGGGGCAGCAGCACCCTCGGCATCAACTACACCTTCGGCGGGGTCTGACCTAGCCTCGGACGGCGACGCGGTCGGAGGGCCCCCACTCTGAAGGACGACATCAACACCACACCCGGGCCATCGCCGCTAGGGTCTTCTTCGAGAATCCGGCCCGAGCAAGCGGCTCGGCCGGCCACCCCGAGGCCTCGGCCAGCTGACCCCCAAAGACATCAGCTCGGCTTATGGCCTCGGCAGCTCAACTTCGGTGTCGGTTCCGCCAGTGGACGACCCGGCCAGGCTCTGGCCAACTACACCTCCTTTTCGAAGCCAACTCTGGCTCCATCCGTGCTGACACCGCTACTTCCGGCTTTGGCTCATCGAAGGGCGACCGAAGGGTTCCTTTAACTAAGCAAGAGGGGCCTCGGACAGCAAGGCCGACCGAGCTAGGGGACTCCTACTCCTCCGGGATACGGATACCTCACTCGTCACCTTTGCACAAGGCAACTCACGCTCGGTGAAGCGGTTCAGATAATCGACAAGGCGAGTCTCAGTGCTCGAAATGAAGAAAAAACACGGCTCCACGCCGAAAATACATACACGTTCAGGCCTCGACAGCCGCAATGAACAAAACACCGACACTCAAGGTGCCATTACAAACGGAGCTCCGGTTCCGTCTCCGCGGGAACGAACAACCCCCCAAGATTGGGGGACCCGTGGAGCAATTGAGGGCCAATGGGTGGCCCGCCGCCGCCCGATCCGGCAACAGCGACAACGACCTTCGCCCCGGGCGACGAAGCAGCTTCAGCAACGGCTTCGGGGCGGGTAGGGCCCTCGTTCACCGAGGACGAGAACCAGCCATTCAAGCCAGGCAACGGAGGCCCAGGGGTGTGGGCGGAATTGGCAATCTCATCGGTAGAGAAGCCTTCTCCGGCTGCCACCGCCTCAACACCGCGCCAGCGGGCGCCGGACGCCTCAAAGCGCACCGGCAGGTCCTCGCCCTCGCTGGAGCCGCCCAGAACATGAGAGCCGCCCTCGCGGCACACGACGTGCTGGGCGACCCACTGACGCGGCTGTCGGCGCGAGGAAGGACTGGACATGGCCGGCCCGCACGCGGCGCGACCCTCGTCCGGACGGAGGACGGAATGCTGCACCCTGGCTGAGCAGCGGCGGTCCGCCTACCCCAGCGTGGCTGAGGGAAATCTCCGCGGAGCTGGAAGATGCCTTTCTCCCCCAGACGCCGGGGGAAGAAAAGGGTTACTGACCCACGCGGAGGCGACCCCCCGACTCGCCTCACCCTCCGCCCCAGCAAGGATGATGAAGATCCTTGAAGCCGAGGGCGAGGCGGAGGCCGCAGCCCGGTTCGCTTCTCCCCACCATCAAGCTGGTGGTCACCGTCTTGGGTGACCATCGGCAAGGGGATGCGGCCGGGCTGCATGATGAAAATCCTTGAAGCCAAACGATGGCTGAAAGGTACCAACTTCCGCGAAGTTGCGTTCCTCCGACGACAAGACGGAAGGATTCTGGGTGTCCCCCGCCCGGGGGCTCGGAAGGTGGGAAGACACGATGCATGAGGGGAGCGCGAAGACATGATCCAAGGGGGTCGCCCCCCTTTTAAAGGCGACTCTCTCCACTTGCGCCCCCAACCGTTGCGGGTTGAGTCTTCTCCAACACGCTCCAAGATTCTCCCCCCACGGCACGGGGGCTGGGTCCCACACGTCATGCAAGCCGGATCAGGGGAGAAGAAGCCAAACCACCACGCGCGCGCGGTGCATGCAACCACCCGGCGGTTACAAGCGCTCCTCCACTTTCGCCCAAACCAGCGGGTGAAAGGGCGGACAGCCATGCAGGCGGCATGCAACCGTGCCAAGTGGGCGCGCCCCTTTGACTCCAACGAGCCCAGCATGGAGGTCCAGGCCCACGCGTCATGCAACCGGCGCGCCGGTTGCTACATGTGAGCAACTGCACCGCCACTCATGCCACTACCGCGCCTCCTCGACTGCGGAGTCAATACCGCGACTCGAGGCAACCCTGCAGTGCCAGCCAAGTGCGACGGTCAAATGCGGTCAAAATTGGGCCGGCAGTAATGGCGGTGACAGGCGGGCAGAAGCAGCGGTCACGTCGTCAGCCAAGCTCACGTCCCATCCAGGGGCAGCGAGGGAGCCCTCTCCCACGGCGTGAAGACGGTGCGCCCGTGATCCGTTCCTCGAACGGCGCACGCACGCGCAACGACCGCCTCGCGAACCACTCGCCCCGTCGCATTAACTCCGTGGCAGGACAGGCGGCGCCTCAGGCGGGAGAAGCAAGCGACGCTTCGACTTCGCCATAATGACCGCGTCGAAAAAGGTACGCCACGTCATTCGACTTCGTATCCTTTTCCTTTTCCTCTTTCTCTCTCTTACAACAGGGACTGGGAAAGGGGGATACCCCGAAAAGGACCCTTCTCCGTGAAGGAAACAGGCTTCGAGCCTCCCTACTGATCAGAGGTTCGAAGGCCGGCCCCTCGGAGGGGTTCAACGACCGCCTCAGATCGATTGGGTTCTGCGCCCACTACTGGTCAGAGGTTCGATGGCCGGCCCCTCGAAGGGTTCAACGGCCGCCTCAGGCCACTCGGGCTCCGTGCCCACTACTGATCAGGGGTTCGTAGGCTGGCCCTCGAAGGGTTCACAGCCGCCTCAGACACAGAGCGAGGGATGACCATGGGTACGTTCGATACATAACCAAGGCTCGGGCTACGCTCCCGAGGTACCCTAGGACATTTCCGAGACCAGCGGGAACGATCTTGTAACGGAATCCCATCAGAGGGAGGCATCGAGCCCTCGGACCCCGTCGACAGGGGACCGGGTCCGGCAGATCACCCGCAGGTACTTTTGGGCGCGCCTCTGGGCCTCTAGCCGACCCCTAACAAATGGGGCACGGACGTCCGCTCGGATTACCCGCCAGCAGCTGACCGGAAACACCATGTTCGGCGCCCTCCGAGGACAACATGGCGCTTTCCCCCCTCCTCCTTGCAGAAAGGCGACGCAGGGGCGTATGTAAAAAAGACGAGTCTATCCTTGACCGTCCTCTCGCCCTGTGCAGAGGCTCGGGGGCTGCTCTCGCAAACCCGGCTCCGGCCAAACCGTTGACAGCGTCAACATACCAGCCCGAGAACTTGGGACCCGACCGTGCACTCGGGCTACGGCTAGCTCGCATGAGGGAACAACTAGACTAGCCGAAGTGTTGCGAAACGCACTAAGACCTCGAAGGAGTAAAACTACTCCTCCGAGGCCTCGGGGGCTACACCCGGCGGGTGCGCTCGCGCGCACCCACCGGAACAGAATGCAACCGAAAAAGGCTGGTCCCCTTGCAAAAAAAGTGCGGCAAAAGCCTCCAAGCGAGTATTAGTACTCCCTTGGAGGCTCGGGGGCTACTGTCGGGGACCATAATTAGGGGTACCCTCAAGACCCCTAAATCTCAGCTGGTAACCCCCATCAGCACAAAGCTGCAAAGGCCTGATGGGTGCGATTAAGTCAAGGATCGGTCCATTCAAGGGACATGATCGTGCCTCGCCCGAGCCTAGCCTCGGGCAAGGGAAGCCAACCCCGGAGAACCTACGTCTTGCCCGAGGACCCCCCCTCCAGCAACGGGCACACTATCGGCTCGCCCGAGGCCCAGTCTTCACCGAGAAGCAACCTTGGCCACATCGCCACGCCGACCGACCAAATCGCAGGGGCGTTTAATGCAAAGGTGGTCTGACACCTTTATCCTGACGCACGCCCTCCAGTCGATAGAGCCGAAGTGACCGCAGTCACTTCGCCGCTCTACTGACCGATCTGACAAGAGGACAGCGCCGCCTGCGCCACTCCGACTGCTGAGCCACCCGACAGAGTGAGGCTGACAGCAGCCAAGGCCGGCCTCGGGCGTCATAGGAAACTCTTCCTCGCCCGACCCTAGGGCTCGGACTCGGGCTCAGCCCCAGAAGACGGCGAACTCCGCTCCGCCCGACCCAGGGCTCGGACTCGGGCTCAGCCCCAGAAGACGGCGAACTCCGCCTCGCCCGACCCCAGGGCTCGGACTCGGGCTCAGCCCCGGAAGACGGCGAACTCCGCTCCGCCCGACCCAGGGCTTGGACTCGGGCTCAGCCCCGGAAGACGGCGAACTCCGCTCCGCCCGACCCAGGGCTCGGACTCGGGCTCAGCCCCGGAAGACGGCGAACTCCGCTCCGCCCGACCCAGGGCTCGGACTCAGGCTCAGCCCCGGAAGACGGCAAACTCTGCTCTGCCCGACCCAGGGCTCGGACATGGGCTCAACCCCGGAAGACGACGAACTCCGCCTCGCCCGACCCCAGGGCTCGGACTTGGGCTCAGCCCCAGGAGACAATGGACTCCGCTTCGCCCGACCCCAGGGCTCGGACTCAGCCCTGGCCTTAGCCGACGGTCTTCGCCTCGCCCGACCCAGGGGCTCGGACTCGACCACGGCCACGGAAGACAGACTCGACCTCGACCTCGGAGGAGCCTCCACATCGCCCAACCTAGGGCGCGGACCGACCACGTCGACAGGAGGCGCCATCATTACCCTACCCCGAGCTGACTCAGGCTATGGGGAACAAGACCGGCGTCCCATCTGGCTCGCTCCGCCAGATAGGCAATGATGGCGCCCCGCACGCTCTGTGACGACGGCGGCTCTCGGCCCCCTTACGGAAGCAAGAGGACGTCAGCAAGGACTCGACAACCCCGACAGCTGTCCTTCCGCCAGGCTCCAGCGCTCCTCCGACGGCCACGACACCACACGAACCGGGTGCCAAAACCTCTCCGGCTGCCACGACGGCTTGTACTTAGGGCGCTAGCTCTCCTCCGCTAGACACGTAGCACTCTGCTACACCCCCCATTGTACACCTGGATCTTCTCCTTGCGCCTATAAAAGGAAGGACCAGGGCCCTCTTACAGAGGGTTGGCCCGCGCGGAGAAGGACGGGACGACGCTCGCGCAAGGCCGCTCGCTCCCACTCCCGCGTGGACGCTTGTATCCCCCTACTGCAAGCGCACCCGACTCAGGCGCGGGGCTAACACGAAGGCCGCGGGATCCGCTCTCTCACGCCTGCCTCCCTCCGGCTGCTTCCTTTCCCCCCTTCGTGTTCCGCCTCGCGTCGACCCATCTGGGCTGGGGCACGCGGCGACAATTCACTCGTCGGTCCAGGGACCCCCCGGGTTTCGAAACACCGACCATTGTAAACTTTCCTAGGTGCATGAGAAGTAGCATAATTTCGCCTAGGCCTGCTTCTACTATGAACAAAAGCAGAACTAGATGTGAACATAGCACGAGAATTAAATGTAGCATCATGAGAAACAATACGATCATATCATCTATCATTATAAGCATGACTAGTGAATTTCCTATCATAAATATAGGCATGGTTCTTTTGAGAACTACTAGCCATAGGGGCCTTCCCTTTCTCCTTGTTGAGAACGGAAGTCCTTTAGCTTGTTAAGTTCTTGGTTTCCTTTCGAAAACCAAGTCCATCCTTAATTGAGGGGTGTCTACCAACAGTGTAGGCATCCCTAGCAAATTTTAGTTTATCATAATCATCTTTGCAAGTTTTAAGTTGAGCATTAAGACTTGCAACCTCATTGTTTAATTTAGCAATAGTAGTAACATGTTCATCAAAATTAACATCTTTACACCTATTGCAAATGACAACATGTTCTACACATGAACTAGTTGCTCTTACTTTCTCTAGCTTAGCATTTAATTCATCATTTACATTCTTTAAACTAGAGATAGATTCATGACAAGTAGACAACTCAGAGGATAGCATTTCATTTCTCTTAATTTCTAGAGCAAGAGATTTTTGAACACTAATAAATTTATCATGTTCCTCATACAAAATATCTTCTTGCTTTTCTAGCAATCTATCTTTTTCATTAAGGGCATCAATTAATTCATTTATTTTGTCTACTTTAGTTCTATCTAATCCCTTAAACAAATCAGTGTAGTCTACTTCATCATCAGATGACTCTTCATCACTAGAAGAAGTATACTTGGGAGTGTCCCGAATACATACCTTCTTCTCCTTAGCCATAAGGCACGTATGGCGTTCGTTTGGGAAGAGCGAAGATTTGTCGAAGGCTGAGGCAGCTAGTCCTTCATCGTCGGAGTCGGATGAAGAACAGTCAGAGTCTCATTCCTTTCTAAGATGCGCCTCGCCCTTCGCCTTCCTATAGTTCTTCTTTTTCTCCTTCTTCCCATGCTTTTCTTGTGCTTGGTCACTATCATTATCGGGGCATTGAGCTATGAAATGACTAGTCTTACCGCATTTGAAACATGAGCGTTTTCCCCTTGATTTGCTTTTGTTGGGGGTATTCCTTGCGTCCTTTCAATGCGATTTTGAAGCGCTTGATGATGAGCGCCATTTCGTCTTCATTGAGCCCGGCAGCCTCAACTTATGCTACCTTGCTAGGTAGCACCTCCCTGCTACTGGTTGCCTTGAGAGCAACGGGCTGTGGCTCTATCACACCTGGGTTCTAGGGGTCCAAAACCCAGGATCGAATGTCACATCTTTACTATATAATAGGTGTTCTATACAAAATAAATAAATACTTACATTATAAGGAGACAACGGTCCAGCAACCCAAAAGTTGACTGGGAGACGACGGCCTAGACCTCTCACGAACTCGTCACAGCATCCTCCAAGCGCCTCATCTTGCGGTACCTGTTCTTGACCTGTGGGGGTGTGAGACAGCAAAATTGAGCTCACATACGTTCATAGCTCAATAAGTTATGGGGAATAATGTGCATGAACTCGCCAAAGGTGGGAACTCATGAAGTGTAAGGATTACCAAAGAGGATGGTTGTAGCTGAGCATTGCTTTTAAAGTTGGTCAAAATTTTATTAGCAATTATTAAGTATAAGTAAATACCAAACCCAATTAAGTAGTAGAACAAAAGTAACAACATCACCTGCAATGCAATGCATATGACAAATTGAACTTAGTTCCATAAATTAATCATGTGAGTGTTCGAGCTGCTCATGACCATGAGCACGGCTAGTATACCAGTTTTACACTCTGTAGAGGTTGCACATCTTTACCTACAAGTCATGTTACCCATCTGCCAAGAGACGGCCAATCCCATACACCTCTACTGAGGAGGCGAGGCAGGGTAACACTACGAGGCCTTTACAAAGTTCCACTAGCTTCAGAAAACCCGCTACAATTTCTAGGAAGCTCCAATGCAGGGATCCCTCACCTGACCGCCATCGCAGCAAAATCAACCCAAGGACCTCCCTACACTGACCACTCCCCTACTGCCCTTGCCCCTTTCGGGTAAGGTAGTCCTCCACTAGCTTTCCTAATTAGTCAGCCAAGAGCGTCCCATACCACCCTTGTGGTAACACTGTTTTCTCGGGTGGTTCTCCATGTTCTAATTAACATAATGATCTTAACATGAACAGTAAATAACAACTGATAATAACAGTATAATCATGAATAATATGTATCTCTATACCCAAAACCACATAAAGCAATAGTAGGTACTACCCAAAAATTCAGTGGTGAACAAGGTATAAAGATAGTCAAACTAGGGTAACCTATTGGGTCCCATTAAAATTAACCTATGCAGATCATTATGATTAATCAGAAAATGACTGAATAAAAAGAAGTGATCAAGGGCACAACTTGTCTGGGACTTGAGATTCCAGGTACCAACTTGCTCTTCAGATGACACGTGTCCTCGCTGCTAAACGTAGCAGTATAGACAAACATGGTATATGCAAAATTAACATCACACCAAACATAAAAATAAACTGTGTAATAATAATCTACGCGTCGTAACAGGATCGTGGACTCGAGAATCACTACAATCGAAGTCATGGTTGAAAAGGTATGGTTTTTAGAAGACCCATGCAATTTAAGCAGTTAAAACTAGACCTTATGTTGATTGAATAGATCATGTGAGAAAATAATCCAAATAAATAATTAATTCAACTTTAAGTTAAATTATAATATAATTAGGGATCATATTTTAGCCAAACTATAATTATAAACACATCAACTTTGATTTAGAGAGGTTAATCTACTAATCATAGGTTAAATAAATATTAAAAGTATGAGATATAGTATAACCAATGCTATTACTGCGTAGAAAATATTTATACGAAGATAACGCAACTGAAACGGATCAAATCGGAGTTAAATTCATCAAGTTATGAATTTTCCAAGATTAAGACATTATTTTTTATACTAAAAATGATTTCTGCATATAATTAAATCAATTCACCAGTGAATTGGACTGCGGCCGCTATTTATCTGAAACCCAGGGGTGACTTTGTATAAACCAGGGACTAGCTTGTGATTAGTTTCAACAGAAAAGGATGGCGGGTTGAATAGCAAGTTTTCCGGGTTCTCTTTAGCAATTGTTTCTCGGCTGCTATAACTTCAGAGCAACCAGAGCCATCGGATCACAAATCAATGGCATAGATTAGAAGTGCATCCATCCGAACGGGTACACAATTTCCGCCGATGGATTTGCGACCAATGGCCCGGATTCAATTTACGCGAGATCAATCCCTAGGCGTTGGATACCCGATCAACGGTTCACCAGGACCTCAGCCGAACCGGTAACCAAAGTCTAATCACCACCGTTCAATGATCGATCCACGGCATGACACACATCTACCCAATCCGAGGCGCAGATCAGATCCAGACCACACGTCAAGATCCAACGGCTGCACGGCGTTCCCTTTCACCCTGGCCGAAGACGGTAGCGCACCAGCATGCGCGGCGGCGCCATCACCCATCCGCCCAGCCCCCCTTTCCCCCAACGACTTACTTCGATGCAGAACGACGCTACGTGTAGGAAACAATCTAATCATCAACGTGGGGAGGTACCTACCGGGAATCGGAGCGGTGGTGAGGCGGCTAGCGCGAGGTGGCGGACCCATGGCGGCAGCCCTGCACCGGTGAGAAATTCTGGCGCCGTCACTTGATAATCCCGTACGACTAGGCCACGGATGCCTTACCCATGGTTTGTTGAAGACCCGACGCACCCCATCGGGGCCACAGTGGTGCGGAGCTCGCGGGGTCGACAACGACGGCGACCCATGCACATCTTGGATGGGCAACGACGCACACGGTGGCACTCCCTCCCAGGTGTTTTGGTACCGACGAACTGATGAGAGGGCGCGCTATTTATGAGCCAAGATGAAGGGAGGAAGTCCGAGCAGGAGCAAGGAACGGCCGCCGAAACCCCCGCCAGATTTGATTCTCCGTCGCGCCTGCTTCGTGGGTTCTGTTCCGGGGTAGGAGACGAATCCTGACGACCCGGGCCCACACGACAGAGGCAGAGATGGTAGGCGCGCGATCATCAGTGGCTGCGAAGTGGGCCCGCCAACCAGTTGGCGCTGATGCGCGTGGGCGCGGAGGCTGGGCTGTGCGGTTGAAGGTTATATGGGCCAACACACGAGAAAGACGGCCCAAGCTATGGAAAAATTGTTTTCTTTTTCTTTTGTTCATTCCTATTTCTTTTTCTTTTCTACTTTCAATTTCAAATTCAAAATTTAAATCCCAATTTATATTTGAGTGAAGATCTTGAGTCTACCTATATACACAATCAAAGAAATACTCGGCATGAATACGAAGTGTATGTATTTTATATATTTACCTAGATTATTTTATTCCTTGGTTTAGGCAAAGGCTCAATGCACACATTTTATTTTATTTTAGAAAGATATTATTTTTGAGTATGTGATCAAATTTCAAGCTAGCTAAAATTAATACACATTATCTTACTTATTTAGGGGAAAATAATGTATTCTCTTTTACCAAGAATCACTTAATCTTGAGTATATTTAAGGGCATTCTTGAAATTTCTTGCGGAGAATAAATTGTTCTACTAGATTGAAGGTATTCCTATTTTATGTTTACTCAACTTCGTAGTATTATTCCTCATAAAATACATAAAAGACATAAAAGGAATACCCAAACTCTTAGCTTAGTTTTAGGGTTTACAGGCTCGTAGACGGGAAGTGGACCGTTCAAGGTGTCATCCACGTAACGTGCCTCCTTCACCATCATGCGCCGGCTCACAAATTTTCTGAGGATTTCCTCGGGCGTCATCTTGGTGTACCTGGGGTTCTCACGAATAAGTTTTACAAGATAGGTGTCGGGGACCATAATTAGGGGTACCCTCAAGACTCCTAATTCTCAGCTGGTAACCCCCATCAGCATAAAGCTGCTAAGGCCTGATGGGTGCGATTAAGTCAGGGATCAGTCCATTCGAGCGACTCGATCACGCCTCGCCCGAGCCTAGCCTCGGACAAGGGCAGCCGACCCCGGAGGATTTCCGTCTCGCCCGAGGCCCCCCTCCAACGGCGGACATATTTCCGGCTCGCCCGAGGCCCTGCCTTCGCTAAGAAGCAACCCTGACTAAATCGCCGCACCGACCGACCAAGTCGCAGGAGCATTTAATGCAAAGGTGACCTGACACCTTTGTCCTGACGCGCGCCCCCCGGCAGAGCCGAAGTGACCGCCGTCACTTCACCGCTCCACTGACCGGCCTGACAGAAGGACAGCGCCGCCTGCGCCACTCCGACCGCAGTGCCGCTTGACAGAGTGAGACTGACAGGCAGTCAGGCCCTGCCAAAGGCACCATAGGAAGCTCCGCCCGACCCAGGGCTCGGACTCGGGCTAAGCCCCGGAAGACGGCGAACTCCGCTCCGCCCGACCCAGGGCTCGGACTTGGGCTAAGCCCCAGAAGACGGCAAACTCCGCTCCGCCCGACCTAGGGCTCGGACTCGGGCTAAGCCCCGGAAGACGGCGAACTCCGCTCCGCCCAACCCAGGGCTCGGACTCGGGCTAAGTCCCGGAAGACGGCGAACTCCGCTCCGCCCGACCCAGGGCTCGGACTCGGGCTAAGTCCCGGAAGACGGCGAACTCCGCTCCGCCCGACCCAGGGCTCGGACTCGGGCTAAGTCCCGGAAGACGGCGAACTCCGCTCCGCCCGACCCAGGGCTTGGACTCGGGCTAAGTCCCGGAAGACGACGAACTCCGCTTCGCCCGACCCCAGGGCTCGGACTCGGGCTCAGCCCCAGAAGACGACGAACTCCGCTTCGCCCGACCCCAGGGCTCGGGCTCCGCCCTGGCCTCTTCCGAACGACCTCCGCCTCGCCCGACCCAGGGGCTCGGACTCGGCCTCGGCCATGGAAGACAGACTCGACCTCGGCTTCGGAGGAGCCTCCACGTCGCCCAACCTAGGGCGCAGGCCAGCCACGTCAACAGGAAGCGCCATCATCACCCTACCCCGAGCTGACTCGGGCCGCAGAGAACAAGACCGGTGTCCCATCTGGCTAGCTCCGCCGGATAGGCAATGATGGCGCCCCGCATGCCCTGTGACGACGACGGCTCTCAGCTCTCTTACAGAAGCAGGACGACGTCAGCAAGGACTCAACCGCTCCGACAGCTGTCCCTCCGCCAGGCTCCGTCGCTCCTCCGACGGTCACGACATCACACCAGCTGGGTGCCAAAATCTCTCCGGCTGCCACATCGGCATGTACTTAGGGCGCTAGCTCTCCCCCGCTAGACACGTAGCACTCTGCTACACCCCCATTGTACACCTGGATCCTCTCCTTACGCCTATAAAAGGAAGGACCAGGGCCCTCTTAGAGAAGGTTGGCCACGCGGGGACGAGGACGGGACAGGCGCTCTCTTGGGGCCGCTCGCTTCCCTCTCCCGCGTGGACGCTTGTAACCCCCTACTGCAAGCGCACCCGACCTGGGCGCGGGACGAACGCGAAGGCCGCGGGATTTCCACCTCTCTCACGCCCATCTCCGGCCACCTCACTTCCCCCCTTCGCGCTCGGCCTCGCGTCGACCCATCTGGGCTGGGGCACACGGCGACATTCACTCGTCGGCTTAGGGACCCCCCGGTCTCGAAACGCCGACAGTTGGCGCGCCAGGTAGGGGCCTGCTGCGTGTTGACGAACAGCTTCCCGTCAAGCTCCAGATGGGCAGTCTCCAGCAACCTCTCCAACCCGGGACGGTGCTCCATTTCTTGAGTCTTGAGTTCATGTCCTTCGAAGGCAGCTACGACATGATACTCCTTCCACCGCCGCGCGACGACGACAATGGCGGCCGACAGCCCGCCCGCCGGCGGCGGAATCGACGACGTCTTCCCCGCGTGGTGGAAGAACAACATTCGAGCTCGCCCCGTCCTCTCCCCCGCCAACGGAGGAGGAGGCGGGGCAACCAAGGCCAAGCGGGAGGCCGCGCCTCGTCGGCTGTCGAGCGAATCGACGTCCCTAGCGCCCCAACGGGGGGCGCGTCGGGCGTCGACCTCGCCTTTGAGACGAAGGCGAGCGCCGTCTCCCCGCAACACGCCAATCCCGAGCAAGCGGACGACGCCAGCACGCTCGCGGAAGGCTTGCTGGGCGTCACCCTCGTACCTGAGATGACGGTGCAGTCAGTCCCCGAAGCGACTTCATCGCCGTTCGTCGACCAAAAGGTACCGACCGATTCCCATCCTACGTCATTTAGATTCAGCCTCAACCCGCCTAGCGACCTTGCTTTGGCGGGCACTCTCATAGAGGCGAGTTCAAACCCTCTGGGGTTTCGCACGCGGTTGCCTTGGACCGGCTGACGGACGTCTCGACCTATGGGCCCTCCGGGTCCGAGGAAGACGACGACCCCAGCATCTGTTGGGATTTCTCTGGACTTGGCAACCCTAGTGCCATGCGGGACTTCATGACCGCATGTGACTACTGCCTCTCCGACTGTTCCGACGGTAGCCGCAGCCTCGACGACGAGGACTGTGGCCCAAGCCGCAAATGTTTCCACGTCGATCTAGGGGGTCCCTCCGAAGGCAATCATCTCGGCGTGCCGGAGGACAGTGACCTCCCTAGGCCGGTGCCCCGCGCTGACATCCCGCGGGAGCTAGCTGTGGTACCCGTTCCGGCGGGGGGTCACGACCCACAGCTCGAGCAAGTCCGCGGGGCGCAGGCCAGGCTCGACGAGGGAGCAGGAGCGCTTGAGTCGATCCGCCGGGACGTCGGGCAGGTATGGGCGGGCCAACCCCCGGCCGGAGAAATACGTCACCTGCCCCAGGGTCTCCAGCTCCGCGTCGCCAACGACGTCAGGGTCAGGCCGCCACCCGCATCCAGTGGGGTCGGTCAGAACCTGGCTGCAGCAGCGATGCTTCTCCGCGCAATGCTGGAGCCATCAACCACCGAGGGTCGGCGAATCCAAGGAGAGCTCAAGAATCTCCTGGAAGGCGCTGCGGTCCGATGGGCCGAGAGCTCTGCCTCCCGAAGGCAAGGATACCCCTCGGAACCTCATGCCGCGACTTCCCGATTCATGCGGGAAGCCTCGGTCTACACCGGGCGCACGCGCAACACCGGGCCTGCGGCCCCGGGCCACCTCGGCAACGAGCACCATCATCGCGACCGTCGGGCCCACCTCGACGAGAGGGTGCGCCGAGGCTATCACCCCAGGCGTGGGGGACGCTACGACAGCGGGGAGGATCGGAGTCCCTCGCCCGAACCACCCGGTCCGCAGGCCTTCAGCCGGGCCATCCGGCGGGCACCGTTCCCGACCCGGTTCTGACCCCCGACTACTATCGCAAAGTACTCGGGGGAAACGAGACCGGAATTGTGGCTCGCGGACTACCGCCTGGCCTGCCAGCTGGGTGGAACGGACGACGACAACCTCATCATCCGCAACCTCCCCCTGTTCCTCTCCGACACCGCTCGCGCCTGGTTGGAGCACCTGCCTCCGGGGCAGATCTCCAACTGGGATGACTTGGTCCAAGCCTTCGCCGGCAATTTTCAGGGCACGTATGTGCGCCCCGGGAATTCCTGGGACCTCCGAAGCTGCCGACAGCAGCCGGGAGAGTCTCTCCGGGACTACATCCGGCGATTCTCGAAGCAGCGCACCGAGCTGCCCAACATCACCGACTCGGATGTCATCGGCGCGTTCCTTGCCGGCACCACCTGCCGCGACCTAGTGAGCAAGTTGGGTCGCAAGACCCCCACCAGGGCGAGCGAGCTGATGGACATCGCCACCAAGTTCGCCTCTGGCCAGGAGGCGGTCGAGGCTATCTTCCGAAAGGACAAGCAGCCCCAGGGCCGCCCATCGGAAGATGCTCCCGAGGCGTCTACTCAGCGCGGCGCCAAGAAGAAAGGCAAGAAGAAGTCGCAAGCGAAACGCGACGCCGCCGACGCGGACCTTGTCGCCGCCGCCGAGCACAAGAACCCTCGGAAGCCCCCCGGAGGTGCCAACCTCTTCGACAAGATGCTCAAGGAGCCGTGCCCCTATCATCAGGGGCCCGTCAAGCACACCCTTGAGGAGTGCGTCATGCTTCGGCGCCACTTCCATAGGGCCGGGCCACCCGCGGAGGGTGGCAGGGCCCGCGACGACGACAAGAAGGAAGATCACCAAGCCGGAGAGTTCCTCGAGGTCCGCGACTGCTTCATGATCTACGGTGGGCAAGCGGCGAATGCCTCGGCTCGGCACCGCAAGCAAGAGCGCTGGGAGGTCTGCTCGGTCAAGGTGGCGGCGTCGGTCTATCTAGACTGGTCCGACAAGCCCATCACCTTCGACCAAGACGATCACCCCGACCACGTGCCGAGCCCGGGGAAATACCCGCTCGTCGTCGACCCCGTCATCGGCGACGTCAGGCTCACCAAGGTCCTTATGGACGGGGGCAGCAGCCTCAACATCATCTACGCCGAGACCCTCAGGCTCCTGCGCGTCAATCTGTCCTTCGTCCGAGCAGGCGCTGCACCCTTCCACGGGATCATTCCCGGGAAGCGCGTCCAGCCCCTCGGACGACTCGACCTTCCTGTCTGCTTCGGGACGCCCTCCAACTTCCGAAGGGAGACTCTGACGTTCGAGGTGGTTGGGTTCCGAGGAACCTACCACGCGGTACTGGGGAGGCCATGCTACGCGAAGTTCATGGCCGTCCCCAACTACACCTACCTGAAGCTCAAGATGCCGGGCCCCAACGGGGTCATCACCGTCGGCCCCACGTACAGACACGCGTTCGAATGCGACGTGGAGTGCGTGGAGTACGCCGAGGCCCTCGCCGAATCCGAGGCCCTCATCACCGACCTGGAAAGCCTCTCCAAAGAGGTGCCAGACGTGAAGCGTCATGCCGGCAACTTCGAGCCAGTGGAGACGGTTAAGGCCGTCCCCCTCGACCCCAGTGGCGACGCCTCCAAGCAGATCCGGATCGGTTCCGGGCTCGACCCCAAATAGGAAACAGTGCTCGTCGACTTTCTCCGCGCGAACACCGACGTCTTCGCGTGGAGTCCCTCGGACATGCCCGGCATACCGAGGGATGTCGCCGAGCACTCACTGGATATTCGGGCCGGAGCCCGACCCGTCAAGCAGCCTCTGCGCTGATTCGACGAGGAGAAGCGCAGAGCGATAGGCGAGGAGATCCACAAGCTAATGGCAGCCAGGTTCATCAAAGAGGTATTCCATCCCGAATGGCTTGCCAACCCTGTGCTTGTGAGAAAGAAAGGGGGGAAATGGCGGATGTGTGTAGACTACACTGGTCTCAACGAAGCATGTCCGAAGGTTCCCTACCCTCTGCCTCGCATCGATCAAATCGTGGATTCCACTGCTGGGTGCGAAGCCCTGTCTTTCCTTAACGCCTACTCAGGGTATCACCAAATCAGGATGAAAGAGTCCGACCAGCTCGTGACTTCTTTCATCACGCCCTTCGGCATGTACTGCTATGTCACCATGCCGTTCGGTTTGAGGAATGCGGGCGCGACGTACCAGCGGTGCATGAACCATGTGTTCGGCGAACACATCGGTCGCACGGTCGAAGCCTACGTCGATGACATCGTAGTCAAGACGAGGAAAGCTTCCGACCTCCTCTCTGACCTTGAGGTGACATTCCGATGTCTCAAGGCGAAAGGCGTCAAGCTCAATCCCGAGAAGTGTGTCTTCGGGGTGCCCCGGGGCATGCTCTTGGGGTTCATCGTCTCCGAGCGGGGCATCGAAGCCAACCCCGAGAAGATCGCAGCCATCACCAGCATGGGTCCCATCAAGGACTTAAAGGGCGTACAGAGGGTCATGGGATGTCTCGCGGCTCTGAGCCGCTTCATCTCACGCCTCGGCGAAAGAGGCCTGCCTCTGTACCGCCTCTTAAGGAAGGCCGAGCGCTTCACTTGGACCCCTGAGGCCGAGGAAGCTCTCGGGAACCTGAAGGCGCTCCTCACAAAGGCGCCTATCTTGGTGCCCCCAGCTGACGGAGAAGCCCTCTTGGTCTACGTCGCCGCGACCACCTAGGTGGTTAGCGCCGCGATTGTGGTCGAGAGGCAAGAAGAGGGGCATGCATTGCCCGTTCAGAGGCCAGTTTACTTCGTCAGTGAGGTACTGTCCGAAACCAAGATCCGCTACCCACAAGTTCAGAAGCTGCTGTATGCAGTGATCCTGACGCGGCGGAAGTTGCAACACTACTTCGAGTCTCATCCGGTAACTGTGGTGTCATCCTTCCCCCTGGGGAGATCATCCAATGCCGAGAGGCCTCGGGCAGGATTGCAAAGTGGGCAGTGGAAATCATGGGTGAGACAATCTCGTTCGCCCCTCGGAAGGCCATCAAGTCCCAGGTCTTGGCGGACTTCGTAGCCGAATGGGTCGACACCCAGCTACCGACGGCTCCGATCCAACCAGAGCTCTGGACCATGTTTTTCGACGGGTCGCTGATGAAGACGGGAGCCGGCGCGGGCCTACTCTTCATCTCGCCCCTCGGGAAACACCTACGCTATGTGCTACGCCTCCACTTCCCAGGCGTCCAACAATGTGGCTGAGTACGAGGCTCTGGTCAATGGGTTGCGGATCGCCATCGAGCTAGGGGTCAGGCGCCTCGACGCTCGCGGTGACTCGCAGCTCGTCATCGACCAAGTCATGAAGAACTCCCACTGCCGCGACACGAAGATGGAGGCCTACTGCGATGAGGTTCGGCGCCTGGAAGACAAGTTCTACGGGCTCGAGCTTAACCACATCGCTCGGCGCTACAACGAGACTGCGGACCGAGCTAGCAAAAATAGCCTCGGGGCGAACACCGGTTCCCCTCGGACGTCTTCTCCCGGGATCTGCATCAACCCTCCGTCAAGATCGACGACGCGCCCGAGCCTGAGGCGCCCTCGGTCTAGCCCGAGGTGCCCTCGGCACAGCCGGAGGCACCCTCAGCTCGGCCCGAGGCGGCCTCGGTTCAACCCGAGGTACCCTCGGCCTCCGAGGGTGAGGCACTGCGCATCGAGGAGGAGCGGAGCGGGGCCACGCCTGATCGAAATTGGCAGACCCCGTACCTGCAATATCTCCGCCAAGGAGAGCTACCCCTCGACCGAGCCGAGGCTCGGCGGGTAGCCCGACGCGCCAAGTCGTTCGTCTTGCTGGGCGATGAGGAGGAGCTCTACCACCGTAGCCCCTCGGGCATCCTCCAGCGATGCATCTCCAGTCGCCGAAGGTCAGGAACTCCTGCAAGAGATACACTCGGGGGCTTGCGGCCATCACGCAGCGCCTCGAGCCCTTGTCGGGAATGCTTTTCCGGCAAGGCTTCTACTGGCCAACGGCGGTGGATGACGCCACTAGAATTGTCCGCACCTGCGAAGGGTGTCAATTCTATGCGAAGCAAACCCACCTGCCCGCTCAGGCTCTGCAGACGATACCCATCACCTGGCCCTTTGCTGTGTGGGGGCTGGACCTCGTCGGCCCCTTGCAGAAGGCGCCCGGGGGCTACACGCACCTGCTGGTCGCCATCGACAAATTCTCCAAGTGGGTCGAGGTCCGACCTCTGAACTGCATCAGGTCCGAGCAGGCGGTGACGTTCTTCACCAACATCATCCATCTCTTCGGAGTCCCGAACTCCATCATCAGCGACAACGGTACCCAGTTCACCGGCAGAAAATTCTTGGACTTCTGCGAGGATCACCACATCCGGGTGGACTAGGTCGCCGTGGCTCATCCCATGTCGAATGGGCAAGTAGAGCGTGCCAACGGCATGATTCTACAAGGGCTCAAGCCTCGGATCTACAACGACCTCAACAAGTTCGGTAAGCGATGGATGAAGGAACTCCCCTCGGTGGTCTGGAGCCTGAGGACAACGCCGAGCCGGGCCACGGGTTTCACGCCGTTCTTTCTGGTCTACGGGGCCGAGGCCGTCTAGCCCACTGACCTGGAGTACGGCTCCCCGAGGACGAGGGCCTACAGCGATCAAAGCAACCAAGCTAGCCGAGAAGACTCGCTGGACCAGCTGGAAGAGGCTCGGGACAAGGCCTTGCTACACTCGGCGCGGTACCAGCAGTCCCTGCGACGCTACCACGCCCGAGGGGTCCGGCCCCGAGACCTCCAGGTGGGCGACCTGGTGCTTCGGCTGCGGCAAGACGCCCGAGGGAGGCACAAGCTCACGCCCCCCTGGGAGGGGCCATTCGTCATCGCCAAAGTTCTGAAGCCCGGAACGTACAAGCTGGCCAACAGTCAAGGCGAGGTCTACGGCAACGCCTGGAACATCCAACAGCTACGTCGCTTCTACCCTTAAGATGTTTTCAAGTTGTTCATATACCTCGCACCCGCGCAAAGTTTAGTCATCAAGGAAGGGTCGGCCCCTGCCTCGGCAAAGCCCGACCCTCCCTCGGGGGCTAAAAGGGGGGGAACCCCCTCTGCGTTGAAATTTTCCTCGAAGAAAAAAAAGAAAAAAGAGAGATCTCTTCTGCCAGAATATCTTTCGTGCTTTCTGACTACTTCGAAAAGTGGATCCTGAAAACGATGGAGTACACGTAAGCAGCCAAGGCTGACCGAGCCGAGGGACTCCTACGCCTCCGGGATACGGATACCTCACTCATCACCTTCTGTGATAAGTAACTCGCGTTCGGATAAAGTGATTCCGCGGACCGAACAAGTCTTCACGTTCGGAAGCTCTTCTGCCGAAGCGATCCTTCGAGCCTTCTCGACTGAGTCGGTGACAGGGCCTCATGGACGGGTGAAAGTGCGCGTAAGCGGCAAGGCCGACCGAGCCGAGGGACTCCCACGCCTCCTGGGATACGGATACCTCACTCATCACCTTCCGCGAGAAGCAACTCTCGCTCGCACAAACATCCCTGTTACCGACAAAAAAGTCCTAGATACTCGAAACGAGAGGAAAGGAGACGCAGCTTTACAACACAGCGAGGGTGTGCATATTCTGGCCTCAGCGGCCGCAGAAGGCACACGCTACAAGACACTCTGATCCTGCAGGCTCGGGTCTTGACGCTGGAAGGGGGCAGTAACACCCTCGGCATCGACGACACCTTCAGCAAGGTCCTGACCTGGCCTCGGACGGCGACGCGGTCCAAGGATCCCCACTCTGGAGGACGACGTCATCGTCACGCCCGGACAATCGCTGCCAGGGACTTCTCCGGGAATCCGGCCCGAGCAGGCGGCTCGGCCGGTTACCCCTGGGGCCTCGGCCAACCGTCTTCCAAGGGCGCCAGCCCGACCCGAAGCCTCGGCCGATCGACTCCGGCGTCGGTCCCGCTAACGGACAACCCGACTAGGCTCCGGCCAACCAGGTTTCATTTTCGAGCCAACTCCGCCTCTGTTCATGCTGATATCGCTACCCCTGGCCTCGGCTCGTCGAAGAGCGGCCAAGGGGTCCCTTTAACTGAGCTAGAGGAGCCTCAGACAACAAGGCCGACCAAGCCGAGGGACTCCTACGCCTCCGGGATACGGGTACCTCACTCGTCACCTTGACACGGGGCGACTCATGCTTGGTGAAGCGGTTCAGACAACCAACAGGCGAGTCTTAGTGCCCGAAAATGAGGAAAAAACACGGCTCCGTGCCGAAATTACATACATGTTCAGGCCTCGACAGCCGTAATGAACAGAAAAACACTGGCATTCGAAGTGCCATTACAAACTGGAACTCTGATTCCGTCCCCCGCGGGTATGAGCAACCTCGAGCATGCGGGGCGACGAATCTCGGGGGACCTGCCAGCGACCTCTGCAGCAGCAGCCATGCAGGCGGCACGCAACCGCGCCAAGTGGACGCGCTTCTCCGACTCCCGACACGCCGGCATGGAGGCCCAGGCCTACGCGTCACGCAACCGGCGCGCCGGATGCTGCATGCAAGCAGCTGCATCGCCACTTGCGCCACCACCATGCCTCCTCGATTGCGGAACCAATACCGCGACTCGAGGCGACCAGGCGCACGACCCAGCAGTGCCAGCCTGACGCGGCGGTCAATGCAGGCCAAAAGTGGGCCGACAGTAATGACGGTGGCAGGCGGGCGGGAGCACCGGTCACGTCGTCAGCCAAGCTCACGTCCCATCCTGGGGGCAGCAAGAGAACCCCTCTCTCACGGCGTGAAGACAACGCGCCCGTGATCCGTTCCTCGAACGGCTCGCGCACGCGCAGCGGCCGCCCCGCCAACCGCTCGCCCCATCGCATTAACTCTGCGGCAGGACAGGCGGCGCTTCCAGCGGGAGCAGTGGGCGACGCTTCGCCTTCGCCGTAATAACTGCGACAAAAAAAAGGTACGCCGCGTCGTTCGATTTCGTATCCTTTTTTCCTCTTTCTCTATCTCTTGCAGTAGGGACCGGGAAAGGGGGATACCCCGAAAAGGATCCTTCCCCGTGAAGGAACCAGGCTCCGAGCCTCCCTACTGATCAGAGGTTCGAAGGCTGGCCCCCCGAGGGGTTCAACAGCCGCCTCAGATCGCGTGGGCCCTACACCCACTATTGGTCAGAGGTTCGAAGGCCGGCCCCCCGAAGGGTTCCACGGCCGCCTCAGGCTACTCGGGCTCCGCGCCCATTACTGATCAGGGGTTCGAAGGCTGGCCCCCGAAGGGTTCACAGCCGCCCCAGACGCCGAGCGAGGGATGACCAGGGGTACGTTCGATACATAACCAAGGCTCGGGCTGCGCTCCCGAGGTACCCTAGGACATTTCTGAGACCAGCGGGAGCGATCTTGTAACGGAATCCCATCGGAGGGAGGCATCGAGCCCTCGGACCCCGTCGCCAGGGGACCGGGTCCGGCAGATCACCCGCAGGTACTTTTGGGCGTGCCTCTGGGCCCCTAGCCGAACCCCTAACGAACGGGGCACGGACGTCCACTCGGATTACCCGCTTGCAGCTCACCGGAGACACCATGTTCGGCGCCCATCGAGGGTAACATGGCGCTTTCCCCCCCTCCTCCTTGCGGAAAAGGCGACGCAGGGGCGTATGTGAAAAAGCCGAGTCTGTCCCTGATCGCCCTCTCGCCCTGTGCGGAGGCTCGGGGGCTGCTCTCGCAAACCCGGCTCTGGCCGAACCGTTGACAGCGTCAACATACCAGCCCGAGAGCTTGGGCCCCGACCGTACACCTGGGCTACGGCCAGTTCGCATGAGGGAACAACCAGACCAGCCGAAGCATTACGCGAGGCATTAAGACCTCGAAGGAGTGAAACCACTCCTCCGAGGCCTCGGGGGCTACACCCTGGCGGGTGCGCTCGCGCGCACCCACCGGAACAAAATGCAACCGAGAAAGGTTGGTCCCCTTGCAAAAAAGTGCGACGAAAACCTCCAAGCGAGTGCTAACACTCCCTTCGAGGCTCGGGGGCTACTGTCGGGGACCATAATTAGGGGTACCCTCAAGACTCCTAATTCTCAGCTGGTAACCCCCATCAGCATAAAGCTGCTAAGGCCTGATGGGTGCGATTAAGTCAGGGATCAGTCCATTCGAGCGACTCGATCACGCCTCGCCCGAGCCTAGCCTCGGACAAGGGCAGCCGACCCCGGAGGATTTCCGTCTCGCCCGAGGCCCCCCTCCAACGGCGGACATATTTCCGGCTCGCCCGAGGCCCTGCCTTCGCTAAGAAGCAACCCTGACTAAATCGCCGCACCGACCGACCAAGTCGCAGGAGCATTTAGTGCAAAGGTGACCTGACACCTTTGTTCTGACGCGCCCCCCCCCGGCAGAGCCGAAGTGACCGCCGTCACTTCACCGCTCCACTGACCGGCCTGACAGAAGGACAGCGCCGCCTGCGCCACTCCGACCGCAGTGCCGCTTGACAGAGTGAGACTGACAGGCAGTCAGGCCCTGCCAAAGGCACCATAGGAAGCTCCGCCCGACCCAGGGCTCGGACTCGGGCTAAGCCCCGAAAGACGGCGAACTCCGCTCCGCCCGACCCAGGGCTCGGACTCGGGCTAAGCCCCGGAAGACGGCGAACTCCGCTCCGCCCGACCCAGGGCTCGGACTCGGGCTAAGCCCCGGAAGACGGCGAACTCCGCTCCGCCCGACCCAGGGCTCGGACTCGGGCTAAGTCCCGGAAGACGGCGAACTCTGCTCCGCCCGACCCAGGGCTCGGACTCGGGCTAAGTCCCGGAAGACGGCGAACTCCGCTCCGCCCGACCCAGGGCTCGGACTCGGGCTAAGTCTCGGAAGACGGCGAACTCCGCTCCGCCCGACCCAGGGCTCGGACTCGGGCTAAGTCCCGGAAGACGACGAACTCCGCTTCGCCCGACCCCAGGGCTCGGACTCGGGCTCAGCCCCAGAAGACGACGAACTCCGCTTCGTCCGACCCCAGGGCTCGGGCTCCGCCCTGGCCTCTACCGAACGACCTCCGCCTCGTCCGACCCAGGGGCTCGGACTCGGCCTCGGCCATGGAAGACAGACTCGACCTCGGCTTCGGAGGAGCCTCCACGTCGCCCAACCTAGGGCGCAGGCCAGCCACGTCAACAGGAAGCGCCATCATCACCCTACCCCGAGTTGACTCGGGCCGCAGAGAACAAGACCGGTGTCCCATCTGGCTAGCTCCGCCGGATAGGCAATGATGGCGCCCCGCATGCCCTGTGACGACGACGACTCTCAGCTCTCTTACGGAAGCAGGAGGACGTCAGCAAGGACTCAACCGCTCCGACAGCTGTCCCTCCGCCAGGCTCCGTCGCTCCTCCGATGACCACGACATCACACCAGCTGGGTGCCAAAATCTCTCCGGCTGCCACATCGGCATGTACTTAGGGCGCTAGCTCTCCCCCGCTAGACACGTAGCACTCTGCTACACCCCCATTGTACACCTGGATCCTCTCCTTACGCCTATAAAAGGAAGGACCAGGGCCCTCTTAGAGAAGGTTGGCCACGCGGGGACGAGGACGGGACAGGCGCTCTCTTGGGGCCGCTCGCTTCCCTCTCCCGCGTGGACGCTTGTAACCCCCTACTGCAAGCGCACCCGACCTGGGCGCGGGACGAACACGAAGGCCGCGAGATTTCCACCTCTCTCACGCCCATCTCCGGCCACCTCACTTCCCCCCTTCGCGCTCGGCCTCGCGTCGACCCATCTGGGCTGGGGCACGCGGCGACATTCACTCGTCGGCTTAGGGACCCCCCGGTCTCGAAACGCCGACAATAGGGGTCAATAACTGTAAATGATCTGAGCATGAGTCGAACGACATCATGATCTGTCCATCTTGTACTCCCGTAGCTTCGGATTTTGTTGACAAGGGTCTTGAGCCTGTTGTAGGTCTGTGTTGGCTCCTCTCCCCTGATCATCGCGAATCTCCACCAGTTCCATCTTGATGATCATGGTGGCATCATTTCCTCATGAGAGATCTTGAGGGTGTCCCAGATTTGTTTGGCGTTGTCTAAGCCGCTAACTTTGTTATATTCATCCCTACATAGAGATGCTAGAAAAACAGTAGTGGCTTGGGCATTTTTATGAATTTGTTCATTGATAAACACAGGATTATCAGTACTATCAAAATGCATCCCATTTTCTACAATTTCCCATATGTTAGGATGGAGAGAGAATAAGTGACTACGCATTTTATGACTCCAAAAAGAATAGTCTTCTCCATCAAAGTGTGGGGGTTTTCCAAGGGGAATTAATAGTAAATGCGCATTTGAATTGTAAGGAATGCGAGAAACGTCAAAAGAGTAATTCTGATTGACCGTTTTCTTTTTCGACGAGGAGTCGTCGTCATCCCTTGGTGAAGAAGAGGAGCCGTCGCTGTCATAGTAGATGATCTTCTTGCTGCGCATCGTCTTCTTCCTGTCCCTCTTTTTGTGACTCGAGCCTGAGTCAGTGGGTTTGTCGTCTCTTGGCTCGTTGAAGAGGGACTCCTCCTTGTCGTTGACCACCATCCCCTTACCCTTAGGATCCATCTCTTTGGGTGGTTAGTCCCTTAGATGAAGAGTACGGCTTTGATACCAATTGAGAGCAACTAGAGGGGGGTGAATAGGTGATCCTGCAAAATTCAATACTAATAACACAAACTTGGCTTATAATATGTTAGTTTGATTAAGCCAAGTGGTTATAAGGCGAGTTCTTGAGATGGAATCAATCACACATAAAAGCAACACAAGAGACACATTGTTTTTATCCCGTGGTTCGGCCAAGTAACACTTGCCTACTTCCACGTTGTGGCGTCCCAATGGACAAGGGTTGCACTCGACCCCTTTCAAGTGATCCAATGATCAACTTGAATACCATGGTCTTTTCTTTTTAGAGTTTTCTTCCCGTTTGCGAGGAATCTCCACAAGTTGGAGTCTCTCGCCGTTACAATGTTGATCACACAAGAAGCACAGAAGTAAGGGAGGGAAAGCAACACACGCAAGACTCAAATCGCAGCAAACACACGCACAAAAAGCCAAGACGTGAGCACGAGATCACGGCGCAGGGAGTTTACAACTCGAACGGTGCTCAAATCTCTAACACTATGAACCGATTGCGTCATTGCGGAGTCTGGGAGTCTTAGGATGTTTTGTGAATGCTTGGTGTACTGCTCCATGCACCTAGGGGTCCCTTTTATACCCAAGGCAGCTAGGAGCCGTTAGAGATCAAATTGGAAGACAATTCTTGCCTTCTGTCGGGTGGCGCACCGGATAGTCCGGTGCACCGCCGGACATGAACAGTAACTGTCCAGTGCCCGATCTCCTTCCTTTTCTAGCAAAGGTGACCGTTGGATCTTTGGTCCCGTTGGCGCACCGGACAGTCCGGTGTGACCATCCGATCGTTGGCTCAGCCACGTGTCGCCCGTTGATCGTGCAGACGACCGTTGGCCACGGGCGCCATTGACTCATCGGACAGTCTAGTGTACCACCGGATAGTCCGGTGAATTTTAGCCGCGACGCCTTCTCCTTTTTCCCGAGAGCGATGAGTTCGTCGCCGAAGTGCTTGGGTGCGGGCGCTGAGGACTCACCGGACAGTCCGGTGCACCACCAGACAGTCCGGTGATTTATAGCCACGTCGTCCCGCCGATTCCCGAGAACAGCGACTTCGCCGCCGGGCCAGCCTGAGCACCAAACACTGTCCGGTGCACCACCGGACAGTTTGGTGTGTCAGGCTGGTGCTGGTTTGGCTGATCACAGCCACTTCTTCAATCTTTTTTCTCTTTTCTTGGCCATGCCTCTAGCACTTAGATAAACATGTTAGTACCCAAAAACAATTTACTAACTCTGGAGACATACCTTGTTCCTTGATTTGTATCTTGGCACTTATAAACTTAAAACAGTGTGTTGGACATCTAATCACCAAAACAATTATAGAAATGTGCCTTCCCTTTCACTTCTATGTTGTTCTACTTTGCCTCCGTATTGAGTAGGTGTCGTCGGAGAGATGGAAGCACCTAGGCGCAATTGCGCGTACGCAGGTGAGGGGCGCCGCCGCCGTCACGTACAAGTTGGTGAGACACGTCGTCGGGAGAAGCTAGATCGACGAGAGTCGTTGATCTCAGGATGAAGGGATGCGATTAGAAGAAGCCATACCGTTCGTTCGTTTTAATCTGATCCGTTGATCTTTATCTGGATAACTGAGAGTAGAGGGAGACGTGGAGGGCTCTCAGGCCGTTAATCCGGGAATTGACAGCCTTTGTTGCGTACCGGTTCGTATCTAATATGATCTATTGAAGGGCGATCCAATGGCCAAGAATCACGCATACCCCTTCGGCAAACACAGTAGCTAAAAGCCCCTGATAAATACAAAAATAAACCTGCAGTCTATGTTGGTGTAAAAATTAATACATTTAGACCCTAGATTTAATAGATTTGATCATAAACTATTCAATAATAGGAGTCGTCGTCCAGGGTTATGAGAAATTATAAAATAAATATAGAAAATTGATTTTTGGTATAAAATTAATTCAATAAATTTAGAAAATCCATATCTTATTTTTTAACTCCAAGTTTAGTAGTTCTCGAACCTACGGATTCATGACGACATATAGAATATACTTGTGATGTTTGTTTCCATATTTGGTGTAATAATATTTGTATTTATTATTTACTTATTTGTATGTATTGCTACGAGTAGAAACGATGTTACGAAGAATCTGAAGCCCAACTTTGAAGAAACATATGAGCAGTTGGATTTACAAATAAAAGGCAAATTGTGTCCTTAATCACATTGTTTGATTTAATAATATTAATTTTTTATGTTCTTACTATGCAAGCACCGTTATGTTAAATTGATGGGACCTAATAGTTTGTCTAGTCTTGTTTATCCTACATCTTGTATACAAATGAATTATTGGATAGCCTTGCTATTGCTTTACCTGATTTTGGGATTCATGTTATATATAAAACTCAAGTTTACAATAGACATCGTGTAATAAAACACAGGCCTTATTATGTTTTGATTAAACAAGAAATAGATCAAGACTGCCTTCTGTAGCGCTTAGGTTCAAGGCCATCAAAATTGTCAGTAACACAAACGATCCAGAAAGACTTCACTGCAAATTTCTCCTTGTCGTTCATACCTGTTTAAACTGTATATAGACTAAAAAAACCAAAAATTCTCTGTACAAAGCTGAAGTTCCGATTGGACGAGGTCAAACGATCTCTGTTTAGGCTTTACATACTGCCAGACTGCCGCGACTGAAATAATATTGTACGATTATTTCCGTGCGCACGAGCGTACAAGGAGACCATAAAGAAATTACAGGATATAGAACCCCATCCATATATCTATATACAACAACTAGGTGTTAGTGCTACGACAAATCATTTAGGCTCGCAACAGTCTAATGGAGCAGGAAGCACTTCAATGGCTTCTCAAGGCGAGGACAAGGCTCAGGAGCAGAAAAGGCATGAGGAATATGATCATCCAAATCGAGCCGTGTGTATAAACGTTGTTTGGGCATGGGAGGGGCCTGAACTTCGACAGCTCTGCTAACAGATCTTCGTGATGCTGAAACAGAAGCGAGAGCTGCATTTCGAAGACGATGGAACCAGATACACTAAGCCACAGATTCCTCTTCGACAAAAAATGAGAGGATCAGAGTCATGCTAACCTCGCTGTAAGCTTGCAGAGGGATTTGATCATTCCGGTTGAGCACATCGAGCAATGATATGTATAGCATGTAGTCACGTGCCTGCACCAGCAAAGAGACAGTCAAACACAAATCAGTCAACTATTACAGTATTACTTGATGCACAGCAGTAAAACAGGGTGCCCCTTACATTAATTAATACGATAGGTTTGGTTTCATATATCACGGGCGCTCTCCCACAATACTTCGTAGCACATAAATGGTGTATCATCAAAATATCCATGTAACACTAGTCTCTACTATATAAAGCACTAGTTTCACGGTCGTCTCGTGTCACCCTTCCCATTTAATGTAAAAATAAAGTAAAATTATACACAAACGGGGGTTTTAACCTTGGTTGTTGGTTCCAAATTCATACATATCTAACCAATAGAACACACATATTTTTTTGTGTTTTATTAAAACAAAGTCTACTCATATGATATATAGAAACTGTGGCAATACACGGGTAACAGACTAGTGATTATTTAACTAACAGTACAGTTGATATAAATGGAAAAAGAGCAGAACTGAGAGCAAACTTGCCTATCATGTTCATGCACTTTTAGCATAACATATATCCAAAAATATATTAGATTTTTTCGTGATTATTTTCATACATTGGAACTTGGAACCATCTGATACTAGTTTAACCTCTAGATATGGGAAGGCACAAAATTAATCACAAAAAATCTTAAATATAAAATAAGGAGTAAAAACAACTACTACAATAAAGTCTTTTAGTCCTAAGCAAGTTAGATTAGGTTAGAAGTCACAAATCAAGGTTCAGGCACATAGGTAGCTTTTTTCCATTAGCTCCTATTCAAAGCTATTTTTTCCATATATTCTATTCTTTTAAGTCTCATTGTACTGTATTTTTCCATGTTAACTTTGGACTTTTTCTGTCTCTCTTTTCATTACCGTTGCGCCTTAGGATCCCATTACGCATTGGTGTCTCTAAAGGTTTCCATTGGACATGTACAACCATCTCAATCAGTGTTGAATAGAGTTTTCTTCAATTGATGCTACCCCTAGCCTATCACGTATATCATCGTATTAGACTTGATTCCTCCTTGCATGGCCACAAATCCAACGCATAGGGAGTAAAACGTTGGAATAAAACATTCTAACTTACGACAAAAAATATAACATAGGGTATGTTGTCATATATCACCCACAAAATATGAACTCACGACCCGAATTGTATGATGAGCAACCAAAAAATAAAAACGTGTACTCCATTTCTATTTGCAGTTGTCTCTATGTACCAAAGCTTGAAGCTGGTATTGTCCACCTCCTTGTAAAGCCCAAAAATTTGTATAAGAAAAAAATAATAAAAAAATAAACACATGTATTTACATAAAAGTGTTTTGGGATTATGGAACCTTTGGAGATCATTTTATTTCTTTTATTTGTGCATATTCAATTAATGGGATTATATTCGTCAAATAACAAATAAATTTAGAAATATATATACACATATAATCCTGAGATCTAAATAGGAATATTTTCTCGTAAAAGTAATTATATACTAGAAGGTATTTCTTCACAAAATAGAATAAATAGTGAAGCTTTGGAATGAACCTCTAATGGACTAAACATTCGAAATACTTTCGTAAAATGAATATTTTGTGTTACATATTGAAAACATTGCCTAAATAAATAAGGTAATAAATAAATAAACTTAATACATGAACCTTGCATTCATGTTGAAATATATTGTTTCGGTGTGCAAATTAGAACTGTGTTTGAATTTAAAATCTAATTGGAATTTGAGAATAGGAACAAGGAAAAAAAAGAAAAACACTAATCTGTTCATGGGCCAAATTAAACTTAGCCGACCCAGTCTTCCCACTCCTCTCACGCCCGCCCGGCCCATTTTGGCGCCCCTCTGGATCGTGTCTTCCACCTGGTGGGACCCGCGGGCCAGTGTGCCACCGTTGTGGGCGCAGATCCGAGTATATGACGTGTGGGCCCCACGCTGTCAGCTCTATCTCCCTCATCTCCATCTTCACGGGGCTCAAACGGACATCCGATGATACCGTGTCCAGGAAACAGAAGCGCGCGCCCGTGAACTCCGGGCCGCGGGCGTCTCCTACCTCCTGGCTGCGACTCGGACTCGTGGCTGGCAATGGAATCCGCGGACCTCGCGCGGAAGAGAACGCTGGGCTCGCAGGGTCTTTGTCCTCGTTCGTCGCTGGCGGAGCTCAACAAATCAGGGAGCAAAATCCGCGCGGTGATCTCGCTGACCCGGGCAACGGAGTCCGCGACCCGACCTCCAACCCCGCCGAGATTTTCGCAAGACCAGCTATAAGACCTGACCACCTCCCATTGTCCAAAGCATCGTGCAAAAACCACCGAATTCGCGGAGAGGAGGAGCACCGCTGCCGGCTGTTTTCCGTTCACGCCGTCGGTCAGGGTCAAACCAGTGACTAGGAAAGTTCGCCGCGACCGGGCGAACGTGTTAGCGGCATCAGCACTGGTGGATGAGCGCCTGTCACTAAGGAATTGCTCAACGGAAAACCACGACCACCGTGGACCGCATGTCGCCGTGGACTAGTGTTCCTGCCGCGCCACTACAGGTAATATGCTCCCCTTGTCGTTTGCAGCTGACCACTCTCCCTGTAGAACCGTTTACGGGAGGACCGGGGGCATCGGGGCGCCGAATTGCAGTCTCCGGCGAGCATCGCCACCGTGGTGGGCAGCTCACCGCCGCTGCTGGTTCTCGGTTGGGGAAGACGTCTCTGGGTCGTTGGATCTCGGCCAGACGGCGGTGATTAGATGAGGAGGTACCCCTTTCGGCGATTTGATCCGAACCGTTGGGCAGATCGGATGGCCCATATTGGATCACGTTACATTAAATACTGACCGTTGATCCAAGATCTGGCGGCCAGTAGCGCGTACCGGTTCACTTAAATGGGCGATCTAATCTGGGGCGTTCGCTCATGATCCGATGGCCCTGGTCAAATACCGGTATATAAAACACTAGATCTAATCCCAGCCCTCGATATCTGATCGTGCGGCTCAAAATGACCCGTACCCCTTCAGCTGGGATTATATGCAAAGAAGCCCTCGCAAAATCCCATAACCAACCCGCAATCCACCAAAGTGTTAAGACCATTACCGTTTAGTCCTGGAATTTATGCAGAACCCCCTGGGCTTTGTTAAAATTGTGTCCGCAGTCCAGAAGCCTAGGGATATTTAGAATTTATTTTAGAAAATGATTTTTAATACAGAAAAAATACTAGAAACTTGTGAAATTTATATTTAATTCATTTTAGCTCCAAATTGATTCATTCCAGTTGCAATAATTTTGTTTTAATATTATCTATCACCTAGTGTCTTTGTTTTGACATGAAAACCATATTAAAATTAATCTCCTAATTAATCTTGTACCTAGGACCTAGAACTTTTGGAAATTCATAACTTAAAATCCATAACTCCAAAATTAATGATTCCTGTTCCTAGAATATTATTTTAATGTGTAGATTATTATTATGTATTTTGTTTACATGTTTGGTGTGATGTTAATTTTGCCTATACACTATTTGTATGTATTGCTACGTTTAGCAGTGAGGATACGTATCATCTGAAGAGCAAGTTGGTACCTGGAATCTCAAGTCCCAGGCAAGTTGTGTCCTTGATCACTTATTTTACCCAGTCATGTTCTAATTAATCATAATGATCTGCATAGGTTAATTTTGATGGGACCCAATAGGTTACCCTAGTTTGACTATCTTTATACCTTGTTCACCACTGAATATTTGGGTAGTACCTGCTATTGCTTTATGTGGATTTGGGTATAAAGATACACGTTATTCATTAGTATACTTTTGTTATCAGTTGTTATTTACTGTTTATGATAAGATGATTATGTTAATTGGAACATGGAGCGACCACCCGGGAAAACAGTGCTACCACAAGGGTTTAATGGGACGCCCTTGGCTGATTAATTAGGAAAGCTAGTGGAAGACTACCTTACCCGAAAGGGGCAAGGGCAGTAGGGGGTGGTCAGTGTGGGGAGGTCCTTGGGTTGATTTTGCCGCGATGGCGATCAGGCGAGGGATCCCTGCATTGGAGCTTCCTATAAACTATAGCGGGTTTTCTGAAGCTAGTGGAACTTTGTAAAGGCCTCGTAGTGTTACCCTGCCTCGCTTCCTTGGTAGAGGTGTATGGGGCCCGTACAACCCCGTGGCAGATGGGTAACATGACTTGTGGGTAAAGATGTGCAACCTCTGCAGAGTGTAAAACTGGTATACTAGCCGTGCTCACGGTCATGAGCAGCTCGGACCCTCACATGATTAACTTATGGAACTAAATTCAATTTGTCATATGCATTGCATTGCAGGTGTTGTTATTACTTTTGTTCTACTACTTAATTGGGTTGGTATTTACTTATACTTAGTAATTGCTAATAAAATTTTGACCAACATTAAAAGCAATGCTCAGCTTCAACCATCTCTTTGGTAAGCCTTACACTTCACGTGAACTCCCACATTTGGCGAGTTCATGCACATTATTCCCCACAACTTGTTGAGCGATGAACGTATGTGAGCTCACTCTTACTGTCTCACACCCCCCACAGGTCAAGAACAGGTACCCCAGGATGAGGCGCATCGAGGATGTTGTGACGAGTTCGTGAGTGGTCTAGGCCGTCGTCTCCCAGTCAACTTTGGGTTGCTGGACCGTTGTCTTCTTTTAATGTAATTATTTATTTATTTTGTACAGAACTCCTATTATATAGTAAAGATGTGACATTCGATCATGTGCCATGATTCATCATATGTGTGAGACTTGGTTCCAGCACACCTGGTGATTATGTTCGCGCCTGGGTCTTGGTGCCCCGAAACCCGGGTGTGACACTCCTTCACCTTCTAACACTTTCATTTAGTCTCTTGCACGTAAAAGTTATTTACATGCCTCCTAGTCGCTATCTCAACTAACCCCCTTAACTTACCTGTATGCAACCCTACATTCCAACTACCTAAATAGATCCTAATTGGTCCAACTAACTTCTTTACCCTTCACACCCATCGATGATGTGAAAACCATTGCAAACTTTTCACTACACACAGGCACCGATGTAACGCGCCACTAAGGAAGCAACAATTCGATCTTTATTCACTTGACATTGTACCCAGATTACGACATGACGTGTCACCAAGGGAAGTTAATGATATGAAATTGAATATGATAGGTAAGGTGGACAAAGTGAATAGTTCATTGCAGCAATATGGACTTTTTCCCTTAGTAATTTTGTCCCCAAAGCAGTGGAACAAAAAGCTTCATGTTTCATAAATTTTACTTCATGCATTTTTTTTTCGAAAGCGCAGGAGAGCACACATCATTTAATTAGAGAAGAAAGGGTCCAAAATGGACCAAGGTACAGAGCCCTAAACAGGCCAAATAAAAACACCAACACACACAACATCCTCCTCCAACAAAATTAGGCCATGTGTATATTAAGCGCAACCTCTAGGCCTAAACTCTGAAGATGTTCAGCTCCAGCCTTAATCCAACACCCCATCTCATCAATAAAAACACATCTGATAGTGCCCAGCGAAGGGTTCTCTCCATTGAAGACTGCCTTGTTGCGGTGAATCCATAAACACCAGGCCCCCAAAATGATGACACTGTTCATACCCTTTCCCTTGCTTTTATGAATCTTCTTACTTTCCGCCACCAATCGGCAAAGGAGATCTCATCTCCAGACGGAGACTTCATGCAAATTTTGATTATGATAGACTTAAATATTTCATATTGCGTGTTACCAGCTACATAAAAAGGTATATATATTGACAGTATATGATTTCGATGATACCAGCTACACCTAGAGGTGGTAACGGGCCATTTAATTTAGCCTAGCAAATTTAAGGATCAAATCAAGTTAGAGCCGGATCATAAAACAATACATTTTTGAACTAACAAAATTAAGGGCCTTGTTGGTTTGTGAAGCAAGTATTAGGGCCATGATCCATTACCACCCCTAGCTACACCATGGAATACTTTCATAAATATAACTTCCGTTATTTCAAACAATACATTTCTACAAAACTACAATTCAAAATACTATATGATGAAACTACCATCATGCCTCAGATATTTATGCAAAACAGTAGAAAATGGAACATGAGCTATAAACTAACAGCTATGGTGCGCAACAGCTTAAGATTAATGAACACTATCCATCAAAACTGTAAAAAGCTTCTAATAAATGAATGTTCCTTTGAGCAACTTCTCACCTTTACTTTCTTAACAAAGCTAAGAGATTCCTGAAACGTGACTGGCTCCCACTTAGACATGGAGCCCAGACAAGTAAAAGCAAGTCCCTTGATTCCCCTCAAAGAGACATAATTCCCAAATTCCTGCAAGGAATAATTTGACAAAGTGAATCTGATATCCCACTACAGAAAAGTATAAAAGCAAATGTATGAACCAAAGGCCAAGGCAATCAGAGACAGACACCCTTTTCCTCCCCCATGGCGAATCAGGCGGTGCCTCTCCTGCCCTGCTGTCAAGGGGGCATCCTCTCCAGCCCCTCGCCCTTGTCCTCCAAGGGTGAGAACTCTATACATTTTTTGGATGAGCGATGGTGGCGCTATCATGGCCTTCCTCAAGGCGTTGCTATTGGAATTTTTCTAGACATCAATTGATGTCACCTTTGGTGGTTGCCCTTCACTTCTCCATGCATGCTTGACGTGTGGGGATTGGTCTTGTAGCGTGAAGTCGAAGCTGTTGCGTCAAGGGATATGGCTTGGCAACGATAACACAGGATGAAATCTCCTTCATCGACGACTTGGGGTTTCTATTGATGTTTGTGCAGCTGCCAGGGGGAGTGTTTTTTGTTCGAGGTAGGAAATTGGAGTTGTTCTTCATGATGCGCTTGAGATTGGCAACGATGGCCTGTAGCGGCCTCATGCTTTTGGCCCGCCTGCCTAGCATCGATTTGTCTGCAAGCCTTTGAATTTGCGACGAAGTCAAGCTCTTTCGGGTTTGTTGCTTGCTTGTGGTGCGTCTTTGGCTCTCCTAGAGGGTGATCTGCAGTGGTGGAGTCAGAGCTGCTTCATTTTTGGTGCAACGAAGCTCAACAACGATGACATGCCACGATCACTTCTTGGGAGGCCAAGGCTTGTTGTGAGTTTGCGGTGGCATGACAGGGTCCTTGGCTGATGTTCACAGTGGGAAGCAAGAGCTTCTTATTGCTGCTTGTGGTAAGCTCGGCAATGATGACGTTTGGTGGGCTCCATTGGGTGTCCTTTATGTGTATGTGGGTTTCCAGGGTTTGTCATCTGGGTTGACGTGGTGAGTTTTTTCCTGGTTTTCCTTCAAACAAACAGCGTGCCTGTACAGTTTTTGGTCCTAATTCCCTTATAAACCTGATCAAGTCCATTCTACTAATTGAAAGGCAAAGCTCCTGCCACTGGGTCAAAAAATGTATGAACCAAATTTGCATGTCAACAAAAATACAAAAATCAGAGTCGACCAAACATAATAAAAACAAAATTTCATTTTGGAAGAGTGTAATAAAGGCTAAAGATGATTATACCCAAAGTTTATCATGGAAACTGAAATCCCATAACTTATAATAGGAAAAACTATCAGTGAAATTGTGAGATGCCAATTGGCCAATAATACAAGAAGAGATAGAAAAACTCTTAATTCGTTCAACCAAGAGATGTAGTATTTTTTATATCATGGAGACCAGGAGAACATATAAATGGACTTAAAAGAATATGAACCTTAACCATTGCCTTTTTTAGTGGCTAGAGTCTGGAGCTATTCTTTAAATAACCAAAGTAAAAAACCTTGTTTGAGGATCCTACCAATAGGTCTCTGGATTGCACTGATACTCTGACAAGAAGCAACTAGACAGAACTAACACCTAAATTAAGGGACCTCTGGAACAGATGTCTCGGTTGAGACTAATTCTGCAAACCAAGGCTACCTAAGCAAACAAGTATGATAGTATAGTATGGCGAACCATTACTAATCAACCACAAATCATGGCAGAAAACAACCATAAGTACGGACTTGAAGCGTTTCCGACGGCAAGTAACTAATTAAACTACAAACCAAGATCAGGCCCGAAAGTCACTCCATCCATCTCAATCAGAAAAACGCGTCCTCATTGAAGGACCACCAGGACCGCCAATCTAGATTCAAGAGCAAGAAGGCAGAGCAGCAGAGCGCATCTCTACATCACGAGAAGGTTACCCGAAATTGTTGGACAAGAGAGGGTTTTTCACTTCTTCCTCACCTGAGGCGAATAGGCAACGGGGAGGTTGGGCGTCAAGAACTAAGCTTTGCTTCCCCGCCGACAAGCGATCCCCCTCGAAGAATGAAACTGTTGGGGAGACGGAGAGGAGCGGGTGCAGTGTGGTGTGTGGACGGATGACAACGTGAGGAGCGGGGCCGAGGTGGCGGTGGCCAGTGGTGACTCGCTGGAGGAGTGGAGGTGGACTCCACCGGAGTAGGTGCCGAAATAGCGGAGATGGTCGATAATTTGTGGTTTCCTTCCTCACTTTATTTTTGTTTAATGCATATATTTGAAGTGTTTAATTTGAATCTGTGGCTATTTTGCTTTTGAACCAAAAGGAGAAAATAAAAAGAAAAGGAAATCCAACTTTCAGAATAAAAGAAAAACCCAAAGAAGTCGGCTTTCCCCTCCCTCTCGACCTTTCGGTCCATTCCATCCCACTCTCACACCTTGCCCTCTATCTGCCCCCTTGGCTCCGCTTGTCGTCGCCTTCAATCGCGCCTGCTCGCTCTCTGCTCGACGGGTCCCACCCGCCAGCGGCTCCGCCCGCGCGCGTCCGCAACTGTCGCTCGTCAGCGACCATCAGCCCCACAACCGTCTCCCCTGCCCCGCGCCCACGTCGCGCCCCCACGCGAAACCGCCGCTCTGACCCCTTTGAAGTCTCTGTGCACGCCCATTTCTCCCCCCGCCTCACTTCTCTCATCCCAACCGCACTCGCCCGAGCTGCCCTCGCCCTCGCCCCGAGCTCGCCAGAGCCCCCACCGCCGAGCCGCTCGCGCCCTAGATTCCCCACGGCAAAGTCACCGCGTCGTCCCTGATCGTGGTCCGCCACCGCCGCTCGAAGCTCCGCCCTGACCGAGCCTCACCCGAGGTAAGCTCGCCCACCAGACTTTCTTTTCTCTCTCCCCTGTTTTCTCTTCTCTGTCGTGTAGTCGTCGGTGGTGACCGACGACAGCCTTGCTCCGTCATGCCTGGGTCCTTCGGTCGACCGCCACCACCCCACGTTCCCCGGAGCACCGCTGGATTTCCACCGGAGACTGTAACACCACGTCCAATCCATGGACCAGCGATACTTACTCCTGGTAGCTCTTTAGGATCATATATTATCCCCATAGACCAACACGGGTCTTTTGTGCACACTTTGTCCTCACTCATGCGCACCCGAGAAAACTACCCGGTCGGTCATTCATCCCAAATTGCTCCAAGCCAAGCACACTTAACTTGGAGGTTCTTTCGAGATAGGCTTCCGAAAAGGAAGATGCACCTTGTTGGTATGGATACTCTATTAATTCTATTAAGCCTTGGGCCAGGATATCACCATCCCAGGGGCCAGGATATCACAATCCACCCCCCTTAGAAGACAGAAGTCCTCGTCGGTCAACCCCAATCTAGGAAGCTCCCCTCTTAGCCACATCTGTGTGTCTAGTGTCGTCATATGACATGCCATGTGACCACTCGGGGCCCACATGCGCCATGCGCCATATACCCGAACCCCTAACCCACACACGCCCGTGAAACCGCGAGGGTCGGCTCTGATACCACTTGTAACACCCCGTCCAATCTTTGGACCGACGATACTTACTCCTGATAGCTCTCTAGGATCATATATTGTCCCACATACCAACACGGGTCTTTTATGCACACTTTGTCCTCACTCATGTGCACCCAAGAAAACTTACCGGTCGGTCACCCATCCCAAATTGCTCTAAGCCAATCAGGCTTGATTTGGAGGTTCTTTCGAGATAGGCTTCCGAAAAAGAAGATGCACCTTGTTGGTATGGATACTCTATTTATTCAATTAAGCCTTGGGCCAGGATATCACAGAGACCTTCCCCATTCCCATGCATGTGTGGCTGGAGGAGGAAGGCGACCCTCACGACTAGGCCCCGCCTGCCAGCCTCCCCGCGTCGGTCCTCCCTTTTCCCCCTTTTTGAGTCGCTGACGCCCGACCCCACTCGGCAGCCACACTAGCCTCCTCCCTTTTCCTTTTCTGGGTCGTGGACCGGCGAACCCCGCCCGTCAGCACAGCCCCACCTAGGCACTGGCCTCTGGGCCCGGTCGGCCAGTCCCTGCTCCAGCACCTGAGCCGTCGACCCTTGTCCCCCACCTGTCAGTCGCACGCGCACTCCGCGCCCGCGCGCTCGCCCCTGTCGGTTCTAATCTCGGTCGTGGATCCGAGATCTGATGGCTGAGGGAGTCCGATATCCCTTCGCCCGCATTTTTAACTAAAGAGCCCATCGGGTTCCTAGAAATTGTCACACCCGTTTTTGGAAGGCATACCGAATGCGAACCATGTACGTGCCAGGATCAGAATCTCACGTACACAGCGATTGCATAATTGGACATCATCACACATTGCTCAAAATAAATAGCAGAAATAGTACTTTATTACATCAAGATGTCCAAGACATCCACAGAGTCTTTAACATAACATAGTCATTAACATTATCAAAGTGTGGAAAAGCGAACGTAGCAGATAAGGCCTTCATAGGCAGCTGACTGGGGGTTTGCCACTAACATAACTAAAACTCTTCAATGACCTAGAACTCCTCAAAGTCCTCCATGTTGCCTGCATCTCCTCTTGAGCACTGTATACAGTGGGGACAACCTGGGTGGGGTGGTTTTTAAAGCAAGGGTGAGTACACATCAACGTACTCAGCAAATGTCCCGTTTGGCTAAATGATAGGAACGGGGGTGCCCGATCTTCCGTCAGGTGAAGATAACTATTGATTTGGTGGAGATGTCACACAGACGATCCGGCTTCCAATCAACACGACTAGAACCCCGCAATCGCAGCACCACTTCTCCTCTGGTTATCAACCGTGCACTCCACGATTGACCTCGCCACGAGGGCTAATTCCTGCCTGAGAATCGAAGACACAAGCAAGAACAAGAAAGAACACAATCTAGAATATTGCGGATGAATGATTAAGCTCACAAGTTGGGGTCTCACAAACCGATCTACGATGACTGTTCTTGACAGATCTAAACTTAAGCAAAACCCAACCCTAATGTGATGGCGGCTGCTGAATAAATAGAGTATTAGGGCGTGCGTGACCCCTGGACTCACCCCTAATGGGCTCCAATGCGATACACGGCCCAATGGCCCAACAGACGGTGTCGCAGCACCAAAACACAATCTGAACGCTGACTTGTTTCGACGATTCCCGTTGACTCCGGATGAATTTTAGGGTGGAACTAGTTGGGTTGGTTAGATAATATCCTTATCTTTCCAACCATATCAAGTCCGTCGCAATCGGAGTTCGGATGCATCTTGGGCATCCATTTTAGTGCAGACTAGTCCTGGAACCCGAGATGGAGTCGCAGCCGAGTCGGACTTGATCTCCTTCCTGTTGTGGGCGCACTTGCTACTCCTCCTCAACACCTAGGCCTTTCCCAAGTCCTTGCTGGTCCTCGCCAAGGTTCCTAATCATCAAAACATCCATGGCTCCAAGCATAAGCTCTGAAACACAATTGACTAGGGCAGGACGTACCTTAAGAATTAGCTGTCATGCACGCGATCGTGTTATCGATCCATTCATTGTATGTATAGAAGTGATGTCCTCATCATCCTCCCCCTCTTGAAGTGGAGTCATCCTCGACTCAAGCTCATCTTCTTCCCCCAAATACGGTTTCAAATCTGCAATGTTAAATGTAGGACTAACCCGAAACTCGGGAGGCAACTCAAGTTTATATGCATTATCATTTATTTTCTCCAAAATCTTATATGGACTAGCAGCACGTGGCATCAATTTAGACTTTCTTAACTCTGGAAATCTATCTTTTCTCAAGTGCAACCACACTAAATCACCCACTTCAAGCTTAACTTGTTTTCTACCTTGACTACCAGCAATTCTATATTTTTCAGTCATCTTTTCAATGTTTGCTTTAGCTGAAGCATGAAGTTTCAAAATAAAGTCAGCACGCTCCTTAGCATCACTATGTACTTGCTCGATAGTAGGTAGAGGCAAAAGATCAATAGGAGCACGAGGGTTAAAACCATACACTACCTGAAAAGGACTTACCTTGGTGGTGAAGTGTTCCGCACGATTATATGCAAACTCCACATGCGGCAAACACTCTTCCCACATTTTCAAGTTTTTCTTTAATATTGCTCGCAGCATTGCAGACAATGTTCTATTCACAACTTCTGTTTGTCCATCAATTTGGGGATGACAAGTAGTAGAAAACAGCAATTTTGTCCCCAATTTATTCCATAGAGTACGCCAAAAATGACTCAAGAATTTTACATCACGATATGAAACAATAGTAGAAGGCATACCATGCAAACGAACAATCTCTTTTGAAAAAGAGGTTAGCAATATGAATGGCATCATCCGTTTTGTGACAAGGTATAAAATGTGTCATCTTAGAAAAACGATCAACGACAACAAAATCACTATCGCTCCCCCTCTTCGTCCTAGGTAATCCCAAAACAAAATCCATAGAAATATTCGCCCACAGAACTGAAGGAATAGGAAGAGGCATATACAAACCATGTGGGTTCAATCATGATTTCGCTTTTTGACACGTCGTGCATCTTGCTACAAAGCGCTCAACATCACGCCGCATTCAAGGCCAAAAGAAGTGTGTGGACAGCATAGCCTCCGTCTTCTTGGCACCGAAATGACCCATCAAACCACCACCATGCGCTTCCTGCAACAACAAAAGACGAACCGAACCAACTGGGATGCTTTGTCGGTTAGCTCTAAACAAGTATCCATCATTTAGCACAAATTTATGCCATGTATGGCCCTCTTTACAATTTAATGCAGCCTCTTTAAAATCATCATCAAAAGCATATTGTCCCTTAATTGTTTCAAGTCCAAAAATACGACAATCAAGTTGAGACAACATAGCATAGTGTCTAGACAGAGCATCGGCAATCACATTATCATTCCCCTTTTATGTTTAATGATGTAAGGAAAAGTTTCAAGAAATTCTACCCACTTAGCATGTCTACGATTCAGATTTGTTTGACTACGAAGATGCTTAAGTGACTCATGATCAGAATGAATAACAAATTCCTTAGACCACAAATAATGTTTCCATGTTTGCAAAGATCGTATGAGAGCATATAATTCTTTATCATATGTGGAATAATTAAGAACAGGACCATTCAATTTCTCACTAAAATATGCAACGGGTTTACCTCCTTGCATCAAAACAGCACCAATGCCAACTCCACTTGCATCACATTCGAGTTCAAAAGTCTTACCAAAGTCAGGAATTGGAGTAGTGGCGCGTGAGTAAGCTTCTCTTTTAAAAGAGCAAAAGAATCCTCTTGTGACTGCCCCCAATTAAATGAAACACCCTTCTTGGTCAACTCATGTAATGGGGTAGCGATGGTGCTAAAATCCTTCACGAAACAACAATAAAATCCTGCAAGTCTAAGAAAACTCCGTACTTGTGTCACCGTCGATGGCGTTGGCCAACTCTGAATAGCATGCACCTTGGCCTCATCAACCTCAATACCCTGTGGAGTGACAACATAGCCAAGAAACGATACGCGTTCGGTGCAAAAGGTGCATTTGTCAAGGTTAGCAAATAAGCGTGCGGCGCGAAAGCATCAAAAACAGCACGTAGATGGTCAAGATGTTCAGATAAACAAGTGCTACAGATCAAGATATCATCAAAATAAACCACCACAAATTTTTCAATAAATGGGCGCAAAACCTCGTTCATCAAACGCATAAATGTACTAGGGGCATTAGTTAATCCAAAAGGCATCACTAACCACTCATACAAGCCGAACTTGGTTTTAAAAGCAGTTTTCCATTCATTGCCTAATTTCATTCTAATTTGGTGGTACCCACTGCGCAAATCAATCTTAGAAAATATTTTAGAACCACTTAACTCATCAAGCATATCATCTAATCGAGGAATAGGATGACGGTACCAGATAGTGATGTTGTTAATGGCTCTACAATCTACACACATGCGCCAACTGCCTTCTTTCTTCGGAACCAAAATGACAGGAACAGAACAAGGACTAAGGCTCTCACGTACATACC
Organism: Zea luxurians; assembly: GCA_029449295.1. Classification (NCBI taxonomy): domain Eukaryota; kingdom Viridiplantae; phylum Streptophyta; class Magnoliopsida; order Poales; family Poaceae; genus Zea; species Zea luxurians. Next base: position 18,848,132 of record JAOPSE010000037.1, read on the forward strand.
CGCGGTCCAAAAGGTCTTGGACTTGGCACTGAATCTCCTTAGTCTCCTTAGGATTTGCTCGATATGTAGCACGGTTGGGCAAGCTTGCTCCAAGAATCAAATCAATCTGGTGCTCAATCCCACGAATGGGAGGAAGTCCTAGAGGTAACTCAGAGGGAAAAACATCTCGAAACTGCTGCAAAAGGTTAGTCACAGATGCAGGCAAAGTGCTAGCAATATCATCAATAGAAAAGAAAGCATCTTTGCAAACCAAGGCATAGCAACAAGCATCAGTAGCATGAGTTTCAAGAAGATCAGATTTAGTAGCAAGCATGACAGGAGCTTTCAATTTAATTTGTTGCTGAATTTCTGTCTCATTAGTTGGTTCCTTATGGGTACTTGCAGCTCTATCTTTATCAGCTTGTACAATTTCAGCAAGAGTCAAAGTAATGTTTTTATTTTTATGCCTAAAAGTGTATGTATTACTCCTACCATGGTGACGTGCATCAGTATCATATTCCCAAGGTCTACCCAACAAAATAGAACAAGCTTCCATAGGTACTACATCGCAATCCGCATAATCAGAATACATACCAATGGAGAAATGCACTCGTACCATGTGTGTTACCTTAACCTTGCCTAAATCATTGATCCACTGAATGTGGTATGGATGTGGGCGTGGACGTGTGGTCAAGCCAAGCTTCTTGAACAAATCTGAACTCACCAAATTATTGCAGCTTCCACCATCAATAATAACACGTGCACGCCGATTCTCGATGGCGAAGAAAGTCTGGAACAAATTATGGCGTTGCTGCTTCTCTGATGATTCAAGCTGAGCACTAAGAACACGCTGCACCATGATGCTTCGAAGGTTCACAGTAGCATCAGCACCAAGCATAGCATCATCATTAGCAGCAACATCACTGGAGTCATCATCGTCATCCTCACCGTTGGAAGCACTAATGTAGCCATCATCCATAGCAATGTATGTTCGCTGACTCGGGCAATCCTTCTTCACGTGACCAATCCCATGACAACGGTGGCAAACAATACCCAAAGAACGACTACTGGAAGGTGCTGCAGGTGCTGGTGAATTATATTTCTTGGCGGATACCTGCAAAGGAAGTTTACCAACATGTGCAGCAGGTGTCGAGGGAGGTTGTGTGGACGCTGGAGTGGTCGAAGGTATATGACTCGAGGCAAGTGTGTGCGTTCGTGATGTAGAGGAGGCGCCAAAAGTAGTCCTAGGTCGATGTTGGTGTCCCTGCAATTCCTTCTCTGCAAGCATAGCAAACTGGAACAACTTGTTGACAGTGTTAAATTCTTTGTAATCCACAATGTCCTGAATGTCACACCGCAAACCTGAATAAAAACGGCAAAGAGCGTCCTCATGTCCCTCTACTATCTCACAACACTGCAATCCCTTCTGAAGCTCAGCATAATATTCTTGAACAGATTTATCCCCTTGCTCTAAACGCATCAATTTCTTATACAATTCTCTATGATAAGATGAGGGAACAAATCTATCGCGCATAGCTACCTTAAGATCTTCCCAAGTCGTAGGTGCTCTACCATCCCCAACTAGACCAGTCCACCAGACAATAGCAAAATCTTTAAATTCACTAGTGGCTTGTCTAACTTGATGTCATTCAGGTACAAGGTGGGCAGCAAATTTCTGTTCTATCGTCATCTCCCAATCAAGATATCCCTCAGCATCATAATGACCCGAAAAAGATGGTATAGAAAATTTAATCTTATCATAAGGGTCGTCAGGAGCACGATTGTTATTACCTTGCTGGCGGTGTGGCATACCTTCTGTGTTTTGATGAAGACGGCGACATAGGCGCAAATCTCTGGTGGCCGCTTCATCATAATTACCTTCTTCATCAAACACCGCATCATCGGGAAGACCTGGACGAGTAGGTGGTGGTGGCGGTGCTTGTTGTTGCGTCTCCAAAACAGCAAGTCTGTCGATGATCTGGGACAATCATCGATCCAGCCTCTCGTAGGTCTTGCCAAGGTTCATGTTAATGAAGGCAGCATGCACTGACTTGTGGACTGTCTCCTGCATTTGCTCCTTCAAGAGCTTGTTGTTTGCCTCAAGATCTTGGCGGCTAACACATTCATCGAAGTCTGTAGGGATCCTTGCTTCTTCGTCGTCGTCTGCCATCGAAACACAAAAACAGGAAACAAACGGTGATGGTTATCCCTAATAATTTCACTACACGCTCCTCTCAGGTGGAACACAGGAACACACTCTAATGTATCTTACCAAGCTCTTACAAGTGTCTGACGAAATACAAGCAAAGGATGGTACAATCGGAGGCTGGTTCGTGATACTTACCAAGAGGTAGTGAAACCGCGATTGCAAGGTCAAATCTGTATTGATCAGAAGATATAGTATGTGGAGCTGTAGGACAGGCACAATATGTATGTGAATGTGGAACAAAATCGAGTGCAGATGAGCGAAGTTCAATAAACATCCAAAGCACAAGTCACAATTGCTGGCTAAGAGATGTATCCGAGCCATAGCACAACAAGGTTGGAACAAAGAACAATGGAACTAGCAGAATGGCAGTACCATAAATATTGTACTAGCGAGGCCAAAAAGGCACTAGTTGGAATCACTGGTGATTTTGTTTTTCTTTTTTGTATGATTTTTTTGATATTTTTCTCAGCACCAGAAGCAATAAAATAGGAGCTACACTAAGTTTCACCTAAAACAGAGATCAGATGTGGTCTACAGAAAATCAGCAAGTTCTCTGAAAAGCGTGCAAGAGTTTTGACAAATTTTTTTCTTTATTTTCCTGAATTTTTTTTGACAATTTTATCGAAACCAAACAGGTCGTAAGCCAGTTTGGCTGGCCTCAGAATGGTGTCAACAAGCTCCTGTAAAAATTTTAGATTGTTTGGACACCCGAGCGAAAAGTTATGCCCGGTTTAAGGAAGGTACCTCAAGTTATGTTTTTGGAGGCACGACTAGAAAACAGCGGGTAGGGCAAAAATTCCCTATCTGCAATCACAGCGATTAATGGAGTGGATCGACTTGTGATCTGTGTAATGGTGGATGGGATAGCGGCGTATCTGCAATGGATCGACTTGTAATGGATAGCGGCGTATCTGCAATGGATAGGATAGCGACGTATCTGCAATGGATGGGATAGCGGCGTATCTGGCGCGGCAGCGGCTAGCGAGGGCAGTTGATCTACGACGAAGATACACCCTAAACTAGCAACATGACTCGACCACAGACAAGAACTGAACAAAGCCAAACTAAAAACGAAATTGCAAAGGCTAAACAAGGGTTCTAGGACAGCGGATTTTTTTGTATGGCAATTATCTGGAGTTATAGGATGAAAAACCTAAACTAAACTAGGGTATAGAAGTGATGTCCTCATCACTAAAGTGGACTATTTGTATGTGGAGCTAAGGTTAAGCAGTTGCTTTTAGTTAGTCAAGTATTTATTACTAATTATATAGCCAAGTTTAGTAACAAACCCAGTTATTACCCAAAAGTACCCCCTCTAAGAGGAAAGACTAGAGACCAAAATTATAATCATCATAAAAGTATCCAAGGTTCTTCTAATCAAAGAGGATCCCAAGGCTGCTCTTAACCGTGAGCACGACTGATATACCAGTTTCTAACACTCTGCAGAGGTTGCACACTTTACCCACGAGTCGTCCCTTTCTAGCCTGGGTTGTACAGACCCGATCTTCACTAACGAGGTGAATGGCCAGGTATACACTACGTAGCCTTTACAAAGATTTCCTAGAGGTCATAGCCGCCCATTAGGTTTCTCCAGTTTGATAAACATAGTACTTCTCCCCATAGGAAGGGTGACTAACAAAACCAAATCGAAAGAACCTTGGCAACCAGCCTCGGCAGAGCAAGTATTGTGCTCGGACCCCATTGACGGCCCTACGACAAAGCCAACTACACCTCAAGTTCCTCTAATTTATTGAAAGTGCATTCATCCCTTTTGTGAGTTTTGGTGATTTGGATAACAACACATTTAAAGGTCTAACAAGTTTGCTAAGTGTTGAACAGGAAATTCAGTATGATGAACATACTTGAATAGTGTATAATGATCAGTGAACAAGGTTCAACACAAGGTCAAATAACCAGTGAGACAATGCAAATGGATATAATATGGTCTCTATATTGGTTTGAATATATGAACAAGTCCTGAGAAATCACTATGCATAAATATGATCATAATAGAGGTTGAAGTGATTAAGAGGATTGGTCAAGCCAAAGTGAATAAGATATGAGGAATCGTGAATTGGCTTGACCATATTACTATTAGTCCATATATGAATTTATGAGAATCAAACTAGAGCTTGATTGATTTTAGCAGTTATATCTAGATGACATTCAAGCAAGGTTCACAATATTGAAGAAATGATTCTCTCAATGGATGCTCAATAGGATGTGACTCAAGAATGGCTTGATAGGGTGAAGATAGCAAGGAAAGGGCTTCGAGGAACTAAGCGAAGGTGAAGGCCAAGCGACGGCTTTTAGACCGAGGTACCATGGCTAAGGTGAAGAAGAGAGTACTTGCACTAAGTCGATGAACTAATCAGCTATGAAGAGTTACAACATGTTGATGCATCAGTAAGGTGACTTGAAGCCATGATTTGAACTCATATAAGGTGATATGGTACAAGTCACAGGGTTTGATTTGAGTTTGCTTCAAAAGGTGAGACAAAGATGTTTGTGATCCTTATGAAGCAATGCCATGGAGAAATCACACATGAGACACCAATGACTCAAGGAGTTTACTTCATTTTATTTTATTTAACTTGAGTATAGGAATCGTCGTACTATAAAGGGGGATCCAAAAGAAGGTTGGTGTTTGCCAAAGCTCAAACCTCTCTATTCAAAAGCTATTTTTGAAAAGCAAAAATCTCTTTAACGTTCTATGGTTGACCGTGGTTAGGGTTGAGAAACCTAGAGTGTTCTTGCTGAAAAGCAGCTAAACTTCTTCAACTGCAGCTAAGCTTTCCAGCTGAACTTGACTTCAGCTGAGTTGAGCTTCTTCAGCTGCAGCTGAGCTGAACTTCAGCTGAGTTGAGCTTCTTCAGCTGCAGCTGAGCTTTTCAGCTGGGCTAAACTTCAGCTGAGTTGAGCTTTCTCAACTTCAGCTGAACTCAACTTCAGCTGTGAACCTCTTTGACCATACACCAGCTGAACTTGCCTCCGGGCAGTTGAGCTGGGGTTTTCTCTCCTAAACTCACTGGTCAAGACCGGTTGAACTGGTCCTGAGGGGCAGTTCAGCTGGTCTCTGACCCCTCTGACCTCTGATCTGCAGTCTGCCAGTCAGACTGGCAAACAGGTCACCAGGAGCTGTCAGGGACAGTTCAACCGCCCCCCCTGGGTGGTTCAACCGGTGTTGGTCAACTTTGACCAGTCTGCGGTCAGTCTGCGCGTCAGTCTGCCAGTCAGACTGGTAGACAGGCTGCCAGGCCTGCCAGGGGCGGTTCAACCGCCCTAGGGGGCGGTTCAACCGGTCTCAGGCACAAAAATCTGCCCAACGGCTAGTTTTGAGCTCCACCTATATATACTCACTCCTACCTCTCTCCCCACACACAAGAGCACGACCCAAACTCCATTTCTAACTTGAAGAACACCTCCCACTCTCTCTCACACATCTCTTGCCTCTCCCATTTCAAATCTTTGGAGAGAAATCTTTGAGTGAGTTTGAGAGCTACGGTTTTTGTGCTTCATCTCCAAATCTCTCTTGCTCCTCTTCATTCGAGCTTTGGTACTACATCGAGTTCTTTGTGGATCCATTACTCTTGGAGCTTCTAGCTCCTAGACGACTAGGTGTCTCTTGTGAGTCTCCAAATCTTGTGGAAGACCACAAGAAAGTTTGTATTACCCGCTCGTTTGAGCAAAGATTAGTGTGTGAGCTTGACCTTTGTGGTCGGCAAAGGGAGGATTAGGGTTGAAAGAGACCCGGCTCTTTGTGGGCGCCTCAACGAGGAAGTAGGGCACCTTGGTGGTGTGACCGAACCTCGGGATAAATCTTGTGTCTCTTGTGTTCTTGTTTATTGTGCTTATTTCTGTTCTTCGTTCTCTCACCATTCCGTGAAAGATTTGTTTATATCTTTTTGGTGTGTGGATTTTGAGAAGTGCCCTTCTCAGATCTACTACTTTGAACCCTGTGGATCATTTAGAACATCTCATTTCCAAAGTTAACTGGGTGAATTTCGAGATCAATTCAGTTTTACCCAGTTTGTTTCTAGTTTTTGTTGAAAAAGTTTTAACTTGCCTATTCACCCCCCCTCTAGGCAACTTTCAATTGGTATCGGAGCCTAATCCTCGTTCTAACGCTTAACCGCATGAGGAAAAGATCATGTCAGGGGGGCTAAGAAACGAAAGTGCTTCTAAGCTTGAAAAAGTTGAGGTTGCCTCAATTTTATCTTTTGGTGCAGATGTTGATCCTAGGGCAATAGATCTTGCCATGAGAATCGCCGAAAGGATGTTCCTTAAAATGAAGGAAGATGAGGCGAAGAACAAGATTGAGGAAGAAGAAAATGATCGATGGAGACCAAACGACGAATCCACCTCTTCACAAGGTTCGTCTTTCAAATCCACTTCTCATATGTGCTTTGTCGCTAATGGGAGTGACAGTGAAAGCGAAAGTGAGGATGAGCAGGAGCAAGAAAGTGATAGTGAAGATGAGGATGATCTTCAACAATTCTTCGCTCAGCTAAGCAAGAAACATCGGATGAGCTTGCTCAAACTCATGAACAGAGAGGAAGAACAAAAAGAAATGCTTCATAAGCAAGAAGACTTCTTCATCAGAAAAATTGAAGACTTAGAGAAGTTGACCAAAGAGCATGAGAAGCTAAAGTGCTCTCATGATGATTTGGTCCAAAGGTATGAAGACATTTCAATTGAGCAAATTAAAGCTGTTAATCATTCATCATATATTGCTCAATTAGAAAATAAAAATGCTATGTTCAAGAACATGATAGAAAGGCTAAATATTGAAAATCTAGCTTTACAAGAAAAACATGATATGCTTGTGTGCTCTCATAATAAATTGATGGATTCACATATCATGTTAGAAATGGCTCATGAGGTTGTGTTAACTAATTTGAAATCATACCAACCTCACATATGCACATGTACTCATGTAGAAACTATATTATTATGTGCTAACAAATGTTGCTCTCAAGAAAGCCAATCTTCCATTGAGCTAGAAATTTCAGGAATTAGTGATATTTCTATCACACAAGAAAATAAAGAGCTCAAGGAAGAAGTTGGAATGCTAAGAAGGAGCTTAACTCGTTTGAAGGGAAAGTGTCATGCTCAACCTTCTCAAGATAACTGTGATAATATGGTGAAAAAGCTTGAGAAGGGGACAACCGTAGCATGCACAAAACCCCTTCAAAAGAATACCAAGCTTTCCAAGAAGGGCATGAGCAAAATCCATGGTGAGAAAATTAATGCTCATATTATTTGCTCTAACAATGTACCTATGTGCTTCAACAAAGAAAGATCAAAGAGAAGCGATAGGAGGTGCTATGGATGCAAGGAGAAGGGCCATGAAATTGATTCATGCCCCCACATGAAGAATCAAGACCTTGCACGATCAAGAAAGATGACGATCAAAAAGGATGAAAGCAAAAGGCAAATGCATTGCAAGGACAAGCATCACATTTGCTACAATTGCCGTGAAAAAGGTCATCTATTCAAGGTTTGTCCAAAGGGTAAAACTCCTAAACCTAACTTGTCAATATATTCAAATATGCTTAGGAGACCCAAATTTGACTCTTGTGCTAGAAAGGTGATGAGTTCACCACATTCTAGGACTAAGGCTATTTGGGTGCCTAAGTCCTTATTGCCTAACCTTGATGGACCCATCATGAGATGGGTACCAAAATGTGTTTGAAACTATTTGCAGGTACCCAAAGATGATATGAAGCTTTGGGGTGCTTGATCGGTTTAACTCAATTCTTATCTCAAGCTATCAATCTTACATTGTCTATCCTTTAAGATTGACCCAAAGATGAATTGAGTTGTTATATCACTAACTTCATATTCATCTCTAGCAAGAACTTGTGTTGTAGGGAATAAGGATTAACCTTTGTGGGAATCAAGCAAAAGGCCTACAACCAAGTGATATCCAAAGGATGGTAACAATTAATTCTTAAGTGCACATTGCTTTTAATTGGTATATTCCTTTGTGTCTTTTGTAGCCACATAGGAAAAATGAAGCACTTAAGAATGAACTTAAAAGATTTTACCTTGCTTTGGAAAGGATCTAATTATATGGTAGATTGCAAGTTCATATTTTTATATTATGACAATCTACATGCTTTAGATTGGTTGTATGTAGCTTGTGGCATATTTCAAGTTAATCATCATATTGTTGCCATGACCTAGACATAAAGAGTATTATCCCATGTTCTTAAATGAATAGAGTGCTAAGTAAGAAATTCAAATTCTTAAAGCACTTATCAAAAGGGGAATTCTCTATATGACTAGAGTTGTGAGACTAATTTTTTTATCTGAGTGATTTATATAGTTTCACAACATGAGAATGTGTTTCCCAAATGGAGTGTGCCATTCAACATTCAAAGAAGATCGAACCAATACTATGTGATGTATTCATTCTTGTTTAAATTGGTTTTGAGTCTTCTACATTAATCACTCATCATGTTATAAATTAAACTTGCCCTATAAACTTAATTAAATAATCATGTTATTTTCACCATGTTTAAATCAGTGTTATGCATGATGCTTGTAAGGGTAATTTAGTTCATATCATGAGGTTTCCTTATTTTAGTAACCTTCTTGTCATACATATACTAGAGGTTTCTAAATAGGAAGCTATTGCTTGTGTTTCAAATGCAATCTCTTTTAAGATATTTCATGGAAATTCATAAGTAGAGATTGTGCTCTTTCAATTGGTAAAATCACAAGCATTAAAGGTTAATCTTCACCTAAAAGAAAGATTAGGAATGCTCAAGGCAAAGGTATGGAACAAATTGTTTCATTTGGTATGTGATCAATAATAGTTCCTTTCAAGTGACATTCTTTCAATTGGTAATAATCTATTCCATGGAAAGAAATGTCAATATGAAGGTTAAATTCCTTTTGGCTTAAATTTGTAAATTGGTGCATATTATTAATTCACTCATCCATGTGCATTAATTTAAAAGGAATTTAAATTTATGCCTTTATGCCTCATAAATGATGATTTGTTTGTCATTCATATATAGATATCATCATTCATTAAATACTTCCTTGTACTACTAATACCTCTTTTCAAAGTGTTTTATCGACTAGTTTTAAAAGGAAAAGAGATAACAAAGAAGGAAGTCTCCACAAATGATGAAAAGAAGAATACTAAGGTGACACTACCACAGATAGTAAGATCTGTCAAATTGGTATATCAAATGGTACGTTCTATATGGTGGTAAGTATTCTTAGGCATTAGTTAATTCATTGCAAATTTGTCATGCCTTGACCATGATATGTAATGTACTCCTCATGAGACTCTTAACTGAATTGAAAGTGCATGTGGCAAGTCATTCAAATACTTGATGCACATATCTAGTGGGAGAACATTATATATCTTGTGTCGTAGAGAATAAGTTTCTCTTGAGTAAGCTATACTAAGACAATCCAAAATGGTAAATTTGTATCTCATTCATATGGATTGTAATCTTTGTTTTTTTTAAAATAGCTACTCTTGATGCATTTTAAAATTCCCTTATTGTTAAATCTAAAAGTGCATAAGAATCTTTTTTGTTGATATTCATCTCATACATATGCACTAACATGGATATGATTTTTAAACTGTAAAAGGTACAATTGGTGATCCATACTCTCTAAATTTTGGAAACCCATATTTTGATATCTTAGAAATCTACTTCAATCGGTATCCATATGCTTCACATTGAATTGGATCACTAAGTTGTAAATTCCATGCATAACTTGTCTTCATGATATGAATGCTTGTGTGACTAACCTTGATAAGCTAGGTGCACCCAAGGTCAAGCTAGGTCCATCATCAAGAAGGCAACACAATGATGTATCAAGAAAAGGAGAAAAGGCTCCTATTCTTAACTCTAGCTTTTATCTATGTGATTAAATAATAACTTGAAACCATGTAAGATGGTTGTCAAGTATATGTGGGTGCCTACACAAAGAGAAAGGTCACAATAAGGATTGTGTGGGTACTCAAGGCTCTTCCTACTAATCTCAAAGGACCCAATTCAAATTGGGTACCAAGATATGAAGCTTAAACTTGTTTTGCAGGATCACGCCTTCAATGGATCAAGTTGGATGCTCGATAATGAATGTATAAATCATATTTGGAGATAGTAGCAAGGGTGGTAACAACTGAATCTCAAGTGCATATTATTTTCAAATCTTATCTCTTTTGTGACTTGTGTAGCCACTAAGGGAAAAGAAGCACTTGAGGATATACATCAGTTGTTGACTATAAAATAAAGGTCCAATTGGAAGATGAATGAATATTATCATATGGACAACAATCCAAAATTATGTGACGTATTCTCTATCTAGTTAATTTAGATTTGATTCTTCTATATTAGACACTTACCATAATATGGATTAAGTCATCCCTTTTAGACTTCATTGAATAACCATGCATATTATCCATGACATTCAAAATATATTGTGCATGAGGGCTCAAGGGAAATTTAGTCCATATTATGAGGTTTCTCTATTTTAGCAACTCGCTTGCCTTCCACATGTAAAGGGTTGCAAAATAAAAAACTAGTGCTTGTGCTACTAATGTCATCTCTTGTGTTGAGTTTATCCATAGAAAATCTATGTTAAGAGATGGTGCTTGTTTTAAATTGGATAAATCACAAGCTTAAAGGATACTATTCAACTAAAGTAAGAAATTGATAAGAGGCCAAGGTATGAAAACTTCCTCACCTTCAGTTGTTTTAGTATTCTATCCTTAGTGGGATGTACCATAGTATAGGTTAAATTCCTTGCAATATAAAATGTTCAATAGTGCATATAACTTTGACATCAACTATATGTGTTCACTAATTTAAAGGAATTTAGTCTATCCTTTTAGGTTTCAATAATGATGATTCATTTGCCATCCACATATAAGGATCATCATTTGTGAAACCCTCTCTTGTGTTTCTAATGCTCTCTTTTCTAAGTGTTTAAACAAGGTCCTCCCAAGTTCTTTAAAGATGAATTCAAAATCTACAAATATAAGAGTCTTGGTTCTTTCAATTATTGAGTTTCAATAGGTCTCATATCAAGTATGATCGAATCAAGAAAAGATGAAAGAAGTTCAAGATCACTTGGTTGGATAAAATCGTAAAGAGAAAAGAGATCACAGCGACTCAAGAAGGGAGTTATTTGTTTGTCAACCAAATAATGAAGATGTAGTGACATATTTATATGATATCCTTCATTATGAGGTTTGAGGTTCATATTAGCATGCTTTACCCTTCAGGATTTCAATTGATATACTTTCAGTTCTTAAATCTTCAATTGGTTTAATTTTCATCATCTATATAAAGCATGTTATGTTAAGCCAAGATATAGTACAAACATCTCCTTTAACCTCACATTGTTAATGTGCATAAGTGTACTTTGTGTACTCTTGCATGCACAAATTGAGGGAGAGTTTAGCCTATATCTTGTGAGACTAATGATTTCTTTCAAGTTCATGTTGTGTAGTCTCACACCTTGGTGAAAGAAGAACATCAAATGAGGATGAGCGGTTCCAAGGAAATGATTAAATAATTACCACATGTCACCCCATGGATTAGTTCTTTTGGGGAACGATATGTGTTCTCTAGCATGATTTCAATTGTTGCAAATTTATTATGTCCTGGCCAAGATATATGATGAACCCCTCTAAGAATCTTAATTGAATCAAGTGCATGTTACAAGTAATTCGAGTACTTGATGCATACATTTAGGGGGAGCTCATTCTATATCTTGTGTCCTTAAAGACTAACATTTTATTTTAGTGAATTTATGTAGTTATTTGAAGAGAATGAGTTTTTCTTGATCGTTTAAAGAGGATAAGTTTCTCTTTGAAATGTCAAGTCTATCAAAAGCTAAGATAGAAATTCATGATTATAATGAAGACCATATGGCATGGAACAAAGGTGTGTCACTCCATGAACTATTGTATTATATTTGTGTATCTAGGCTCTTACAAGTTAGTGTATGCATGTAAATGCAATATCTTAAGTCACATCATAAGGTTGCACTTGAATCTTGGCTTAAAATATTGCATATCATGTCTATTAGTATACCTTTTGATTATGAGTAATTCCTTAAATTGGTGCAAATTCATATTTTCATACTTTATTTGTACCAAGGTTCAAATTGTAGAACTTAATCCCCTAGCCTCACAAGTCCAAGTGCATAAGCTAAACAAGTATTCATCACTTGTATGCATACATTTAGGGGGAGAATGGTCTATAATTTGAATCTTTGAGACTAACTTCATTTTCAAGTCTATTATGTGTGTAGTCTCAAATTAGAAAGGAATTTTTGGGCAAAGATAGTCGCTTCCACTGCAAATTTTGATGGGTATCAAAGATTATTTGCTCCAATAAATGTATCTTCTATACATTTCATAAGAGAATGAGTTTCTCTTGTATGTGCTACTCCAATGTCATCTAAAATTGGTAAATATGTATCACATCCTTTTGGATTGCAAATGTCTGAAGTAGCATAGCTTATAAATTCTCCTGTCTAGAACTTAATTGATTAAATAGTGCACATGTTTCTTATGTTGCATGATTATGTTCAATTGATACTCCTTTTATGCCAATGGTACTTTAAATTGCAAATAAGTATTTTCAACGGATATCAATTGAATTCATATATATGTGTGCACTAAAACTTGAGGAGAACTTAGTGTAATATGCTATTAGTGATATGCTTATCTATCAAATTGTATCAATTGGTGTTTTTCAATTGATATTTTTCATACATGATCACTAGTTGCATAATCCATACTTGTGCAATTTTCATGTTGACTCTTGTTGTGTTAAGAAAATGCTAGGTGATATCTAGACTCCAGGTATCAAGATTTATCTTTCAATTAGTATGACAATATTCATTTGATATCTTGGACCTATGTCACAATTATGCCAACAAGAGCTTGCAAATGAATTCTAAATCCAACACAAGTCTGGAAACCCCTTAAAAAGGTAAAATGCAAAGGTACATCACTTCATGTCACTTCTCCATTACCTTTGTGCCATCAAAGGATCCTTTTCATGATAGTGTGTTCACATCTTGCTTAAATCATAATTTCTACCCTTTATATTCTTTGTATCCTTTTTGGAGATTTATGACAAAGGGGGAGAAATTTGCATTAAAGCTTATCTTTATTTTTAAAAAAGGGGAGAAATAATTAACAAAAAGGGGAAGTTATAAGAAAAACATAAGATGAAGAAAGTTGATAAGTGCATTCCATGTCATGAGCATCACGGTTATTTTATGACACACTGCACCCTATGAATAGTATGATATAAGTTGTCTATACTTTGACCTAAATATGTGCTTTTGGCATTTGAGTACAAAAGTGTTATTTTCTGAAATGCACATGTTTAGGGGGAGGAAACTATATCATAGGATTCAAAATCTTATTTATCAAATCTTATGTAAGCTTTAAATGTGTTGTCATCAATCACCAAAAAGGGGGAGATTGAAAGTGCATTCATCCCTTTTGTGAGTTTTGGTGATTTGGATAACAACACATTTAAAGGTCTAACAAGTTTGCTAAGTGTTGAACAGGAAATTCAGTATGATGAACATACTTGAATAGTGTATAATGATCAGTGAACAAGGTTCAACACAAGGTCAAATAACCAGTGAGACAATGCAAATGGATATAATATGGTCTCTATATTGGTTTGAATATATGAACAAGTCCTGAGAAATCACTATGCATAAATATGATCATAATAGAGGTTGAAGTGATTAAGAGGATTGGTCAAGCCAAAGTGAATAAGATATGAGGAATCGTGAATTGGCTTGACCATATTACTATTAGTCCATATATGAATTTATGAGAATCAAACTAGAGCTTGATTGATTTTAGCAGTTATATTTAGATGACATTCAAGCAAGGTTCACAATATTGAAGAAATGATTCTCTCAATGGATGCTCAATAGGATGTGACTCAAGAATGGCTTGATAGGGTGAAGATAGCAAGGAAAGGGCTTCGAGGAACTAAGCGAAGGTGAAGGCCAAGCGACGGCTTGTAGACCGAGGTACCATGGCTAAGGTGAAGAAGAGAGTACTTGCACTAAGTCGATGAACTAATCAGCTATGAAGAGTTACAACATGTTGATGCATCAGTAAGGTGACTTGAAGCCATGATTTGAACTCATATAAGGTGATATGGTACAAGTCACAGGGTTTGATTTGAGTTTGCTTCAAAAGGTGAGACAAAGATGTTTGTGATCCTTATGAAGCAATGCCATGGAGAAATCACACATGAGACACCAATGACTCAAGGAGTTTACTTCATTTTATTTTATTTAACTTGAGTATAGGAATCGTCGTACTATAAAGGGGGATCCAAAAGAAGGTTGGTGTTTGCCAAAGCTCAAACCTCTCTATTCAAAAGCTATTTTTGAAAAGCAAAAATCTCTTTAACGTTCTATGGTTGACCGTGGTTAGGGTTGAGAAACCTAGAGTGTTCTTGCTGAAAAGCAGCTAAACTTCTTCAACTGCAGCTGAGCTTTCCAGCTGAACTTGACTTCAGCTGAGTTGAGCTTCTTCAGCTGCAGCTGAGCTGAACTTCAGCTGAGTTGAGCTTCTTCAGCTGCAGCTGAGCTTTTCAGCTGGGCTAAACTTCAGCTGAGTTGAGCTTTCTCAACTTCAGCTGAACTCAACTTCAGCTGTGAACCTCTTTGACCATACACCAGCTGAACTTGCCTCCGGGCAGTTGAGCTGGGGTTTTCTCTCCTAAACTCACTGGTCAAGACCGGTTGAACTGGTCCTGAGGGGCAGTTCAGCTGGTCTCTGACCCCTCTGACCTCTGATCTGCAGTCTGCCAGTCAGACTGGCAAACAGATCACCAGGAGCTGTCAGGGACAGTTCAACCGCCCCCCCTGGGCGGTTCAACCGGTGTTGGTCAACTTTGACCAGTCTGCGGTCAGTCTGCGCGTCAGTCTGCCAGTCAGACTGGCAGACAGGCTGCCAGGCCTGCCAGGGGCGGTTCAACCGCCCTAGGGGGCGGTTCAACCGGTCTCAGGCACAAAAATCTGCCCAACGGCTAGTTTTGAGCTCCACCTATATATACTCACTCCTACCTCTCTCCCCACACACAAGAGCACGACCCAAACTCCATTTCTAACTTGAAGAACACCTCCCACTCTCTCTCACACATCTCTTGCCTCTCCCATTTCAAATCTTTGGAGAGAAATCTTTGAGTGAGTTTGAGAGCTACAGTTTTTGTGCTTCATCTCCAAATCTCCCTTGCTCCTCTTCATTCGAGCTTTGGTACTACATCGAGTTCTTTGTGGATCCATTACTCTTGGAGCTTCTAGCTCCTAGACGACTAGGTGTCTCTTGTGAGTCTCCAAATCTTGTGGAAGACCACAAGAAAGTTTGTATTACCCGCTCGTTTGAGCAAAGATTAGTGTGTGAGCTTGACCTTTGTGGTCGGCAAAGGGAGGATTAGGGTTGAAAGAGACCCGGCTCTTTGTGGGCGCCTCAACGAGGAAGTAGGGCACCTTGGTGGTGTGACCGAACCTCGGGATAAATCTTGTGTCTCTTGTGTTCTTGTTTATTGTGCTTATTTCTGTTCTTCGTTCTCTCACCATTCCGTGAAAGATTTGTTTATATCTTTTTGGTGTGTGGATTTTGAGAAGTGCCCTTCTCAGATCTACTACTTTGAACCCTGTGGATCATTTAGAACATCTCATTTCCAAAGTTAACTGGGTGAATTTCGAGATCAATTCAGTTTTACCCAGTTTGTTTCTAGTTTTTGTTGAAAAAGTTTTAACTTGCCTATTCACCCCCCTCTAGGCAACTTTCATTTATCAGCTAAGGACATCCCATTCCACCCTCATGGTTGCACTGTTATCCCTGGTGGTCAATCAACGAACAGGTCCTTACGGAGAGGTACTCAGGAAATAGCATGAGTCCCCTAAAGTATCACAAGATCATCATCGGGATAACATCATCGTATCATAAATATTCACATCATGTTCGTTGATTAAGGTAAAGCAATAGCATAAAGCTAACCATGATAACCCAAAAGCTAAACAAGGATAAAGTAAATACAGACTAGTCAATCCTTAGGTTTCAATAAAGTAATGTGGGACAGTAAATTATAAAGTAAGACATAATGGGTCAGAGGACACTTGCCTTCACCAGGTTGTTGCTCAGGAAGGTCTTCGGCAACACACTCAGGAACCACGGGCTGCTCGTTGTCTAAACAAAGCGATCATGCATTCAATACATTTGGATAAAGACAAATGAACAATACACCATACATATACGATCAAGTGCACACAAGTTTGATAGAACAATATAAACACCAAAAGGTAAACTCAGGTTTAAGGGTGAACTAGCACACTTAGGGGTTTATGATTTTCTAAGTATTATCTACCTCCATGGATTACATCATTTAGTTCCACTAATTTTAGTGAGCCACAAAATTATACCAGGGATAAATTCATACATTATCTATTATTAACCCCACAAGGTTACACATCTAATTACCATTAGTGTGACGGAACCTCCCAAGGTATTAGGCCCACCTACAGTTGTCCTTTTCCTAAGGACCTTGGACAACCATGTTGTCGGGGACCATAATTAGGGGTACCCTCAAGGCTCCTAATTCTCAGCTGGTAACCCCCATCAGCATGAAGCTGCAAAGGCCTGATGGGTGCGATTAAGTCAGGGATCAGTCCATTCAAGGGACACGATCACGCCTCACCCGAGCCTAGCCTCGGACAAGGGCAGCCGACCCCGGAGGATTTCCGTCTCGCCCGAGGCCCCCCTTCAGCGGCGAACATATTCCCGGCTCGCCCGAGGCCCTGCCTTTGCTAAGAAGCAACCCTGACCAAATCGTCGCACCGATCGACCAAGTCGCAGGAGCATTTAATGCAAAGGTGGCCTGACACCCTTATCTTGGCGCGCGCCCCCCGCCGGCAAAGCCGAAGTGACCGCCGTCACTTCGCCGCTCCACTGACCGACCTGACAGAAGGACAGCGCCGCCTACGCCACACCGACTGCAGTGCCACTGGACAGAGTAAGACTGACAAGCAGTCAGGCCCTGCCGGAGGCACCATAGGAAGCTCCGCTTCGCCTGACCAAGGGCTCGGACTCGGGCTAAGTCCCGGAAGACGGCGAACTCCGCCCGACCCAGGGCTCGGACTCGGGCTAAGTCCTGGAAGACGACGAACTCCGCCCGATCCAGGGCTCAGACTCGGGCTAAGTCCCGGAAGACGGCGAACTCCGCCCGACCTAGGGCTCGGACTTGGACTCGGCCCCAGAAGACGACGATCTCCGCCTCGCCCGACCCAGGGCTCGGACTTGGGCTTGGCCCCAGAAGACGACGATCTCCGCCTCGCCCAACCCGGGGGCTCGGACTCGACCTCGGCTTCGGAGGAGCTTCCACATCGCCCAACCTAGGGCGTAGACCAGCCACGTCAACAGGAGGCGCCATCATCACCCTACCCCGAGCTGACTCGGGCCGCAGGGAACAAGACCGGCGTCCCATCTGGCTCGCTCCGCCAGATAGGCAATGATGGCGCCGCGCATGCTCTGTGACGGCGGCGGCTCTCAGCCCCCTTACGGAAGCAAGAGGACGTCAGCAAGGACTCAACCGCTCCGACGCTGTCCCTCCGCCAAGCTCCATCGCTCCTTCGACGGCCACGACATCACACCAGCTGGGTGCCAAGATCTCTCCGGCTGCCACAACGGCATGTACCTAGGGCGCTAGCTCACCTCCGCTAGACACGTAGCACCTTGCTACACCCCCCATTGTACACCTAGATCCTCTCCTTACGCCTATAAAAGGGAGGACCAGGGCCCTCTTAGAGAGGGTTGGCCGCACGGGGACGAGGACGAGAACAGGCGCTCGCTTGGAGCCACTCGCTCCCTCTCCCACGTGGACGCTTGTAACCCCCTACTGCAAGCGCACCCGACCTGGGCGCGGGACGAACACGAGGGCCGCGGGATTCCCACCTCTCTCACGCCGGTCTCCGGCCGCCTCGCTCTCCCCCCTTCGCGCTCGCCCTCGCGCTCGACCCATCTGGGCTGGGGCACGCGGCGACATTCACTCGTCGGCCCAGGGACCCCCCAGTCTCGGAACACCGACACATGTAGATGCACATAATCACTCAACAAGTTCGGTAACTGTATCCTCATCATTTCGCCCAAGAGCGCTTCACCCGTCACGCAGATATTACATCACATCGAAGGAAAGGATAAGCGGAAGCATATTACAATAACTTAATTTACATTCATAAAATATATAGAGAGAGTATTATTATTACAATACCAGGGTATTTAGAGTGCATAAAGTATTATTACAAACCAGGGAGGCAAAACACCCTCCCGCACAAAAGTTTATTGTTTTCAAGGTGGGAGGCAAACATCCTCCCGCGACCAACTTCACTGCTGGGGCTCCTCTTTTGGTACCACCTTTGAACAGAAACAACAAAACTCTACTGTTTCCTCACCTACAACAACATGGGTTCGAAAACCCTGAGTACGGAGTGTACTTTCGCAAGTCTTACTCGACAAAAGAAAAAGACTCTCAAGGATATGCTGGCTTGAGGGAGTCAAGGTAAGGCTATTCAAGAATCAAAGACTCTATTTGCAGAAATGCTTACTAATAGTGGATCCTTAAAAATCCAGTTTTATTGTCAAGTTAAGTCATTACTTGTAGCTAGAGTTATTTCTACCCTAGTTCAAGCACTTGGCCTACACTAGCCGTCTTTTGTCACCCCTTTTTACTTTACTGGATTGCTACGTGTAAGTCAGTGACCAAGTCTTCATGTCCGAGAAGTAACGGCGATCTAAATCGATTAATTCCCAGCTAGGGATCTCCAACCACACGACATATGTAGCACTTAACCCTTGCATATGTCAACTCGCCACCGGGTTTCTCAAGTCCAAACCGGGTTCACGCCAACCGAGAGCACAGATACAGCACCGTCTAGCCTCTTGCCACGGAGGGTACACGCTACTCTCGCCATCTCTCCACTCTCATTGCGTGTTGGCTTTCTGGCATTGGTCTGCCCGAGGCAAAGCTTACCCATGACGAGGCATGTGGCCAGTTAAAAGATCCTCGATCATCAAGCCTACATCGACATGGTCCTTAATCGACTCAGACGGAGACACTACACCGAGACTTCCTTCTCGTGCAAGTCACCCGTCCGATCTCGTCTTTATCATTTTCAATCCCAAATTTGGTACCTGACAGAGGTATATCTTTTCCGATGTTGAACCCATCATGGCCATGATGGATCCACCATCAAGTCTTTTCTTTTGAAAACTTCCCATCCCATGTGAAGCATCATCTTGGTCTTTTAAAAACAAAACATTTTTGTTTTCTAAAGCAAGACTAAGCATCAGAAAACTTTTCAAGTAAAACAGGTATCAAGTAATGGTAGTCAATTTCAAAGAAGGAAATGCAGCAATTGTTTAGCACTCAACTCCTACCACATAATGCATCATTTCAAGTGATAAAGAGTTTAAAACAACAAGGAAGGGGGTAAATGCACAGGGGCTTGCCTTGTGTCGTAGGGGACTCGGGATCTATTCCACAAATGTAAAAGTAGAAACTGTCCTTGACAGGTGGATTTTCAGTCGATGGTGCAACTTCCTCTTCAACAACTACTTATTCGTTTTCTAAACATAACAATATACATACATAAATGCTCATGTGATGCTATGAATATGCAATTATAATATAATATATTAAGTTATATCTTGAATATAACTTTCCTTCAGGGTATGCGTGAGTCACTAGAGTTTCCTGAGTTAATACCCTAGTAGGGTTAGATAATTCCTACCTTAGGAAGCTAGGGTTTTGGGGTTTGGGTGCAAACAATGTCCAAAATATGTCCAACTTTACCCAAGGGCTCTAATTATCAAATTAAGCTTACGCAAAAAGTTTTATGATTTTTGGAGCTATCAAGTGATTTCTAAAATTCCAAAAGACTAGGTTTAGGCCTTCTTAAATGCTAAATAATTCATGATTAGGGCTAAAAATCTTGGAACTATTTTTATTATATACTAGGGGAATTTAGAAGTCTAGCAAAATTGGTATCATGATTTTTATCATTTTTCTAGAATTTTCTATAAATTTCCTAAGTCTGGCAGAAAAAGAAAAAGAAAAGGAATGAATAGTAATGGGCTCAAACCAGCCCGAGCCGGCCCACGAACGGGGGAAACACGCCCGCGCGCGCCCTCGATGTCAACTTTGCGTAGAGGACCTCGGTTGTTTGAATAACTGGTTAAGAACCCTTGCGCACTATTCATTGTCTCTCTGACATTCACAGTTAGGCCCTCGGAGTTCTATTTCTTTACCGCGCCAAGTCCACGACGGTGAACGGTAACGAGCACACCTCCAGCGAACTTGTACTGGCCGGAAAACATAATGGCTAGGCTTCTCCTTTGTTCGACACCTAATTCCACCCTCAGCGACCCTAATCCCTCTATCAATTGCACGATTCTAGCCTGGAATCCTTCTGTCCACGATGATGGCGAAAACCGAGAACAATCCGATGTGTTCTTGGTGATTCAAGGCAGTCTAGTTCAATTAAACAGGTCTACGAGTAGCAGGAGACTTAATGGAGGCTAGAACATCAAGCAGAGAAGCTTGAACTAACCTGTAGTGAGCTGGCCACGACGAGGGGTTCACGGTGGCGCGGAAACCTGATTTGGGGGAAAGGGAAATTGGGAGGCTATGGTGGACGATCAGAGGCGAGGGCTAGTGCACTGGGTGCGTAATAACCTAGCGGAGCTCACTGGGGCATCAATTTATAGAATCCATCAGCGGTGGCGTCCAATTTGGAGAAGGCGTGCTGGCGGCCGGAGAGAGGGGAAGTTCACTGGCGTTAGTTACCGTGGCATTCACTGGAGCGTTGACTCAGAGGACAGACATGCCATCTATTGCGACCTACGGCGATGTGGTAACACTACTGACTACGTGGCACACGGGCGGCAAGCAACCAACTGCGGCGAGGATCATTTCGGCCGGCCGCAGAGCAAGTGGCTACGGCGGCCAGCACACAACCTCATCCGCGGCAAGATCTTTTCACTATCGGTCGTAATCCGAACCCCAGAGCGCACGAATCGCGACACCGGTGCGAATTTGGGCGTGGGGTCACCAATGACGAGGTGCACTGCACCTGGGATCTTTTTCAGTTACTGTACCATGGCGATCTCCTTCAGTTTGCCTGAAAGCGATTTGAGGAACGATTTTCTCCAATTTTCATGTGACAACCCACTAATCTCTCTGTATCAAAGTTGTTGTCCTATAATCCATCTTTGATTTTGTTATAGCACCCACAATCAAACAGTCACAGGATCCTACTCAAAATTGATCTCCAAGTTCATCTGACTTCACTGTCAGTCAGAATTCAGTCCTAGGGCTAACTGACAGCCAAACTTCAAGTCCAATTATCTCCCATTTTTGTACAACACCAATGCTTAATCACTTAATCAAAGTTGTACTCCTATCATAGCTCTACAATTTTGATGTATTGCCCCAGGGCGAAATCCTCCTGAAATTAGATATACAAAGCTCCAAAGATGACCCAATTCCACTAAAATTTCAGACTTAGCCACTTTAGGGTTCTTGGGTCTTTTTGCAATAAAGTCCAAATTTCTCCATACTACTTGAAAATCCTTCAATATAAAAGTTGCTTGGTTTTTGGTGTTCTACCACTTTGATATTTGCACTTTGGTCCAAAAGTATATAGAATTTGAATTTACCCCCGTAGGGTTCCATTTAGGGTTTTCTAGGGTTTCTTTTAGGGTTTTGGGCACTCTAGGGTCTTTGTGCTTTTCAAATCCATCTCTTTTGGGTGTTTCCAAAGACCTTTAAGATTTTACTCCTTTTGGGCTTCACTTTCATCCATAGGCCCTATTTCCAGGGTTAAGTACCCTACCCTAGTATTAAGCACACCTTAAGTCACATCATCACAACTTGTTTTGAAATTTTACCTAGTAAATGCATTCTAGGTGTAACAAACAACATGAAATGTCAATGCACATGATGTTATGCTCACGTTTTAGTGCCAGTAACACCAGGGGTGTTACATCCTTCCCCCTATAAAAGAATCTCGTCCCAAGATTTAAGGTCCTAGGGTAAGTAGTGGAAAAGGAAACACGTCACATCTTTATTTCCTTATTATCTTATAGGGCAAGGGGTGGTATGGGGTTTATTCCAACTTTATAATCAAATATATACATCTTATAAGTTACATGAAGCTAGAAACCTAGGAAAATTGTTCTCCAAGAATTCTTGAGTCTCCCAGGTAGCTTCATCTTCAGTGTGCTGGTTCCATTGTACCTTATAGAATTTAGGAGTCCTTTTTCGGGTGATTCGGTCCTTCTGATCCAAAACTCAAATGGGATGTTCTGAATAAGTCAAATCTGGTTCCAAAGAAACATCCACTATATCGATGGTTCGATCTAGAATTCGAAGGCACTTCTTTAATTGTGATACATGGAACACATTACGTACTGCAGACAATGTTTCTGGCAGTTGAAGTCTGTACGCCACTAATCCGCATTGTTCAAGAATGGGAAACAGACCAATGTATCGGGGTGCCAACTTTCCTTTTACCCCGAATCGATAAACACCCTTCATTGGTGATACTTTCAGGTATACATGATCCTTGACTTGAAAGAACAAAGGTCGGCGTCGCTTATCCGCATATTTTTTCTGTCGAGCTTGAGCTTCTTTCAAGTGATGTCTTATTCATTGAACTTTCTCCTCTGTTTCTTTGACTAAGTCGGGCCTAAAATACCACCGTTTTCTAGATTCTGACCATTTTAAGGGTGTCCGACATCATCGCCCGTACAGTGCTTCAAATGGTGCCATCTTAATGCTTTCTTGATAGCTATTGTTATATGAAAACTCTATCAATGGCAGATAATCATCCCATTTCTGTGGGAACTCCAGGACACATGCCCGTAGCATATCTTCAAGTATTTGATTTACTCTTTCAGTTTGTCCACTTGTTTGAGGATGATATGTCGAACTGTGGAGCAACTTAGTACCCAAGGACTTGTGTAGCTCTTCCCAAACTTAGATACAAATTGTGGTCCCCGGTCCGACACTATTGTTTTTGGAATTCCGTGCAAACTGAGGATACGAGCAATATATATGTGGGCATAGGTAATGATCGGGTAATATGTCTTGACTGGTAGAAAATGGGCTATTTTTGTAAGCCAATCAATTATAACCCAGATAGAGTCAAAACCTTTAGTTGTCCTAGGTAATCCCACAATGAAGTCCATACTAATATCCTCCCATTTCCAAGTTGGGATGGGCAAGGATTGTAATGGTCCAGTGGTCTTCATATGTATTGCTTTGACACGTCTGCAGGTGTCACATCTTGCCACATAGCGTGCAATTTCAATTTTCATTTTTGTCCACCAATAATGTTGCTTTAAGTCTTGATACATCTTAGTACTTCTAGGATGAATGGAATATCGACTAAGATGAGCTTCATCCAAAATTTGTTGGCGGACTTCAGCATCTTTGGGCACAACTATGCAATCATTAAACCATATTATTCCTTGGTCATCTTTCCTGAAGCAATTTGCTTTGTCGGCTTCTATTTTCTCATGAATATGCTTCATACCCTTGTCGGTTCTTTGGGCATCAATAATTCTCTGTAGAAGAACTGACTCAAGCTTTAATTGTGTCAAAGTTCCATGTTGTACCATCCTTAGATTTAACTTTTCCATTTCTTGACATAGTGTGGTGTCAGGGGTCCTTACTGTAAGACAATGACAGGAAGCTTTGTGACTCAAAGCATCTGCCACCACATTGGCTTTTCCTGGGTGATAGTGGATTTCCAAATCACAATCTTTAATTAGCTCAAGCCATCTTCTCTACCTCATGTTCAGTTCTAACTGGGTAAAGATATATTTCAGACTTCTGTGATCCGTATATACATGACATGTATTCCCCAGCAGATAATGACGCCATATCTTGAGGGCATGAACGACTGCAGCTAGTTCCAAATCATGAGTTGGATAGTGCTCCTCATGCCGACGTAGTTGTCTTGAAGCATACACTATGACTCGGCCCTCTTGCATTAGGACACATCCGAGTCCACTGCCTGATACGTCACAATACACATCAAAAGGCTTTTCTATATCCGGTTGAGCCAATACCGGAGCAGTGGTCAATAACACCTTCAGCTGCTCGAAGGCTTCATTGCATTTGGAGGACCAATCAAACTTTGTATCATTCTTTAATAAACCCATAATAGGTTTTACAATCTTAGAGAAATCCGAAATGAACCTGCGGTAATATCCAGCCAGTCCAAGGAAACTTTGAACTTGATGTACTGTAGTAGGCGGTTTCCATTCTAGAATATCCTTGATCTTGCTGGGATCGACCACAATCTCTTTTGAAATGTCCAAGAAATTGGATTTCCTCCAACCAGAATGCGCATTTGCTGAACATGGCATACAGCTGCTGCTCCCTTAAGCGCGTTAGCACAATCCGTAAATGCTTAGCATGCTCCTCTTCATTTTTGGAATGGATCAAAATGTCATCAATGAAGACCACCACAAATTTATCTAACTCGGGCATAAACACCAAGTTCATTAAGTATGTGAAGTGGGCTGGAGCATTTATTAATCCGAAAGACATGACTAAATATTCAAATAACCCATACCGCGTAGTGAATGCGGTCTTGGGTATATCTTCGGGTCAAATACGGATCTGATGATAGCCTGACCGGAGGTCAATCTTGGAGAATACCCGAGCTCCAGTAAGTTGATTGAACAAGATATCGATCCGGGGAAGAGGGTACTTGTTCTTGATGGTAACCTCATTAAGGGGTCTCTAGTCCATGCACATTTGAAGCGTCTGATCCTTCTTCTTAACAAAAATTGCGGGACATCCCCAAGGTGATGAACTTGGCCTAATGAACCCCTTCTTCAGCAAGTCTTGTAGTTGAGTCTTGAGTTCTGCCAATTCATTAGGTGGCATTCGGTACGATCTTCTAGAAATAAGAGCCATACCAGGCTTTAGTTCAATCACAAATTCCACATCCCTTTCAGGAGGCAACCCAGGCAAGTCTTCAGGAAAGGCATCCGGGAATTCACATACCACCGGGATATCCTGGATTTCTTGTACGATAGCTTCATAAACTCGTCCAGATGTTTTGGCTGGGACAGCTACAGGGATGGACAATTGAATCTCTTCATGGCCATGGCTCAATTTAATGGTTCTTAAGTCTGTATTGATGATGGCCTTATGCTGGGCTAACCAGTTCATGCCCAGAATTACATCTAAGTCTTGCCCCTTTATAACAATCATATTGGTAGGAAATTTCCGTCCGGCCAATGTCACTGGTATGTGGAAGGCTACTTCCTTAGTAAATATCTGTCCCCTAGGTGAATGGATAATAAATCCCTCCCTTGATTCAGTGCAATGTATGCAATATTTCTCCACAAAATTCTTGCTTATGAAAGTATGTGATGCACCAGAATCGAAGAGAATAACTGCTGGGCGATTGGCAACAAGGAACATACCCATCATCACCGGCTCGCCTTCCGGTGTAGTAGCCACTTGGGTATAATAAATCTGTTCCATTTTCTTGAAATTCTTGCCCGTTGAAGTATTGGTCATGTTCCCCTTTCCTTGGTTGGAGTTCCTAGAATTCTGCGAAAAATTGGTTTTATTTTGCTTCGGGTATGAGCAGTCCTTGATGAAGTGTCCGGACTTTCCACAATTGAAGCAACCAGTAGAAGAACTGGGAAGGGCAGGGAAACGAGTACCAGGGGCACATGGCTGATTGGTAGGAGCGGGGGCAGTAGTGGGACGAATAAAGACAGACTGCTTGAATGGATATGAAGGTGGGCGAGGCGAAGAACGATTTTGATTAAAAGGCCGGATCACCAACCTGGTTCTCTTTTCAGGCCATTGATTTGACCTTTCACCTCCAAACCCCTTTGATTTTCCATGTCCTGCATTTTTGGCTTCCACTGCCAGTGCCGTACTGACAACCCTACTGTAGGTAAGGTCCAAGCATGTTGCCATTTTCCGCTGAAGCTTGTCATTGAGTCCCCTCATAAAACAATTCATCTTTTTCAGATCTATATTCACCTGGTCAATAGCATACTAGTAGAGGTGGTTAAATTTATTGAGATACTGCATTACAGTATCTCCTCCTTGCTTTAACCGGATAAACTCTTCTTGTTTCATATGGAGCTCTCCCTCTGGAACATAATGCTTCCGGAACGCTAGCTTGAATTCCTCCTAGGTAATCTGATGCCCAGCAGGTTGGATTGCTGAAAAATTTGCCCACCAGGTGCTAGGCCCTCTTAGCTGTTGTGTGGCAAACAATGGCTTTTGCGTCTCTGTGCATCGAATTAACCCAAACTTCTGTTCCATAACTCTCACCCATTCATCAACTTCTAAAGGTTCTTCTGCTTTAATGAAAAGCGGTGGTCGAGTCTCAGACAATTCCAAATAAGTAGTATCATGCGGTCCTTGAGGAGGAGCTCTTCCTCCGTGCTGTTGGAACTGATTGCCTGCCATTTCGCACAAGAAGCACATATTATCAGCGGTGGCATTGACCAGGGTAGCGATAGCCTCGGCTAAAGTCGGTGGTACTGGTGGCGGGTTGGGAGTATCCTCCCTACTGTGGGAAGTCCCCGCACCATCATGTGCGCGAGTCTGTGATGGCATCTGAGGCAAAGAAACATTTGGAAAAAATATAACATGCCAACATACACCATCATATTACATTGCCAAAATGTAATAATTATACTATTTTACATAAGTATAATATCTAAACTATACTATTCTAGTCTTCTTCATTCTTTGTTGCTCCATTTCCTGCGGCAGGAGACTGTTCGTCAACAAGGTTCATGGAAGGAGGGGGCCTAAAAAGGTCTAGCTCCCCATCAGGTCCTTCATTTGTTATTCCCGATGGTATGGCTCCCATTGCAGCAACGTCTGGAGGCACGTCCGGGTGCAGTCGAGCATACAATACATGCACTTCTTCATGTAAAGTATTACAGTATACTTGCAGGCTTTCGAGGGATGCACTAAGCTCTGCCACACGAGCTAGAGCTTTTGCTTCGCAGTCCCAAGCGAAAGAACGCGAGTTGACGACCCAATCAATGGTCGTATCCCGTTCCAAGATTTCATACTGCAAGCGACTGACTTTGGCTGACAATTCCGCTATACGGTGACTATCCTGCTCCCGTGCCCTATTCCTATGGCGTAACTCTGACTATAGTTGCTATACCCAGGCTTCTAGGTCTCCAATCAGGTCATTACTGCCACTACTACTTCCTTCGTGCCTGGAAGATAGCTGATGTCGTGGCACATCAAAAGGTCCAGTAGATTTGCGCATTGTTTTCCTAGTACGCGCAATATCTCCATAAGAGGGGAAGATTTATTAGTATATTCTTAAACATGATGCATGCATAACCTAATAATTATGGAATCAACTTTCGTTGATCCCTCACTTCCTACATATAATGCACTCTGTTACCCTGACTTTACAAGATAGGGGACTACCATAAAGTGGTAAGGTAAGAATGAAAGAATATTTCTAGGTAAGTGTTTAAATTTTTTTTGAAGTACTACACAATATCTGAAGAGACGGGCTTCGCTCCGATACTAGCTGTGACGGAACCTCCCAAGGTATTAGGCCCACCTACAGTTGTCCTTGTCCTGAGGACCTTGGACAACCATGTAGATGCACATAATCACTCGACAAGTTCGGTAACTGTATCCTCATCATTTCGCTCAAGAGCGCTTCACCCGTCACGCAGATATTACATCACATCGGAGGAAAGGATAAGCGGAAGAAGATTACAATAACTTAATTTACATTCATAAAATATAGAGACAGTATTATTATTTCAATACCAGGGTATTTAGAGTGCATAGAGTATTATTACAAACCAGGGAGGCAAAACACCCTCCCGCACAAAAGTTTATTGTTTTCAAGGTGGGAGGCAAACATCCTTCCATGACCAACTTCACTGCTGGGGCTCCTCTTTTGGTACCACCTTTGAACAGAAACAACAAAACTCTGCTGTTTCCTCACCTACAAAAACATGAGTTCAAAAACCCTGAGTATGGAGTGTACTTTCGTAAGTCTTACCCGATAAAAGAAAAAGACTCTTAAGGATATGCTGGCTTGAGGGAGTCAAGGTAAGGCTATTCAAGAATCAAAGGCTCTATTTGCAGAAATGCTTACTAATAGTGGATCCTTAAAAATCTAGTTTTATTGTCCAGTTAAGTCATTACCTGTAGCTAGAGTTCTTTCTACCCTAGTTCAAGCACTTGGGCTACACTAGCCGTCTTTTGTCACCCCTTTTTACTTTACTGGATTGCTACATGTAAGTCAGTGACCAAGTCTTCATGTTCGAGAAGTAACGACGATCCAAATCGATTAATACACAGCTGGGGGTATCCAACCACATGACATATGTAGCACTTAACCCTTACATATGTCAACTCGCCATCGGGTTTCTTAAGACCAGACCGGGTTCACGCCAACCGAGACCACAAATACACCACCGTCCAGCCTCTTGCCACGGAGGGTACACACTACTCTTGCCATCTCTCCACTCCCATTGCGTGTTGGCCTTTCTGGTATTGGTCTGCCCGAAGCAAAGCTTATCCATGACGAGGCATGTGGCCAGTTAAAAGGTCCTTGATCATCAAGCCTACATCGACACGGTCCTTAATCGACTCAGACGGAGACACTACACCGAGACTTCCTTCTAGTGCAAGTCACCCGCCTGGTCTCGTCTTTATCATTTTCAACCCCAAAATTTGGTACCTGACAGAGGTACATCTTTTCTAATGTTGAACCCATCACGACCATGATGGATCCACCATCAAGTCTTTTCTTTTGAAAACTTCCCATCCCATGTGAAGCATCATCTTGATCTTTTAAAAACAAAACATTTTTGTTTTCTAAAGCAAGACTAAGCATCAGAAAACTTTTCAAGTAAAACAGGTATCAAGTTATGGTAGTCAATTTCAAAGAAGGAAATGGAACAATTGTTTAGCACTCAACTCTTATCACCTAATGCATCATTTCAAGTGATAAAGAGTTTAAAACAACAAGGAAGGGGGTAAATGCACCGGGGCTTGCCTTGTGTCGTAGGGGACTCAGGATCTGTTCCACAAATGTCAAAGTTGAAACTATCCCCGACAGGTGGATTTTCAGTCGGTGGTGAAACTTCCTCTTCAACAACTACTTCTTCTTCGTTTTCTAAACATAACAATATACATACATAAATGCCCATGTGATGCTATGAATATGCAATTATGATAGAATATATTAAGTTATATCTCGAATATAACTTTCCTTCAGGGTATACGTGAGTCACTAGAGTTTCCTGAGTTAATACCCTAGTAGGGTTAGACAATTCCTACCTTAGGAAGCTAGGGTTTTGGGGTTTGGGTGCAAACAATGTCCAAAATATGTCCAACTTTACCCAAGGGCTCTAATTATCAAATTAAGCTTACCCAAAAAGTTTTATGATTTTTGGAGCTATCAAGTGATTTCTAAAATTCCAAAAGACTAGGTTTAGGCCTTCTTAAATGCTAATTAATTCATGGTTAGGGCTAAAAATCTTAGAACTATTTTTATTAAATACTAGGGGAATTTAGAAGTGTAGTAAAATTGGTCTCATGATTTTTATCATTTTTCTAGAATTTTCTATAAATTTCCTAAGTCTGGCAGAAAAAGAAAAAGAAAAAGAAAAAGAATGAATAGTAACAGGCTCAAACCAGCCCGAGCCGGCCAACGAACGGGGAAACACGCCCGCGCGTGCCCGCGATGTCAACTTTTCGCAGAGGACCTCAGTTGTTTGAATAACCGGTTAAGAACCCTTGCGCACTATTCATTATCTCTCTGACATTCACATTTAGGCCCTCGGAGTTCTATTTCTTTACCACGCCAAGTCCACGACGGTGAACGGCCAACTCCGGCAAGGATCATTTCGGCCGGCCACAGAGCAAGTGGGTACGGCGGCCAGCACACAACCTCATCCGCGATAAGATCTTTTCACTATCGGTCATAATCCGAACTCCAAAGAGCACGAATCGCGACGTCGGTGCGAATCCGGGCGCGGGGTCACCGGCGGCGAGGTGCACTGCACCTAGGATCTTTTTCTATTACTGTACCATGGCGATCTCCTTCAGTGTGCTTGACAGAGCGATTTGAGGAACAGTTTTCTCCAATTTTCATGTGACAACCCACTAATCTCTCAGTATCAAAGTTGTTGTCCTATAATCCATCTTTGATTTTGTTATAGCACCGACAATCAAACAGTCACAGGATCCTACTCAAAATTGATCTCCAAGTTCATCTGACTTCACTGTCAGTCAGAATTCAGTCCTAGGGCTAACTGACAGCCAAACTTCAAGTCCAATTATCTCCCATTTTTGTACAGCACCAATGCTTAATCACTTAATCAAAGTTGTACTCATATCATAGCTCTACAATTTTGATGTATTGACCCAGGGCCAAATCCTCATGAATTTAGGAATATAAAGCTCCAAAGATGACCCAATTCCACTGAAATTTCAGACTTAGCCACTTTAGGGTTCTTGGGTCTTTTTGCAATAAAGTCCAAATTTCTCCATACTACTTGAAAATCCTTCAATATAAAAGTTGCTTGGTTTTTGGTGTTCTACCACTTTGATATTTGCACTTTGGTCCAAAAGTATATAGAATTTGAATTTACCCCCCTAGGATTCCATTTAGGGTTTTCCAGGGTTTCTTTTAGGGTTTTGGGCACTCTAGGGTCTTTGTGCTATTCAAATACATCTCTTTTGGGTGTTTCCAAAGACCCTTAAGAGTTTACTCCTTTTGGGCTTCACTTTCATCCATAGGGCCTATTTCCAGGGTTAAGTACCCTACCCTAGTATTAAGCACACCTTAAGTCCTTAAGTCACATCATCACAACTTGTTTTGAAATTTTACCTAGTAAATGCATTCTAGGTGTAACAAACAACATGAAATGTCAATGCACATGATGTTATGCTCAAGTTTTAGTGCCAGTAACACCAGGGGTGTTACAATTAGGGTTTTCCTCTTTATTTTCTTATTTAATAAACAAATTGTCACATATAACCTATAGTCTAGGCACAAAATTAACATGCGCAGACAGTGAATGATCATAATTTATTTGGACAGAGAATAATCCTATGAACATTTTTCAATTTGAATAACTCAATTTGGAGTTCATATGCAAAAGATATGAAATAAACAAGTTTTGAAGTTTAAAATATAAAATTAGGCCTAAATTTGTGATTAATTAAAAGGTTAGGGGTCTGTCTGCAAGATTATAGGGGCCCGCGCGCGAAAACTAGGGACGATGGGTTGTTTTCGGAGAACCGAGGGTTTCTTTAGCAAAACGGTCGCGTGAAGGGGTATCAGATCTGATTAGCCGTTAGATCCTCGATCAATGGTCGAGATTAGATCCGAGCGTGAGTGCACGCGTGGCAAGCGCTGATAGGTGGGCTCGGGGGGGGGGGGGGGCTGAGTTGCTGACACACGGGGCCCACGGAGTAGTATGCCAAGGACGTGGGGCGAGCTGGCCACTAGATCGCAGATCGACGGCTCTGGTTCCGCAAACTGCGCGAACCGTTATCCGTGAATCCGGGCCGTTAGATCAGAAATGGACGGTTAGGATGGGCGCCAGGGGGCTTCGCCTTCTCTGGCCGGCCAGGGGCGGTGCCATACGCGGACTCGGCGACGCAATCGCCGACGGCAAGGCATACTGGGGCTCCTAGGGCGCTAGGGTTTGGTCTGGGTAGCCACAGAGGTTGGGGAGGACTCGGCAAATCCTATGGCGGGGTCGGGGTTGTAGGAATGGGGCTGAGGCAACCAGACGACAAATGGGGATTCCTCGGCAGACCGGGGTTTACTCCGGCGAGCAATTGCGCACAACTAAGGGTAGAGCCGGGGAAATTAGGGGTGGGGTTAGATCAGTTACCTTGAGAGACTGCTCAGGGACTCACAAACGGCATCTGGGGCATGGTGAGGACACGAGTCGACGGCGACGAAGCTGCGGCGAGGCAGAGAGAGGACCGATGAGAGTGGACCGAGAGAAATAGAGGGGGAGGGAGCGAACCGAGGGGTGTCCCGGGTCACGGGTGATGAGGCGAAGCTCACCGTGGCAATAGACCAGGCGGGGGCTCGACGACGACTTCAGAACGGGCATGAGACCACGGTGAACAGTGGCGGAGCTTCCTGGGTGCATGCGCAGAGCGAGAGAGAGGGCTATGGTGCTCGACTGGGGGAGCAACTTAAAGGGAAATAGGGTTAACCTTTTCCCACAATTAATTTTGGTGGTTGAATGCCAAACACAAATATATGGACTAACTAGTTTGCTCTAGAATACATGTTCTACAGGTGCAAAAAGGTTCAACACAAACCAATAAATATTCAAGTTAGGGATCAAATTTGAAGGAGCAAAAGAAACCAAGTGTGCTGTGGTCTGGTGCACCGGATTGTCCGGTGTGCCACCCAGACAGTGTCCGGTGCCCCAGGACCGTACTGAGTCCAACCAGCCACTCTCGGGTTTTCACAGGCGCTCTCAACTATAATTCACCGGACTGTCCGGTGTGCTAGCGGAGCAACGACAAACTCACGCAACGATCGACTGCAAAAGCCGCTGACAGAGGAACAGTGACGCAGAGTCAGAGCCATAGAGTCATAGGCACACCGGATAGTGAACAGGACCTGTCCTATGTGGCACGGGACTGTCCGGTGCCACAAGAAGACAATGATGCCAACGGTTGACTGCTCCCAAACCCTAACGGTTGGGTGACGTGGCGGCGCACCGGACAGCCTACAGTGCCTGTCCGGTGGCGCACCGGACTGTCCGGTGCGCCCATCGCCAGCAGCCTTCCCCAACGGCTTCTTGGTGGTTGAGGGTTATAAATACCCCCCAACCACCACAAATCCAAGCATCCAAGTCTTCTAAAGTTTTCATTCAATACAAGAGCTAGTGCATTCACTCCTAGACACAAATCAAAAGATCAAAGCCTCTCCAAGTCCCAAATTCATTCCATCCACCTAGTGACTTGAGAGAGTGTGTGTTCGTGTTCATTTGCGCTCTTGTTGCTTGGATCACTTTCTTCCTTCCACATTCTTGTTCCAAAGTGACTTGTAATCAAAGCAAGAGACACCTAAGTGTGTGGTAGTCCTTGCGGGGTCTAAGCGACCCGTTTGATTAAGGAGAAAGCTCACTCGGTCTAAGTGACCGTTTGAGAGAGGGAAAGGGTAGAAAGAGACCCAGTCTTTGTGACCACCTCAACGGGGACTAGGTTCTTTAGAACCGAACCTCGGTAAAACAAATCGCCGTGTTCATTCGCTTGATTTCCATTTGATTTGTTTTCCCCCTCTCTCCCGGACTTGATTTAAGCTCTAACGCTAACCCCGGCTTGTAGTGTGTGTTTAAAGTTGTAAATTTTAGATTACACCTATTCACCCCCCTCTAGGCAACTTTCAATTAGTATTAGAGCCCAGTGCTTCATTAGAGTCTAACAACTCGAAGTGATGTTAGGAGATCATGCCAAGAGGGAGATCGTGACCAGCGACAAGCCCGCAAGCTCGAAGGGGACTCTCTCAAGGGAGTCCGGCAACAAGCATAAGGAGGAATCCTCTTCCTCCATCAAGTTCCATCGGAGAGGCGACAAGAAGAAGAAAATGAAGAAAGTGGTCTACTATGAGACCGACTCATCGTCGCCCTCCACATCCGGCTCCGACTCGTCGTCCACTACTTCTAAGCGCCATGAGCGCAAGAAGTATAGTAAGATGCCCCTTCGCTATCCTCGCATTTCTAAGCACGCTCATCTACTTTCTGTTCCCTTAGGCAAACCACCATATTTTGATGGTGAAGATTATTATATGTGGAGTGATAAAATGAGGCATCACCTAACCTCACTCCACGCAAGCATTTGGGATATTGTTGAGTTTGGAGCGCAGGTACCAAAGGTGGGGGACGACGACTACGACTCAGACGAGGTCGCCCAAATTAGGCACTTTAACTCCCAAGCCATAACTATACTCCTCACCTCCTTGTGTCGAGAGGAGTATAATAAGGTGCAAGGGTAAAGAGTGCTAAAGAAATTTGGGACGTCCTCAAGACGGCGCACGAAGGGGACGAAGTGACCAAGATCACCAAGCGCGAAACGATCGAGGGAAAACTCGGTCGATTCATCCTCAACAAGGGAGAGGAGCCACAAGCAATGTACAACCGACTCAAGACCTTGGTGAACCAAGTGCGCAACCTCGGGAGCACCAAGTGGGATGACCATGAAATGGTCAAGGTTATTCTTATATCACTTGTTTTTCGTAATCCCACTCAAGTGCAACTAATCCGTGGTGACCCTAGATATAAACAGATGTCTCCCGAGGAAATAATAGGCAAGTTTGTGAGCTTTGAGCTAATGATCAAAGACTCCAAACACATCGTCAACTTGGAGCAAGGCGCCACCTCAACTCTCAAGGTGCAACCCGTCGCATTTAAGGCGACAGAAGAAGAGAAGAGGGAGTCTACACCAAGTAGGCTTCCAATCGACGCCTCCAAGCTTGACAACGAGGAGATGGCGCTTATCATCAAGAGCTTCCGCCAAATCCTCAAGCAAAGAAGGGGAAGGACTACAAACCCCGCTCCAAAAGGGTGTGCTACAAATGTGGTAAGCCCAGTCATTTCTTAGCTAAATGTCCAAATTCTAGTGGAAGTGACAGGGACGACGACAAGAAGGGGAAGAAGAAAGAAAAGAAGAGGTACTACATGAAGAAGAGCGGCGATGCCCACGTGTATCGGGAATGGGACTTCGATGAGAGCTCCACCGACTCCTCCTCCGACGAGGACGCCACCAACATCACCATCAACAAGGGCCTTCGCTTCCCCAACATCAGCCACAAGTGTTTCATGGCTAAGGACGGCAAAAAGAAGAAGGTACAATCTAGAACCACTCCCAAGTATACTACATCTAGTGATGAGGGTAGCTCTAGTGAAGACGAAGATGATTTACTTACTCTTTTTGCCAACCTCAACATGGAACAAAAGGAAAAATTAAATGAATTAATAGGTGCTATTCATGAGAAGGATGAACTTCTAGATAGCCAAGAGGAATTCCTTATTAAAGAAAACAAAAAACATGTTAAATTGAAGAATGCTTATGCTCAGGAAGTAGAACAATGTGAAAACTTAACTAAGGAGCTTAGCATTTGTCATGATTCTATTTCTAGCCTTAGGAATGAAAATGCTAGCTTAATTTCTAAGGTTAAAGAATTGAATGTTTGCAATGATTCTATTTCCTGTATTAGAAATGAGAATGCCATATTACATGCTAAGATAGAAGAATTAAATGTTTGCAAACCTTCTACATCTACTGTTGATCATGTTTCTATTTGTACTAGATGTAGAGATGTTAATGTTGATGCTACAAATGATCACCTTACCATGATTAAACAACAAAATGATAATAAAATTAACTACTAAAATTAATGAGCATGAACTTGAAAATGAAAAATGTAAGTTTGCTAGAAGCATGCTCTATAATGGGAGACGCCCTAGCATTAAGGTTTCCAATAGGGGAGCAATGTCAAACTTAATGCCCCTAAAAGATTGTCTAATTTTGTAAAGGGCAAGGCACCCATGGTTCAGGATAATGAAGGCCACATTTTATATCCTGCTAATTATCCTGAGCACAAAATTTGGAAGGTTCATGCTAGGAGATCTCATTCTGTTTCTCACCATGCTTTTATGTATAAGAATGAGGCATCTAGCTCTAGGCAAACCACTCATGTTAAATTGCCTAGAAAGAAAATTCCTGCTGAGCATAACATTTCATTTAAAACTTTTGATGCATCATATGTGCTTACTAACAAATCAGGCAAAGTAGTTGCCAAATATGTTGGGGGCAAACACAAGAGCTCCAAAACTTGTGTTTGGGTACCCAAGGTGCTTGTTTCTAATGTGAAAGGACCCAAGACCGTTTGGGTACCTAAGAACAAGGCCTAAAATCGTTTTGTAGGTTTATGCATCCGGTGGTTCAAGTTGGATAATCGATAGCGGGTGCACAAACCATATGATAGGGGAGAAAAGGATGTTCTCCTATGAGAAAAACGAAGATCCCCAAAGAGCTATCACATTCGAGGATGGAAATTAAGGTTTGGTCAAAGGATTGGGTAAAATTGCTATATCTCTTGACCATTCTATTTCCAATGTTTTTCTTGTAGATTCTTTAGATTACAATTTGCTTTCTGTTTCTCAATTATGCAAAATGGGCTACAACTGTCTTTTTACCGATGTAGGTGTTACTGTCTTTAGAAGAAGTGACGATTCAATAGCATTTAAGGGAGTGTTAGAGGGTCAGCTATATTTAGTTGATTTTAATGAAAACACAGCTGAACTCAACACTTGTTTAATTGCTAAGACTAATATGGGTTGGCTCTGGCATCGCCGACTTTCCCATGTTGGGATGAATAATCTTCACAAACTTCTAAAGGGAGAGCACATTTTAGGACTAACAAATGTTCATTTTGAGAAAGACAGGGTTTGTAGCGCATGTCAAGCAGGAAAGCAAGTTGGCACCCACCATCTACACAAGAACATCATGACAACGGATAGGCCGCTCGAGCTACTGCACATGGATCTATTCGGCCCGATCGCTTACATAAGCATCGACGGGAGTAAGTGCTGTCTAGTTATTGTGGATGATTATTCTCGCTTCACTTGGGTGTTCTTTTTGCAGGAAAAATCACAAACCCAAGAGACCTTAAAAGGATTCTTGAGACGGGTTCAAATTGAGTTCGAATTAAGGATCAAAAAGTAAGAAGCGATAACGGGACGGAGTTCAAGAATTCTCAAATCGAAGGCTTTCTTGATGATGAGGGCATCAAGCATGAGTTCTCTTCTCCCTACACACCTCAACAAAATGGTGTAGTGGAGAGGAAGAATAGAACTCTACTAGACATGGCAAGGACCATGCTTGATGAATACAAGACACCGGACCGGTTTTGGGCTGAGGCGATTAACACCGCCTGTTACTCCATCAACCAGTTATATCTTCATCAAATCCTCAAGAAGACATCATACGAACTCCTCACCAGTAAAAAGCCCAATGTTTCATATTTTAGAGTTTTTGGTAGCAAATGTTTTATTCTTGTTAAAAGAGGTAGAAAATCTAAATTTGCTCCCAAGGCTGTAGAAGGCTTTTTACTAAGATATGACTCAAACACAAGGGCATATAGAGTCTTCAACAAATCCACTAGATTAGTTGAGGTTTCTTGTGACATTGTGTTTGATGAGACTAATGGCTCCCAAGTGGAGCAAGTTGATCTTGATGAGCTAGATGATGAAGAGGCTTAGTGCGTCACGCTAAGGAACATGTCCATTGGGCATGTGTGTCCTAAGGAATCCGAAGAGCCCACACAAGTACAGGATCAACCGTCATCTTCCATTCAAGCATCTCCACCTACCTAAGATGAGGATCAGGCTCAAGATGATAAAGATGAACATCAAGAGGATGAGCCACCTCAAGAGGAGGACAATGATCAAGGGGGAGATAAAGTTAATGAAGACAAGGAAGATGATCAAGAAATACAGGGTCAAAGACCACCACACCCAAGAGTCCACCAAGCAATACAACGAGATCACCCCGTCAACTC
Source organism: Zea luxurians (assembly GCA_029449295.1). Taxonomy (NCBI): domain Eukaryota; kingdom Viridiplantae; phylum Streptophyta; class Magnoliopsida; order Poales; family Poaceae; genus Zea; species Zea luxurians. The sequence goes on from JAOPSE010000037.1 coordinate 18,885,993, forward strand.
CATCCTTGGTGACATTCATAAGGGGGTAACAACTAGATCTCGAGTTGCTTATTTTTGTGAACATTACTCTTTTGTCTCCTCTATTGAGCCATACAGGGTACAGGATGCACTAAGAGACTTGGATTGGGTGCTGGCTATGCAAGAGGAGCTCAACAACTTCACGAGGAATGAGGTATGGCATTTAGTTCCATATCCTAATCAAAATGTTGTAGGTACCAAGTGAGTATTCCGCAACAAGCAAGATGAGCATGGTGTGGTGACAAGAAACAAAGCCCGACTTGTGGCCAAAGGTTATTCACAAGTCGAAGGTTTGGATTTTGATGAAACTTATGCACCCGTAGCTAGGCTTAAGTCAATTCGAATATTACTTGCCTATGCTACTTACCATGGCTTAAGCTCTATCAAATGGACGTAAAAAGTGCCTTCCTCAATGGACCAATCAAGAAAGAGGTCTATGTTGAGCAACCTCCCGGCTTTGAAGATAGTGAGTACCCTAACCATGTATATAAACTCTCAAAGGCGCTTTATGGGCTCAAGCAAGCCCCAAGAGCATGGTATGAATGCTTGCGAGATTTTCTTATCACTAATGGCTTCAAAGTCGGTAAAGCCGATCCTACACTCTTTACTAAAACTGTTGCAAAAGATTTGTTTGTATGCCAAATTTATGTTGATGATATTATATTTGGGTCTACTAACAAACCTACTTGTGAAGAGTTTAGTAGGATCATGATTTAGAAATTTGAGATGTCTATGATGGGAGAGTTGAAGTATTTCCTTGGATTTCAAATCAAGCAACTCCAAGAGGGCACCTTCATCTGTCAAACAAAGTACATTCAAGACATTCTTAAGAAATTTGGGATGAAGGATGGCAAACCCATCAAGACACCCATGGGAACCAATGGGCATCTCGACCTCGACATGGGAGGTAAATCCGTAGATCAAAAGGTATACCGGTCGATCATAGGATCTTTACTCTACTTATGTGTATCTCGACCGGATATTATGCTTTCCATATGCATGTGTGCAAGGTTCCAGGCCGATCCTAAGGAAGTTCACCTTAGGGTCGTGAAGAGAATCACAAGATATTTAGTTTACACTCCTAAGTTTGGCATTTGGTACCCTAAGGGATCCACTTTTGACTTAATAGAATATTCTGATGCCGATTGCGCAGGGTGTAAAATTGATACGAAGAGCACATCAGGGACTTGTCAGTTTCTGGGGAGATCTCTGGTGTCTTGGGCTTCAAAGAAACAAAACTCCGTAGCTCTTTCCACCGCCGAAGTCAAGTACATTGCCGCAGGCCATTGCTGTGCGCAATTACTTTGGATGAGGCAAACCCTTAGGGACTATGGCTACAAATTGAGCAAAGTCCCTCTCCTATGTGATAATGAGAGTGCAATCTGCATGGCGGATAATCCCGTTGAACACAACCTCACTAAGAACATAGACATTCGGTATCACTTTTTGAGGGATCACCAAGAAAGGGGATATCGAAATAGCTTATGTAAACACCAAAGATCAATTAGCCGATATTTTTACCAAGCCATTAGATGAGAAAACCTTTAGCAAACTTAGGAATGAACTAAATATTCTTGATTCTCAGAATTTTGATTGAAACATTGCACACATAGCTCATTTATACCTTTGATCATATCTCTTTCATTTGGTACAAATGCACATTTCTTATGTACCAAGGCTACAACTAATGTGTTTTCAAGTGTATTTCTATACTAAGTCGTAGATTGAAAGGGAAATGGAGTATTCGATGAAGACAAGGCTTCCACTCCACTCTAACGGTATCATTTACCCTTCGTCGCTACTCCGCACACTATCAATTGGTATAATCCTTCACTCGTATTCACTTATACCAATGGGGAGAAAATACTCAAGGGCTCTCAAAGTCTCTGTTTTTGGCGATTAATGCCAAAGGGGGAGAAAATATTAATCCCAAAGCAAAAGGACCGCACCACCACCATTTCAAAAAATTTCGAAATGAAAGATTTAGTTGGTATTCACAAAGGTTTGTTTTTCAATTGGTATATTGTAATAGCAATTTCTTCAATTGGTATATTTTCAAAATTGGTATCTATTAAAACCCTCTTGAAAACTAAGAGGAGAATTTCATTCAGGAGGAGTTTTGCTTAGTCAAAGGAAAAGCATTTGAAACAGGGGGAGAAATTTCAAATCTTGAAAATGCTTCTTGCAATCTTATTTATATGCCTTTGACTATTTGCAAAAGAATTTTGAAAAGATTTGCAAAAACAAAATATGTGGTGCAAAAGTGGTCCAAAATGTCAAATAAAAGAAAGCAATCCATTCACTCTTACCCATATGTAATAAGACTTTCAAATTGGTTTAATTCCAAGTAACCTATGCACTTACCTTATGCAATCTAGTTCATTTCTGCACTTTATATATTTGCTTTTGTTTGTGTTGGCATCAATCACCAAAAAGGGGGGAGATTGAAAGGGAAATAGGGTTAACCTTTTCCCACAATTAATTTTGGTGGTTGAATGCCCGACACAAATATATGGACTAACTAGTTTGCTCTAGAATACATGTTCTACAGGTGCAAAAAGGTTCAACACAAACCAATAAATATTCAAGTTAGGGATCAAATTTGAAGGAGCAAAAGAAACCAAGTGTGCTGTGGTCTGGCGCACCAGACTGTCCGGTGTGCCACCGGACAGTGTCCAGTGCACCAGGACCGTACTGAGTCCAACTAGCCACTCTCGAGTTTTCATAGGAGCTCTCCGCTATAATTCACCGGACTGTCCGGTGTGCCAGCGAAGCAACGGCTAACTCATGCAACGGTCAACTACAAAAGCCGCTGACAGAGGAACAGTGCGCGCATAGTCAGAGCCACAGAGTCAGAGGCGGACCGAATAGTGAACAGGACCTATCCGGTGTGGCACCGGACTGCCCGGTGCCATAAGAAGACAACGGCGGCAACAGTCGACTGCTCCCAAACCCTAATGGTTAGGTGACGTGGTGGTGCACCGGACTGTCCGGTGCGACCATCGCCAGCAGCCTTCCCCAACAGCTTCTTGGTGGTTGAGGGCTATAAATACCCCCCAACCACCACAACTCCAAGCATCCAAGTCTTCTGAAGTTTTCATTCAATACAAGAGCTAGTGCATTCACTCCTAGACACAAATCAAAAGATCAAAGCCTCTCCATGTCCCAAATTCATTCCAACCACCTAGTGACTTGAGAGAGTGTGTGTTCGTGTTCATTTGCGCTCTTGTTGCTTGGATCGCTTTCTTCCTTCCTCATTCTTGTTCCAAAGTGACTTGTAATCAAAGCAAGAGACACCTAAGTGTGTGGTGGTCCTTGCGGGGTCTAAGTGACCCGTTTGATTAAGGAGAAAGCTCACTCGGTCTAAGTGCCGTTTGAGAGAGGGAAAGGGTTGAAAGAAACCCAGTCTTTGTGACCACCTCAACGAGGACTAGGTTCTTGAAAGGGAAATAAGGTTAACCTTTTCCTAGTATTAATTTTGGTGGTTCAATGCCCAACACAAATATTGGACTAACTAGTTTGCTCTAGATTATATGTTCTACAGGTGCATAAAGGTTCAACACAAACCAATAAAAGATTGATGTTAGGGTTCAAATACAAAGGAGCAAAGAAACCGAGTGTGCACTGGTCTGGCACACCGGACTATCCGGTGTGCCACCGGACAGTGTCCGGTGCATCAGGACCATACAGAGTCCAACTAGCCACTCTCAGGTTTCTTCAGGCGCACTCCACTATAATTTACTAGACTGTCCGATGTGCCACCGGCTGTCCAGTGTGACAGCGGAGCAACGACTACTTAGCGCAATGGTCAACTGCAAAAGCGCGGTGATCAGATGAACAGTGAAGAACAGTGTGCGCAGAGTCAGAGCCTCGGGTCAGAGGCGCACCGGACTCTGAACAGTGCCTGTCCGGTGCGGCACCAGACTGTCCGATGCCACTAGAAGACAATGCCTCCAACGGTCAAAATCTCTAGAACCCTAACGGTTGGGTGACGTGGCAGGCGCACCGGACTATCCGGTGCGCCCATCGACAGCAGCCTGCCCCAACGGTTGTTTGGTGGTTGAGGGCTATAAATACCCCCAACCACCACCACTCCAAGCATCCAAGATTTTTGAGTATCACATTCATTACAAGAGCTCTAGCAATTCAAAAGATCAAGGACTCTCCAAGTCCCCAATTCAACTCAAGCACTTAGTGACTTGTGAGAGAGAGAGATTTTGTGTTCTTTTGAGCTCTTGCCTCTTGGATTGCCTCCTTCCTTTCTCATTTCTTTTCTCAAGTGATTTGTAATCGAAGCAAGAGACACCTAAGTGTGTGGTGGTCCTTACGGGGTCTAAGTGACCCGGGAGATTAAGGAAAAGGCTCACTCGGTCTAAGTGACTGTTTGAGAGAGGGAAAGGGTTAAAAGAGACCCGGTCGTTGTGACCACCTCAACGGGGACTAGGTTCTTTAGAACCAAACCTCGGTAAAACAAATCACCGTGTTCATCCGCTTTATTTCTTGGTTGATTTGTTTTCCCCTCTCTTTCGGACTCGGATTCATTTCTAACGCTAACCCCGGCTTTTAGTGTGTGCTTAAGTTTATAATTTTCAGATTCCGCCTATTCACCCCCCTCTTGGCGACTTTCAATTGGTATCGGAGCCCGGTGCTTCATTAGAGTCTAACTACTCGAAGTGATGTCAGGAGGATCCGCCAAGAGGGAGATGGAAACCGGCGAGAAGGCCACAAGCCACGGGAAGGCTCCATCAAGGGAGTCTGGCACCAAAGCCAAGGAGGGATCCCCTCCCCGCATCAAGTCGCATCGAAGTGGCAACTAAAAGAAGAAGATGAAGAAAGTGGTCTACTACGAGACCGACTCTTCGTCGCCCTCCACATCCGGCTCCGACATGGCGTCCGTCACTTCTAAGCGCCATGAGCGCAAGAAGTATAGTAAGATGTCACCTTGTTATCCCCGTATTTCTAAGCGTGCTCCTCTACTTTCTGTTCCATTAGGCAAACCACCATATTTTGATGGTGAGGATTATTGTATGTGGAGTGATAAAATGAGGCATCACCTAACATCACTCAACACAAGCATTTGGGACATTGTTCAATTTGGAGCACAGGTACCTACCGTGGGAGACGAGGGCTATGACTCGGACGAGGTCGCCCAAATATGGCACTTTAACTCCCAAGCAACTACTATACTCCTCGCCTCTCTATGTCGAGAGGAGTATAATAAGGTGCAAGGGTTAAAGAGCGCCAAGGAGATTTGGGACGTCCTTAAGACCGCACACGAAGGGGATGAGGTGACCAAGATCACCACGCGGGAGACGATCGAGGGGGAGCTCGGTCGATTCGTCCTCAACCAAGGAGAGAAGCCACAAGCGATGTATAACCGGCTCAAGACCTTGGTCAATCAAGTGCGCAACCTCGGGAGCACAAAATGGGATGACCATGAAATGGTCAAGGTTATTCTTAGATCCCTCGTATTTTGTAATCCCACTCAAGTTCAATTAATATGTGGTGATCCTAGATATAAGCTAATGTCTCCAGAGGAGGTAATCGGAAAGTTTGTGAGCTTTGAACTAATGACAAAGACTCCAAACACATCGTCAACTTGGAGCAAGGCGTCACCTCAACACCCAAGGTGCAACCCGTCACATTTAAGGTGATGGAAGAAAAGAAAGAAGAGTCTACATCAAGTAGGCTCCCCATCGACGCCTCCAAGCTCAACAATGAGGAGATGGCGCTCATCATCAAGAGCTTCCGTCAAATCCTCAAGCAAAGGAGGGGGAAGGACTACAAACCCCGCTCCAAGAGGGTGTGCTACAAATGTGGTAAGCCCGGTCATTTTATCGCTAAATGCCCAATGTCTAGTGATAGTGACAGGGACAACGACAAGAGAGGGAAGAAGAAGGAGACGAAAAGATACTACAAGAAGAAGGGTGGCGATGCCCACATTTGTCGAGAATGGGACTCCGATGAGAGCTCCACCGACTCCTCCTCCGACGAGGATGCCGCCAACATCGCCGTCAACAAGGGTCTCCTCTTCCCCAATGTTGGCCATAAATGCTTCATGGCAAAGGACGACAAAAAGAAGGTACAATCTAGAACCACCCCCAAGTATACTACATCTAGTGATGAGGGTAGTTCTAGTGAAGATGAAGATGATATGCTTACCCTTTTTGCCAACATTAACATGCAACATAAAGAAAAATTAAATGAACTGATAGGAACTATTCATGAGAAGGATGAACTTTTATATAGCCAAGAGGAATTCCTTATTAAAGAAAACAGAAAGCATGTTAAAGTAAAAAATGCTTATGCTTAGGAAGTAGAAAAATATGAAAACTTGACTAAGGAGCTTAGCATTTGTCATGAATCAATTACTAGCCTTAGAAATGAAAATGCTAGCTTAATTTCTAAGGTTAAAGAATTAAATGTTTGTCATGATTCAATTTCTAGTCTTAGAAATGAGAATGTTAGTTTAGTTTCTAAGATTAAAGAATTGAATGTTTGCAATGATTCCATTTCCTGTCTTAGAAATGAAAATACCATGTTAAAACCTAAGATAGATGAATTAAATACTTGCAAACTCTCTACATCCACTGTCGAACATGTTTTCATTTGCACTAGATGTAGAGATATTAATGTTGATGCTATAAATGATCACCTTGCTTTAATTAAACAACAAAATGATCATATAGCTCAATTAACTGCTAAAATCAATGAGCATGAGATTGAAAATGAAAAATTTAAATTTGCTAGAAGCATGCTCTAAAGTGGGAGACGCCCTGGCATTAAGGATGGCATTGGTTTCCAACAGGGAAGCAATGTCAAACTTAATGCCACTAAGAAATTGTCTAACTTTGTTAAGGGCAAAGCTCCCATGGTTTAGGATAATGAGGGTTACATTTTATATCCTGCTAATTATCCTGAGCACAAAATTTGGAGAATTCATGCTAGAAAATCTCATTCTGTTTCTCACCATGCTTTTATGTATAAGAATGAGGCTTCTAGCTCTAGGCAGTCAACCCATGTTAAATTGCCTAAAAAGAAAACTCCTACTGCATCAAATGATCATAGTATTTCATTCAAAACTTTTGATGCTTCTTATGTGCTCACTAACAAATCAGGAAAAAGAGTTGCCAAATATGTTGGGGGCAAACACAAGGGGTTAAAGACTTGTGTTTGGGTACCCAAGGTGCTTGTTTCTAACGTGAAAGGACCTGTTGGGGACTTGTTCTCAAATGCTGTGAATCGAGAACAAGGAAACACAAGATGTTAACTGTTAATGCCCTTCGTCCTTCGAAGCATTATTTCCCTTAGGATATAATGATCTTCAGACGAAGGTCATGAATGACATACCTTCATCATTGCAGTATATGTTAAAATAGAAGAAGAAACATATGGCATATGGAAAACAACACAAACAATCATATCATATTATTCATTCTTAATTATATAATCATGGAAAGGTAAGAACAATATTGAATTACAAAAGTACCTTCGGCTTGATAGAAGGCAAGAAAGTACAAGTGTGATGCAAAAGCGAGTACAAGTCAGCGTGAACAGTATGGGAGTACTGTTAATCTATTTATAGGCACAGGACACATCCTATGAGAAATTACAGTCATGCCCTTTACATTTACTATTGGCTTATAGAAAAATCTATGAGGACTGGATAGCCTTTTCCCCTTTAAGTCGGTTCCTTCTCCCGCGATTGAGCCGAAGCTTCTTTGCGCATCGAAGTAACGACAACCTTCGTCACGATCATATCCTTCTCATCGTATGTGCCTTTAATCCTGAATCCGACGTTACCTGTCTATAAACCATGCTTGGAAAACACTGTTAAATTACGTTTTTGAGGACCTTCGGAGGACAAAGGCCCCCAACAGTAGCCCCTCGCAGTATTAATTTGTTTAAGGTAACGAATTCAGACTGCGACATGGACGAAGGCCTTTAAGCCAAAGGTCCAAAAAAACACCTTCCCTTTGCTAGAATAGCAACAGTCAATGACAAACGGGACCCTCCAACCCGGGGCGCACCGAGCGTATAAATAAGGACTTGCACCAACCACATTTGGTACGCTGCTTGCGCTAGTTGCTTTGTTTTCTCAATTTTATAGCTCTTGCTCGCCACCGTTTGCTAGTTTCTCAAGCTTTCTAAGCTTCGGTTCGAAAGACCCATTTTCGTCATTTCCGAAGAAAAGATGTCTCAAGACAAGAAAGTTGTTGCTGAGACGAAGCTAACCGAGGAGGAGAAGCTCTTTGAGCAAAAGAAGGCTGCGAATCCTTATATAGCTGGGTTTTTAGAATCAATGGCAAAATCGAATACAGAGAAGATTACAAAAGAAATATTGGAGGGAACCGAGGAGGAGAAGCTCTTTGAGCAGAAGAAGGCTACTGCTTCGGCCACTCCAGATGAGCCTACGTCGAAGAGCAAAAAATTAAAAGTCCTTACCCACTGGCCATGTTATATTGAACCAGCCATGGTGCCTGAGTTTGGCGGGGAGACTTCTTCAGCTGCTGAACCAAAGGAGCCCATTCCTCCTACGCAGAAGGCTGAAGAACCGGCCATAATGCCGAAGGTACCCTCAGCCGAGCTAGCTGAGTCGAAGACTGATAAAGATAAGGCCGAAGAGCCAAAAATTGAAGGAACAAAAATGTTAAAAATTTTAAGCCCTCTAGCAGAAGTGACGGTGCTGAAGGCACAAAAAAGTTTTGCGGCAACTCCCAAAAGAAGAAGGATGGCAAATGTACTAGATGTGTTAGAAACAGTAAAGGCTTTAAGCTCTACTCCTTCAGGGAAAATTGCCGAGGCTTCAAAAATGCAAACCGAAGCTGAAACAAAGCCGGCCGAAATTGAAGCTGCAGTAAGCCAAGCTAGTGCCGAAGCTGGGCCTTCAGAGCTCGCCGAGAAAAAACCTTCGGAAATTGAAGAGAAGGCAACAGAAGAAAAAGCCTCAGAGCAAACTTCGCCTGAAAGGGTTGCTACTCCTGCTCCCGAAGCTTTGAAAGAGAGCATTGATTACATCATCCGCCATGCTTCGGGAAAGACGCTTTCTTCGGAAGAAAAACGAGAAGCTCAACATTATGCCCAAAAATTGAAATACCCGAAGGGGGCCCTGGTGTTTAATGGCAGTGGAGAAGAAGATTTTTTATACTGTCTCCCGGATAACAAAGAGATATCCGTCAGCCGGGAGATAGGAAGAAGCTTCGGATTTCCGAAGCTAGAAGACGGCCTCTCCGTATTGTTAAAGGATGAATTGGCTGACAGTTTAGCATATAATAGTATAAAGGTATGAAAATCAATTTTTGTATTTGAAAACGAATTATTTCATTTGTTTATACTTAATACTGTACTCCTCTTGTAGGGCTTGATCCTTAGCAATGCCTTCAGGGCACAGAAAAATATCGAAGATGAAGGGTGTACCATGGCTCTTAACAACCTTCGCTCAGAGGTGATTGAACTAAGAAACGAAGGCCTTGAAAAGGATAAACTATTAATTTCATTGGTAAACAAAATAAAAGAAGACAAAGCTAGTTCCAAAGCTCAAGCTGAGGCCCGAAAGAGTGAAATTGAAGATCTTCGAAGACAATTAGCTGAGGCCAAAGTAAAATGCGCTGTTGCTGAAGCTAATCGAGATGCCAGCGAATACTGGAAAAAATTATTTTGAAAAGACAGTTGCAGAGCTTCGCGCATCGAAGGAAAGGTGTTTTGAAAAATCTGTGGGGTGCGTGAAAAAGATGAAGACTAGCTTCGCCAACGTGGGCGCTTACTCAAACGAAGACAACTTCATACGAGGCGACCCTGCTGAGGGCGTTATCGAGTGGATCAGTGGTGAAGCCGAAGCTTTTGAGGAAATCTTAAGTGATCGTGGGGACGTCTGCGTCTTCTCTGGCGCGAGAGGAGTTGTAGCCGTCCTGGAGAAGGCGGGTTGCGAACATGTTAAAACCTTGGCCTAGGCCGAAGCTGCCTTCTCTGTTGACGACACGAAGGACCCCTCGGCCGAAGCAAGTTTAATAGGCGGAAAATTTTTCACTGATATCTGGGAAAATGGCGGTCGAGAGATGGCTCATAAAATAATGAAGAAGAGCGAAAAAGATATTCATGACGCTCGAGAAGCAACGAAAAAAGCTAAGAAAGCTGCGGAACTCGAAAGACGGATAGGTATTACTTAATGGCTTTTAGCTTTGTCGTTTATTTTCGTGACTTCGAACTAATTGATGTTTTCTGCCGCAGCTGAACTACCTCCTCCCCCAAAGCCATTCGACCCATTGGCCGACCTAGAAACGAAGAAAGCAATAGAAATCATTAATATGGCCGAAGCTATTGTCGACGAAGTCGTTACCAAACTGCTTAACGAAGTTGCAGAGAAAGTTCTGAAAGAAGAATAGGAGTTATTGTAAAAACATTTCTAGGGTATTAATGTAACATTTGCTGAACTAAGTCTATAATATTTGATGTTTATATTTTTCAATGTAATATGTAAGTTGTTTGTAATTCAGTTCTTTGCGATGCATGAAATTTTATGTACATACCGTTTTGAGCCTTCGGCGAAAAACACCTTCCCTTCTTTTCATGCTTTGTAAAGAAGAATTTTTATGCCTCGTAAGAACATCCACACCTCGTAAAAACATCAATGCTTCGTAAACAATAGATCCCTTCTTCCACATCAAAATTGATGAAGCTATAATTCTTAGCTTACTTTGTGCCTTAGCACCTTTTTATTTTTGTAAAGCATTCTCCGAAGATTGGCTTCGTTTCCAATTGATGTCATTGGTGTGATATGATGTATGATGTGATGCTATGCGATATGATGCAAAGAATGATGCTAATGCCGAAGACACATACCCACACTGAAACACAATCTCTGCGTCCTCTTAGGAACGATCAAAATCTCTTTGCCGTTTATTTTTCGGCTTCACCGATTATTTTTCGGTGTAAGTTCTGCATCCCCTTAGGAACGTCTTTTGAACTTCTTCGCCTTCTATTTCGGCGGTATTTGGCTCTGCATTCCCTTTGGAACGACTTTTGAGCAGAAAACTTACACTGCGCTCCCTGGGAACGACTTTTTGTAGCTTCGGCAAACCTACGCTGCGCTCCTTAGGAACGACTTTTTGTAGCTTCGGTAAAACTTGCAATGAGATTTTTCGCTCTGCATTCCCTTAGGAACGACTTTTGAGCTTCAGAAATTTTTGAGCTTCGTGAGTCTGTGGGAAAGATATATTTCACTATGACAAGAACAAAGCTATTACAAGAAATTAAAAATGACAAGAAAACTAGATTTACGTTGATTGTTCCTTATTAAAAAGAAAATGACAATGAATGTAAAAATGCTTTAGGGGTAGGATATCTCTCAATATATGTGTTTTGATTCTGGCACAGTACTGTTGACTGTGCGAGCTTCGGATTCCTCCCTAAGATCTCGCTGTTGATGGGTCTGATGGCTCCCTTCTGGCTGCTAACCTCGTGAATAGGCAGGTTGTAGTGGCGGCGGAGGTGGAAGCTGTGGCCAAGAAGCCTGTGGCTGACTAGCCAAAGCAACATAAGCTGCAGGATGATTACCCACATATTCTGGTATGTAGGGTGAGTGACACGAAGCAGTGTGCAGGACCTGCTTCGGTTGACTTTGCTGGGCTTCGGCTTCTGCGATCTCCTTCTGCTTTTGGATGGTGATTTGGCACATTCTTGTAGTATGGCCCTTGTCTTCACCACAAAATTGGCAGTAGATCTTCCTGGGCTGGTCCCCATATCTTCCTCCGAAGCCCCTGGCGCCTCTGCCTCTTGGAGCTAGCGGCCGAAAAGAGCTTTGTTGCTGCCCCGAAGATTATGAAGTATACTGCGGCCTCTGTAGCTGACTTCCTCTGTCATCACTCTGAGTGGAGTTGTGAATTGACCTGACATGCCTCGGGTGGATTCTTTCTCCGAAGCCCATGGTCATCTCAGAGAACCTGTAAGCTTCCTCCCTTCTTTAGCGGAAGTCATTGTCAGCCCTGATGTACTCATCCATCTTTTGAAGCAGCTTCTCCAGAGTTTGTGGAGGCTTTCTGGCGAAGTACTGGCAGTAGGTCCTGGATGAAGCCCCTTAATCATGGCCTTAATGACAATTTCATTGGGCACTGTAGGCGCTTGTGCTCTCAGACACAAGAACCTTCGGACATATGCCTGAAGATACTCCTCATGGTCTTGCGTGCACTGAAACAGGGCCTGAGCTGTGACTGGCTTTGTCTGAAAGCCTTGGAAACTTGTCACTAGCATATCCTTGAGTTTCTGCCATAAAGTAATAGTCCCTGGCCGAAGAGAAGAATACCATGTTTGAGCCACATTCGAACTACCATGATGAAGGACTTGGCCATGACAGCTGCATTGCCTCCATATGAATATATAGTTGCTTCATAACTCATCAAAAACTGCTTCGGATCTGAATGCCCATCATACATGGGGAGCTGAGGTGGCTTGTATGATGGGGGCCATGGGATAGCCTGCAGTTCTGCTGCCAAGGGAGAAGCATCATCAAAGGTAAAGGTATCATGATTAAAATCACCATACCATCCATCCTCGTTGAACAAGCCTTCTTGATGAAGCTCCCTATGTTGGGGCCTTCGATCTTGTTCGTCTTGAACAAGATGGCGTACTTCTTCAGTGGCTTCGTCGATCTTCCTTTGAAGATTAGCCAGTTGGGCCATCTTCTCCTTCTTCCTTTGTACTTGCTGATGGATTATCTCCATGTTTCTGATTTCTTGGTCCAACTCCTCCTCCTGGAGTGTTGGACTAGTGGCCTTTTTCTTCTAGCTTTGGGCCTCTCGGAGAGAAAGGGTCTCCTGATTTGGGTCCAGTGGCTGTAGTGCGTTAGCCCCTGGCGCTGAAGCTTTCTTCGACGGCATGACAAAGGTCAGTGCTTGCTGAAGGTGGTCAAAAAAGGGTTCACCGGAGGTGGGCGCCAATGTTGGGGACTTGTTCTCAAATGCTGTGAATCGAGAACAAGGCAACACAAGATGTTAACTGTTAATGCCCTTCGTCCTTTGAAGCATTATTTCTCTTAGGATATAATGATCTTCAGACGAAGGTCATGAATGGCATACCTTCATCATTGTAGTATATGTTAAAATAGAAGAAGAAACATATGGCATATGGGAAACAACACAAACAATCATATCATATTATTCATTCTTAATTATATAATCATGGAAAGGTAAGAACAATATTGAATTACAAAAGTACCTTCGGCTTGATAGAAGGCAAGAAAGTACAAGTGTGACGCAAAAGCGAGTACAAGTTAGTGTGAACAGTATGGGGGTACTGTTCATCTATTTATAGGCACTGGACACAACCTATGAGAAATTACAGTCATGCCCTTTACATTTACTATTGGCTTATAGAAAAATCTATGAGGACTGGATAGCCTTTTCCCCTTTAAGTCGGTTCCTTCTCCCGTGATTGAGCCGAAGCTTCTTTGCGCATCGAAGTAACGGCAACCTTCGTCACGATCATATCCTTCTCATCGTATGTGCCTTTAATCCTGAATCCGAAGGTACCTATCTATAAACCATGCTTGGAAAACACTGTTAAATTACGTTTTTGTGGACCTTCGGAGGACGAAGGCCCCCAACAGGACCCAAGACTGTTTGGGTACCAAAGAATAAGGCCTAAATTGTTTTGCAGGTTTATGCATCTGGGGGCACAAGTTGGATAATTGATAGCGGATGCACAAACCACATGACAGGGGAGAAAAGAATGTTCTCCTCCTACGAGAAAAACGAAGATCCCCAAAGAGCTACCACATTCGGGGATGGAAATCAAGGTTTGGTCAAAGGACTTGGTAAAATGGCTATATCACGTGACATTCTATTTCCAATGTTTTTCTTGTAGATTCTTTAGATTATAACTTGCTTTCTGTAACTCAATTATGCAAAATGGGCTACTGTAACGCCCTAAATCTAGCAAATGCAAACAACCTTATTGGAATTATTAAATTTCAGTAGAAAGGAAATATATTTATGTTTTCAAATAAGGAAACCTTGATATATATATATATATATATATATATATATATATATATATATATATATATATATATATATATATATATATATATATATATATATATATATATATATAATTGGAAGAATTCCATGAATAGATAAAATTTAATCAAGCGTTTGAAGCATTCATGCTGGAGCATAAATTTTGGTTGAATTGTTTTGCAAATACAATTCTTGATTTGATCTTGTAAAGAAAATCTCATTTTACAAAACAATAATGAATTGCTAAAATAAGGTTTTCGGAAAACATGTATATTAATAATTTTAGTTTATAATGGTAATTAGGTTAATAAGTTTTTCATTTAATTGTGTGTCATTTATTTGCATTTGAAATATTTTTGATTGCACACGATTGGTTTTTGAATATATAATAACATTTCTTCTTGAAGGAAAACTCACAAAAATATTATAATTATTAGTTAAAAATAAATATTATATTTATAAATAATTTTGGGTTAATTATTATGATTTTTAGGGTTATTTAAAAATGTATTTCGAATTTAGAAAAAGGGAATAAAAAGGAAGAAAAAAAATACAAAACCTAATCCTACCGGCCCACTTGGCCCAACAGGGGCCGGCCGCCACTCTCCTCCCCTAGCCGCCACACCTGGCTCCTCATCTCCCTGCTCAGCCGCGCTCCCTCCCTGTGGCCGCCGCCGCCCTCTATCCTCTCCCCTCCCCTATTCTCTCTCTCCCTCGCTTCTTCTCTCGAGCGCACGCCGCCAGGGACGCCGCGACCCCCTCCGCGCCTCAAGCCCCGAGCAGCCCAGGAGCCGACCGCCCGGCCGCGCGCCCACCCCGATGCCCTGCGCACCGCGCCAGGCGCGCCGCCAACGCCGACCGTGCGCCGAGCCCCTGCGCGCCAGGATCCGCCCAACCCAACCGACGCCGCGCCGTTGTTTTTCATCGCGAGTAAAGGCGCTTTACTGCCGCCATTTCTCCATCCATTGATGGCCATCAATGGCGCCATGGCCGGTCATTTCCTACTCCCCTACTCCTCTCTCTTCCTCTCCTCCCCTCCCTCTATAAAAGTCGAGCACCATCCTCCACTCTTCATCCCCGAAGCTCGCTCGCACTCTCTGCACTCTCTCCTTCGCTCGCGCTCGCCGGAACCTCGCTGGAGTCAACGCCACCACGCCGTCGCTCTGCTCACGCGCACCCGCTGTCGAACCCCTGCCCGCGCGCGCAGCAGCACCACCGCTCACCGTCGTGCCTCGCTGGAGTTTGTCCACGCCATTCGCCATCCGTGGAACCTCACCGGAATTCGTGCCCACCATCCAAACACATCATCGGAGTTACGCCGTTCGTTGTCGACGCGATCGCGCAGCACACCAACTGGATCATCCGCGCCCAACGCCGAGCCTCGTCTGCGCCGTCTTCGCTCATCCTTGGTCGTGCCTCGCCTCACCGCGACCGAATCCCTCCATTCACCACAAGGTTAAAAACAACCCCAAATGTTGATTTATGTTCTAAAACACGTTTTGAATCAATTTATGAATTATTGTTTTTGAGATTATGCGATTTGGCGATTCACGTGTATGACTTTAGAGATTCGATGTATACATGTAACCAAAATTGAACACCGCGACAATACTTTGAAAATACGTATGATTTTATAATTCTAAAAATGAGCACGGTCACTATTCACTACCTCGGTGACTTTCATACTAGAAAACGTTTACAGATTTGATTTCGCCTTAGTGTGTGGAATAATAATTGTTAGTAGTATTTTAAGTATAAACTTATTTGCATGAAGAAATTGAAATAGACACCAAGTCATGTATTTTCTAGTCGAATGAAAATATATATAGATTTTACTATTCATAATAAATGTATTCATAAGTATAGCACTTAATTACTTATAATAGTAAAATGGTTATTTATGTCATAATAACCATGATTACATTATTAAAAGTCCCATTTAGTAATATACAATTAATTCTTGGTACATTAATGTCAGAATAATTATAAATAAACAAATTTTAGTTATACGTATAAATTCTATTTAGAAAAGAAAGAAGAAAACCGAAAGGATAGGATTTTATAATAATGTTAAAATAACTTAATTAGGCACTCATACTTTTCTAATAAAATTGATAGTTATGTTGATAAACATAGGTTTCTTACTAATGAAGTAGATAATTTGTTGCTAACTTTAAAATAACCTTTTTAATAGATATCATGTTTTTGATTTAATAAGATTCTTTATAGATGTGTAAGTATAACCGTATTAAATAGAAACTTAAAAGAATATGTAGACCATATGTTTCTTATTAAAAATAGAAGATAAATATATATCTAATTAATAGATTATTTATATTTCTTAATTAAAAGATAACAAGGGTCAGTGCTTTTATAAACTAAAATGATAGTTTATACGTAATTTTCTTTCTAATGAATTAAATCATTTGTTCCTACAATGGAATTAAAGATAATTAATAGGTTAATTATCCTTTATCATAATGTATTAATCAAACCTATAGTCAATTTGTTCTTAATTTGATTTATGGCGTGATTATTGAATTCATAAAATTTAGTCCACATTAGATATATCACTTAGTTTTTCCTAAAGAATAAACTAATGAAATTAGTGTTCATATTCTTTTATATTTCAAATATGAGTTTATATGTTGTATTGTATATAACTTTCTTAATGAAAATGGAGGCTAGTGTTTTCTCAATCAAAGGTAAAGATAATTAACTATTACGTCTCATAAAAATCTATTGGATCATGTATTTTCTTAATGAAAATAAATATAACTATTTGTTTAATGATCTTTTCATATAAAAATTATTTAGACTTATATCTTAGTTTATCATAAGCGAAGGTTTAACAATGAATTATAATGCGTTCCATAATGCTTCTAAAATTAATAAGGTATTTCATAACGCATTAACCTTAGATTTATAACTTATATCTTTTCTAAAAAGGTTAAAAAAAGGTTTAATATTGTTATAACGTGTTTTATCGTCTTATAAACCCTTAATCTTAGACATATCACGTATGACGTTTTATAAAAGATTAATTTGGTGAACCTAATATTGGTATATTTTAATTAAGATATTTTTAAGCTCATGTCTTGTTTTATAAATTATAGATCACACATTTTTGAAACGAATACCCTCTTATTATAATCATTGCTTGCGATGTTTTTGAAAAATGAACGCTCTTTTCATTAGGCTTTCTTTTAGCTTTACGTATGGTGAATGTTGTATGTTATTGAGTGGTGTTTGTTTCTTCTTGTTTGTTTTTGTGATATTCAGTGGTTGATCTAGTAGTTAAGAATCAAGATCTATTCCTATCCGTGGAAGAACCTCAGGTTTTCTATAAGCAAGGCAAGTGGACTTCTCCCTCTGCATACTCTGTTTGATCCCAAGCAATACATTTAATAAAGTTTATTCTTTTGGATATATATGCATAATTTGACAGGTTACCTATTTAGATAACCTTTCCAACCTTATTCCTTGTTTAACCTGGGTTTATGATTTAATCTAGTAGCTATGCTATTGCTACAACTTTAACTTTATGATGATACTCCTACTGATGATATCAATGTTCCAAATGGTAAGTTTACATTATTTTTGTTAATCCAATGATTAAGCAAGATCATTTTGTGATAATTGGAACATGGAGTGACCACCCGGGAAAACAGTGCAACCACGAGTACTATCATGGCTCTAGCTTTGGTAATTAGCTTTATATGCTTAGTGCCTAGCAACCTTACCTGAAATATGGACAAGAGGGGGAGTGGTGGTGTTGGCAGCCCACGTTAACATGGGGACGTACTCTTGGCTAAGGTACCTCACCTAGGGGGCCTCCATCATCGACTTTAGAAACCTTAGCGGGTTGCTGTGTATTAAGTGTATTTTGTGAAAGCCTCATAGTGGATCCCTAGCCACTCACCTCGGAAGTGTTTACGGGTTTTGGCCGACCCAGGCTAGAGGGGATACATGGCTTGTGGGTAAAGTTGTACCACCTCTGCAGAGTGTAAAACTGATATATCAGCCGTGCTCACGGTTATGAGCAGCCTGGACTCCTCACATGATAATTGAACTTGAAGACGAAAATAAATCATGGTCCTTTTTGGTTCAAGTGGTTCTTAGCTTATGATGGTGATATATTTATGCTGATGAATATTGTTCATGCTTAATTGGGTTTGGTATTTACTTATACTTAGTAATCAGGTGTTGATAATAAAATGTTGACCAACTAAAATGCTAACCGCATTAAACTTTAGCCTTACCTTATTACCTTGCATTTTCACCCCACTTGCTGAGCCCCGACCATAAGTGAGCTCACCCTTGCTTAATTTTGATTAGAAGTTGCAGATGAAGATATGATGTTGAACTCCATGGATGTTAGTCTAGTGATACCCCCGGTCATCTTCCTGTGGATGGATGTCCTTGTTTCGTTGTACTTTGATGAATAAAGGTTAAGACATTATGTTTGTTCGAAGTGTAATATAATCGTTATTTACGCTTTTATGCATTGTGCTTTTGATATATTACACTTGCGTCAACATATGTGTGGAAATAGATCCTGGCACACATATGCTATGCACCCCGCTTCTGCCCTTCGGAAACGGGTGTGATAGAAGTGGTATCAGAGCAATGTGACCATAGGTCGCTAGATTAGTTAGAAATGGAAAGCCCAGTCAGTCTGACAAATGTTCATTTCGAGAAAGACAGGGTTTGTAGAGCATGTCAAGCAGGAAAGCAAGTTGGCACCCATCATCCACACAAGAACATAATGACAACGGACAGGCCACTGGAACTACTCCACATGGATCTATTCGGCCCGATAGCTTACATAAGCATTGGCGGGAGTAAGTACTGTCTAGTAATTGTGGATGACTATTCTCGCTTCACTTGGGTGTTCTTTTTGCAGGAGAAATCATAGACCCAAGAGATCTTAAAGGGATTCTTAAGACGGGCTCAAAACGAGTTCGGATTAAGTATCAAAAAGATAAGAAGAGACAATGGGATCACGTTCAAGAACTCTCAAATAGAAGGTTTTCTTGAGGACGAGGGCATCAAGCATGAGTTCTCTTCTCCCTACACACCTCAACAAAATGGTGTAGTGGAGAGGAAGAATAGAACTCTACTGGACATGGCAAGGACCATGCTTGATGAGTACAAGACTCCGGACCAGTTTTAGGCTGAGGCGATTAACACCGCCTGCTACTCCATCAACCGGCTATACCTTCACCGAATCCTCAAGAAGACATCTTATGAACTCCTTACCGGTAAAAAGCCCAATGTTTCATATTTTAGAGTCTTTGGAAGCAAATGTTTTATTCTTGTTAAAAGAGGTAGAAAATCTAAATTTGCTCCCAAGGCCGTTGAAGGCTTTTTACTAGGTTATGACTCAAACACAAGGGCATATAGAGTCTTTAACAAATCCACTGGATTAGTTGAGGTTTCTTGTGACATTGTGTTTGATGAGACTAATGGCTCCCAAGTGGAGCAAGTTGATCTTGATGAACTAGATGATGAAGAGGCTCCATGCGTCGCGCTAAGGAACATGTCCATTGGGGATGTGTGTCCTAAGGAATCCAAAGAGCCCACTCAAGCACAAGATCAACCGTCATCTTCCATGCAAGCATCTCCACCAACTCAAGATGAGGATCAAGCTTAAGAAGTTGAAAATGAAGATCAAGAGGATGAGCCACCTCAAGAGGAGGACAATGATCAAGGAGGAGATAAAGTTAATGAAGACAAGGAAGATGATCAAGAAATACAGGGTCAAAGACCACCACACCCAAGAGTCCACCAAGCAATTCAAAGAGATCACCCCGTGAACTGCATCCTCGGTGACATTCATAAGGGGGTAACCACTAGATCTCGAGTTGCACATTTCTGTGAACATTACTCTTTTGTCCTCTATTGAGCCATACAGGGTGGAGGATGCACTAAGAGATTCGGATTGGGTGCTGCCTATGCAAGAGGAGCTCAACAACTTCCTGAGGAATGAGGTATGGCACTTAGTTCCACATCCTAACCAAAATGTTGTAGGCACCAAGTGGGTATTCCGCAACAAGCAAGATGAGCATGGTGTGGTGACAAGGAACAAAGCCCGACTTGTGGCCAAAGGTTATCCACAAGTCAAAGGTTTGGACTTTGGTGAAACTTATGCACCCGTAGCTAGGCTTGAGTCAATTTGTATATTACTTGCCTATGCTACTTACCATGGCTTTAAACTCTATCAAATGGAAGTCTATGTTGAGCAACCTCCCGGCTTTGAAGATGGTGAGTACCCTAACCATGTTTATAAACTCTCAAAGGCGTTGTATAGGCTCAAGCAAGCTCCAAGAGCATGGTATGAATGCCTACGAGATTTCCTTATCACTAATGGCTTCAAAGTCAGTAAAGCTGATCATACACTCTTTACTAAAACTATTGCAAAAGATTTGTTTGTATGCCAAATTTATGTTAATGATATCATATTTGGGTCTACTAACAAATCTACTTGTGAAGAGTTTAGTAGGATCATGATACAAAAATCCGAGATGTCTATGATGGGGGAGTTGAAGTATTTCCTAGGATTTCAAGTCAAGCAACTCCAAGACGGCACCTTCATCAGCCAAACAAAGTACATTCAAGACATACTTAACAAGTTTGGAATGAAGGATGCCAAGCCCATCAAGACACCCATGGGAACAAATGGGCATCTCGACCTTGACACGGGAGGTAAGTCCGTAGATCAAAAGGTAAACTGGTCGATGATAGGATCTTTCTCTATTTATGTGCATCTCGACTAGATATTATGCTTTCAGTATGCATGTTTGCAAGGTTCCAAGCCGATTCTAAGGAAGTTCACCTTAGGGCTGTGAAGAGAATCATGAGGTATTTAGTTTACACTCCTAAGTTTGGACTTTGGTACCCCAAGGGATCCACTTTTGATTTAATAGGATATTCAGATGCTAATTGGGTAGGGTGTAAAATTGATAGGAAGAGCACATCAGGGACTTGTCAGTTTCTGGGAAGATCCCTGGTGTCTTGGGCTTCAAAGAAACAAAACTCAGTAGCTCCTTCTACCGCCGAAGTCGAGTACATTGCCGCAAGCCATTGCTGTGCGCAATTACTTTGGATGAGGCAAACCCTCAGGGACTATGGCTACAAATTGAGCAAAGTCCCTCTCCTATGTGACAATGTGAGTGCAATCCGCATGGCGGATTATCCCGTTGAACACAGCCGCACTAAGCACATAGACATTCGGTATCACTTTCTAAGGGATCCCCAACAAAGGGGGATATCGAAATTGCTTATGTTAGCACCAAAGAACAATTAGCCAATATCTTTACCAAGCCTTTAGATGAGAAAAGCTTTAGCAAACTTAGGAATGAGCTAAATATACTTGATTCTCGGAATTTTGATTGAAACATTGTACACATAGCTCATTTGTATACCTTTGATCATATCTCTTTCATGACTACGGCTAATATGTTTTCAAGTGTATTTCTATGCTAAGTCGTAGATTGAAAGGGAAATGGAGTACTCGACGAAGACAAGGCTTCCACTCCACTCCACCGATATCTTTTATCGTTCGTCGTCACTCCACACCACCCTTCGATTGGTATAATCTGTTCACTCATATTTCCTTGTACCAATGGGAGAGAAAGTAAAAAAGGCTCACAAAGTCTTTGTTTTTGGCGATTAATGCCAAAGGGAGAGAAAGTATTAAGCACAAAGCAAAAGGGACCGCACCACCACCAACTTAAAACTTAAAACATCATTTCGAAAGTTTTTCAAATTGATATCTAACTATGTTTTCAAATAATTTTTCAATTGGTTAGTATTTTCAAAAAAATGGTAAAACCCTCTTGAAAACTAAGAGGAGAATTTCATTCAGGGGGAGTTTTGTTGAAGTCAAAGGAAAAGCTTTTGAAACAGGGGGAGAAATTTCAAATCTTGAAAATGCTTCTTGCAATCTTATTCATATACCTTTGACTATTTGCAAAAGGATCTTGAAAAGATTTTCAAAAAGAATTTGCAAAAACAAAACAAGTGGTGCAAGCGTGGTCCAAAATGTTAAATAAAAGAAAGCAATCCATGCATATCTAGTGAAACAATAAATTGGTTTAATTCCATGTGTCGGGGACCATAATTAGGGGTACCCTCAAGACTCCTAATTCTCAGCTGGTAACCCCCATCAGCATAAAGCTGCTAAGGCCTGATGGGTGCGATTGAGTCAGGGATCAGTCCATTCGAGCGACTCGATCACGCCTCGCCCGAGCCTAGCCTCGGACAAGGGCAGCCGACCCCGGAGGATTTCCGTCTCGCCCGAGGCCCCCCTCCAACGGCGGACATGTTTCCGGCTCGCCCGAGGCCCTGCCTTCGCCAAGAAGCAACCCTGACTAAATCGCCGCACCGACCGACCAAGTCGCAGGGGCATTTAATGCAAAGGTGACCTGACACCTTTGTCCTGACGCGCGCCCCCCGGCAGAGCCGAAGTGACCGCCGTCACTTCACCGCTCCACTGACCGGCCTGACAGAAGGACAGCGCCGCCTGCGCCACTCCGACCGCAGTACCGCTTGGCAGAGTGAGACTGACAGGCAGTCAGGCCCTGCCAAAGGCACCATAGGAAGCTCCGCCCGACCCAGGGCTCGGACTCGGGCTAAGCCCCGGAAGACGGCGAACTCCGCTCCGCCCGACCCAGGGCTCGGACTCGGGCTAAGCCCCGGAAGACGGCGAACTCCGCTCCGCCCGACCCAGGGCTCGGACTCGGGCTAAGCCCCGGAAGACGGCGAACTCCGCTCTGCCCGACCCAGGGCTCGGACTCGGGCTAAGCCCCGGAAGACGGCGAACTACGCTTCGCCCGACCCAGGGCTCGGACTCGGGCTAAGCCCCGGAAGACGGCGAACTCCGCTCCGCCCGACCCAGGGCTCGGACTCGGGCTATGTCCCGGAAGACGACGAACTCCGCTCCGCCCGACCCAGGGCTCGGACTCGGGCTAAGCCCCGGAAGACGGCGAACTCCGCTCCGCCCGACCCAGGGCTCGGACTCGGGCTATGTCCCGGAAGACGACGAACTCCGCTTCGCCCGACCCAGGGCTCGGACTCGGGCTCAGCCCCAGAAGACGACGAACTCCGCTCCGCCCGACCCCAGGGCTCGGACTCCGCCCTGGCCTCTGCCGAACGACCTCTGCCTCGCCCGACCCAGGGGCTCGGACTCGGCCTCGGCCATGGAAGACAGACTCGACCTCGGCTTCGGAGGAGCCTCCACGTCGCCCAACCTAGGGCACAGGCCAGCCATGTCAACAGGAAGCGCCATCATCACCCTACCCCGAGCTGACTCGGGCCGCAGAGAACAAGACCGGTGTCCCATCTGGCTAGCTCCGCCGGATAGGCAATGATGGCGCCCCGCATGCTCTGTGACGACGACGGCTCTCAGCTCTCTTCCGGAAGCAGGAGGACGTCAGCAAGGACTCAACCGCCCCGACAGCTGTCCCTCCGCCAGGCTCCATCGCTCCTCCGACGGCCATGACATCATACCAGCTGGGTGCCAAAATCTCTCCGGTTGCCACATCGGCATGTACTTAGGGCGCTAGCTCTCCCCCGCTAGACACGTAGCACTCTGCTACACCCCCATTGTACACCTGGATCCTCTCCTTACGCCTATAAAAGGAAGGACCAGGGCCCTCTTAGAGAAGGTTGACCGCGCGGGGACGAGGACAGGACAGGCGCTCTCTTGGGGCCGCTCGCTTCCCTCTCCCGCGTGGACGCTTGTAACCCCCTACTGCAAGCGCACCCAACCTGGGCGCGGGACGAACACGAAGGCCGCGGGATTTCCACCTCTCTCACGCCCATCTCCGGCCACCTCATTTCCCCCCTTCGCATTCGGCCTCGCGTCGACCCATCTGGGCTGGGGCACGCGGCGACATTCACTCGTCGGCTTAGGGACCCCCCGGTCTCGAAACACCGACAGTTGGCGCGCCAGGTAGGGGCCTGCTGCGTGTTGACGAACAGCTTCCCGTCAAGCACCAGATGGGCAGTCTCCAGCAACCTCTCCAACCCGGGACGGTGCTCCGTTTCGGGAGTCTTGAGTTCATGTCCTTCGACGGCAGCTACAACATGATACTCATTCCACCGCCGCGCGACAACGACGATGGCGGCCGACATCCCGCCCGCCGGCGGTGGAATCGACGACGTCTTCCCCGCGTGGTGGGAGAACAACATTCGAGCTCGCCCCGTCCTCTCCCCCGACAATGGAGGAGGAGGCGGGGCAACCAAGGCCAAGCAGGAGGCCGCGCCTCGTCGGCTGTTGAGCGAGTCGACGTCCCCAGTGCTCCAACGGGGGGCGCGTCGGGCGTCGACCTCGCGTTTGAGACGAAGGCGAGCGCCGTCCCCCCGCGACACGCCAATCCCGAGCAAGTGGACGACGCCGGTGCGCTCGCGGAGAGCCTGCAGGACGTCGCCCTCGTACCTGAGACGACGGTGCAATCAGCCCCCGACGTGACTATGTCGCTGCTCGTCGACCGAAAGGTACCGACCGATTCCCATCCTACGTCATTTAGATTCAGCCTCAACCCGCCTAGCGACCTTGCTTTGGCGGGCGCTCTCGTAGAGGCGAGGTCAAACCCTCTGGGGTTTCGCATGCGGTCGCCTTGGGACCGGCTGACGGACGTCTCGACCTACGGGCCCTTTGGGTCCGAGGAAGATGACGACCCCAACATCTGTTGGGATTTCTCTGGATTTGGCAACCCTAGTGCCATGCGGGACTTCATGACCGCATGTGACTACTGCCTCTCTGACTGTTCCGACGGTAGCCGCAGCCTCGACGACGAGGACTACGGCCCAAGCCACGAATGTTTCCACGTCGATCTAGGGGGTCCCTCCGAAGGCAATCATCTCGGCGTGCCGGAGGACGGTGATCTCCCTAGGCTGGTGCCCCGCGCTGACATCCCGCGGGAGCTAGCTGTGGTCCCCGTTCCGGCGGGGGGTCACGACCCACAGCTCGAGCAAGTCCGCGGGACGCAGGCCAGGCTCGACGAGGGAGCAGGAGCGCTTGAGCCGATCCGCCGGGACATCGGGCAGGCATGGGCGGGCCAACCCCCGGCCGGAGAAATACGTCACCTGCCCCAGGGTCTCCCGCTCCGCGTTGCCAACGACGTCAGGGTCAGGCCGCCACCCGCATCCAGCGGGGTCGGTCAGAACCTGGCTGCAGCAGCGATGCTTCTCCGCGCAATGCCGGAGCCATCAACCACCGAGGGTCGGCGAATCCAAGGGGAGCTCAAGAATCTCCTGGAAGGCGCTGCGGTCCGACGGGCCGAGAGCTCTGCCTCCCGAAGGCAAGGATACCCCTCGGAACCTCATGCCGCGACTTCCCGATTCATGCGGGAAGCCTCGGTCTACACCGGGCGCACGCGCAACACCGCGCCTGCGGCCCCGGGCCACCTCGACAACGAGCACCATCACCGCGACCGTCGGGCCCACCGCGACCGTCGAGCCCACCTCGATGAGAGGGTGCGCCGAGGCTATCACCCCAGGCGTGGGAGACGCTACGACAGCGGGGAGGATCGGAGTCCCTCGCCCGAACCACCCGGTCCGCATGCCTTCAGCCGGGCCATCCGGCGGGCACCGTTCCCGACCCGGTTCCGACCCCCGACTACTATCACAAAGTACTCGGGGGAAACGAGACCGGAATTGTGGCTCGCGGACTACCGCCTGGCCTGCCAGCTGGGTGGAACGGACGACGATAACCTCATCATCCGCAACCTCCCCCTGTTCCTCTCCGACACCGCTCGCGCCTGGTTGGAGCACCTGCCTCCGGGGCAGATCTCCAACTGGGATGACCTGGTTCAGGCCTTCGCCAGCAATTTCTAGGGCACATATGTGCGCCCCGAGAATTCCTGGGACCTCCGAAGCTGCTGACAGCAGCCGGGAGAGTCTCTCCGGGACTACATCCGGCGATTCTCGAAGCAGCGCACCGAGCTGCCCAACATCACCGACTCGGATGTCATCGGCGCGTTCCTGGCCGGCACCACCTGCCGCGACCTGGTGAGCAAGTTGGGTCGCAAGACCCCCCCCAGGGCGAGCGAGCTCATGGACATCGCCACCAAGTTCGCCTCTGGCCAGGAGGCGGTCGAGGCTATCTTCCGAAAGGACAAGCAGCCCTAGGGCCGCCCACTAGAAAGGCGTCTACTCAGCGCGGCGCCAAGAAGAAAGGCAAGAAGAAGTCGCAAGCGAAACGCGACGCCGCCGACGCGGACCTTGTCGTCGCCGCCGAGCACAAGAACCCTCGGAAGCCCCCCGGAGGTGCCAACCTCTTCGACAAGATGCTCAAGGAGCCGTGCCCCTATCATCAGGGGCCCATCAAGCACACCCTTGAGGAGTGCGTCATGCTTCGGCTCCACTTCCACAGGGCCGAGCCGCCCGCGGAGGGCGGCAGGGCCCACGACGACGACAAGAAGGAAGATTACCAAGCAGGAGAGTTTCCCGAGGTCCGCGACTGCTTCATGATCTACGGAGGGCATGCGGCGAATGCCTCGGCTCGGCATCGCAAGCAAGAGCGCCGGGAGGTCTGCTCAGTGAAGGTGGCGGCGCCAGTCTACCTAGACTGGTCCGACAAGCCCATCACCTTCGACCAAGCTGATCACCCCGACCACGTGCCGAACCCGGGGAAATACCCGCTCGTCGTCGACCCCGTCATCGGCGACGTCAGGCTCACCAAGGTCCTTATGGATGGGGGCAGCAGCCTCAACATCATCTACGTCGAGACCCTCAGGCTCCTGCGTGTCGATCTGTCCTCCGTCCGAGCAGGCGCTGCGCCCTTCCACGGGATCATTCCCAGGAAGCGCGTCCAGCCCCTCGGACGACTCGACCTTCCCGTCTGCTTCGGAACGCCGTCCAACTTCCGAAGGGAGACCCTGACGTTCGAGGTGGTCGGGTTCCGAGGAACCTACCACGCGGTACTGGGGAGGCCATGCTACGCGAAGTTCATGGTCGTCCCCAACTACACCTACCTGAAGCTCAAGATGCCGGGCCCCAACGGGGTCATCACCGTCGGCCCCACGTACAGACACGCGTTCGAATGCGACGTGGAGTGCGTGGAGTACGCCGAGGCCCTCGCCGAATCCGAGGCCCTCATCGCCGACCTAGAAAGCCTCTCCAAAGAGGTGCCAGACGTGAAGCGTCATGCCGGCAACTTCGAGCCAGTGGAGACGGTTAAGGCCGTCCCCCTCGACCCCAGCGGCAACGCCTCCAAGCAGATCCGGATCGGTTCTGGGCTCGACCCCAAATAGGAAACAGTGCTCGTTGACTTTCTCCGCGCGAACGCCGACGTCTTCGCGTGGAGTCCCTCGGACATGCCCGACATACCGAGGGATGTCGCCGAGCACTCGCTGGATATTCGGGCCGGAGCCCGACCCGTCAAGCAGCCTATGCGCCGATTCGACGAGGAGAAGCGCAGAGCGATAGGCAAGGAGATCCACAAGCTAATGGCAGCCGGGTTCATCAAAGAGGTATTCCATCCCGAATGGCTTGTCAACCCTGTGCTTGTGAGAAAGAAAGGGGGGAAATGGCGGATGTGTGTAGACTACACTGGTCTCAACAAAGCATGTCCGAAGGTTCCCTACCCTCTGCCTCGCATCGATCAAATCGTGGATTCCACTGCTGGGTGCGAAGCCCTGTCTTTCCTCGACGCCTACTCAGGGTATCACCAAATCAGGATGAAAGAGTCCGACCAGCTCGCGACTTCATTCATCACGCCCTTCGGCATGTACTGCTATGTCACCATGCCGTTCGGTTTGAGGAATGCGGGCGCGACGTACCAACGGTGCATGAACCATGTGTTCGGCCAACACATCGGTCGCACGGTCGAAGCCTACATCAATGACATCGTAGTCAAGACGAGGAAAGCTTCCGACCTCCTCTCCGACCTTGAAGTGACATTCTGATGTCTCAAGGCGAAAGGCGTCAAGCTCAATCCCGAGAAGTGTGTCTTCGGGGTGCCCCGGGGCATGCTCTTGGGGTTCATCGTCTCCGAGCGGGGCATCGAAGCCAACCCGGAGAAGATCGCAGCCATCACCAGCATGGGTCCCATCAAGGACTTAAAGGGCGTACAGAGAGTCATGGGATGTCTCGCAGCTCTGAGCCGCTTCATCTCACGCCTCGGCAAAAGAGGCCTGCCTCTGTACCGCCTCTTAAGGAAGGCCGAGCGCTTCACTTGGACCCCTGAGGCCGAGGAAGCTCTCGGGAACCTGAAGGCGCTCCTCACAAAGGCGCCTATCTTGGTGCCCCCAGCTGACGGAGAAGCCCTCTTGGTCTACGTCGCCGCCACCACCCAGGTTGTTAGCGCCGCGATTGTGGTCGAGAGGCAAGAAGAGGGGCATGCATTGCCCATTCAGAGGCCAGTTTACTTCGTCAGCGAGGTACTGTCCGAAACCAAGATCCGCTACCCACAAGTTCAGAAGCTGCTGTATGCAGTGATCCTGACACGGCGGAAGTTGCGACACTACTTCGAGTCTCATCCGGTAACTGTGGTGTCATCCTTCCCCCTGGGGGAGATCATCCAGTGCCGAGAGGCCTCGGGCAGGATTGCAAAATGGGCAGTGGAAATCATGGGTGAAACAATCTCGTTCGCCCCTCGGAAGGCCATCAAGTCCTAGGTCTTGACGGACTTCGTAGCCGAATGGGTCGACACCTAGCTACCGACGGCTCCAATCCAACCAGAACTCTGGACCATGTTTTTCGATGGGTCGCTGATGAAGACGGGAGCCGGTGCGGGCCTACTCTTCATCTCACCCCTCGGGAAACACCTGCGCTATGTGCTACGCCTCCATTTCCCGACGTCCAACAATGTGGCTGAGTACGAGGCTCTGGTCAACGGGTTGCGGATCGCCATCGAGCTAGGGGTCAGACGCCTCGACGCTCGCGGTGACTCGCAGCTCATCATCGACCAAGTCATGAAGAACTCCCACTGTCGCGACCCGAAGATGGAGGCCTACTGCGACGAGGTTCGGCGCCTGGAAGACAAGTTCTACGGGCTCGAGCTTAACCACATAGCTCGGCGCTACAACGAGACTGCGGACGAGCTGGCAAAAATCGCCTCGGGGCGAACAACGGTTCCCCCGGACGTCTTCTCCCGGGATCTGCATCAACCCTTCGTCAAGATCGACGACGCGCCCGAGCCTGAGGTGCCCTCGGTCCAGCCCGAGGTGCCCTCGGCACAGCCGGAGGCACCCTCAGCTCGGCCCGAGGCGGCCTCGGTTCAACCCGAGGTACCCTCGGCCTCCGAGGGTGAGGCACTGCGCATCAAGGAGAAGCGGAGCGGGGCCACGCCTGATCAAAATTGGCAGACCCCGTACCTGCAATATCTCCGCCAAGGAGAGCTACCCCTCGACCGAGCCGAGGCTCGACGGGTAGCGCGACGCGCCAAGTCGTTCGTCTTGCTGGGCGATGAGAAGGAGCTCTACCACCGCAGCCCCTCGGGCATCCTCCAGCGATGCATCTCCATCGCCGAAGGTCAGGAACTCCTGCAAGAGATACACTCGGGGGCTTGCGGCCATCACGCAGTGCCTCGAGCCCTTGTCGGGAATGCTTTCCGGCAAGGCTTCTACTGGCCAACGGCGGTGGCTGATGCCACTAGAATTGTCCGCACCTGCGAAGGGTGTCAATTCTATGCGAAACAGACCCAC
Organism: Zea luxurians; assembly: GCA_029449295.1. NCBI lineage: Eukaryota > Viridiplantae > Streptophyta > Magnoliopsida > Poales > Poaceae > Zea > Zea luxurians. The sequence continues at coordinate 18,915,679 of JAOPSE010000037.1, forward strand.
CTGCCCGCTCAGGCTCTGTAGACGATACCTATCACCTGGCCCTTTGCTGTGTGGGGTCTGGACCTCGTCGGCCCCTTGCAGAAGGCGCCCGGGGGCTACATGCACCTGCTGGTCGCCATCGACAAGTTCTCCAAGTGGGTTGAGGTCCGACCTCTGAACAGCATCAGGTCCGAGCAGGCGGTGACGTTCTTCACCAACATCATCCATCGCTTCGGGGTCCCGAACTCCATCATCTCCGACAACGGTACCCAGTTCACCGGCAAAAAATTCTTGGACTTCTGCGAGGATCACCACATCCGGGTGGACTGGGCCGCCGTGGCTCATCCCATGTCGAATGGGCAAGTAGAGCGTGCCAACGGCATGATTCTACAAGGGCTCAAGCCTCGGATCTACAACGACCTCAACAAGTTTGGCAAGCGATGGATGAAGGAACTCCCCTCGGTGGTCTGGAGCCTGAGGACAACGCCGAGCCGGGCCACGGGTTTCACGCCGTTCTTTCTGGTCTACGGGGCCGAGGCCGTCTTGCCCACTGACCTGGAGTACGGCTCCCCGAGGACGAGGGCCTACAGCGATCAAAGCAACCAAGCTAGCCGAGAAGACTCGCTGGACCAGCTGGAAGAGGCTCGGGACAAGGCCTTGCTACACTCGGCGCGGTACCAGCAGTCCCTGCGACGCTACCACGCCCGAGGTGTCCGACCCCGAGACCTCCAGGTGGGCGACCTGGTGCTTCGGCTGCGGCAAGACGCCCGAGGGAGGCACAAGCTCACGCCCCCTGGGAGGGGCCATTCGTCATCGCCAAAGTTCTGAAGCCCGAAACGTACAAGCTAGCCAACAGCGAAGGCGAGGTCTACGGCAACGCTTGGAACATCCAACAGCTACGTCGCTTCTATCCTTAAGATGTTTTCAAGTTGTTCATATACCTCGCACCCATGCAAAGTTTAGTCATCAAGGAAGGGTCGGCCTCGCCTCGGCAAAGCCCAACCCTCCCTCGGGGGCTAAAGGGGGGGGACCCCCTCTGCGTTGAAATTTTCCTCGAAAAAAGATCTCTTCTGCCAGAATATCTTTCGTGCTTTCTGACTATTTCGAAAAGTGGACCCTGAAAACGATGGAGTACACGTAAGCAGCCAAGGCTGACCGAGCTGAGGGACTCCTACGCCTCCGGGATACGGATACCTCACTCATCACCTTCTGCGATAAGTAACTCGCGTTCGGATAAAGTGATTCCGCGGACCGAACAAGTCTTCACGTTCAGAAGCTCTTCTGCCGAAGCGATCCTTCGAGACTTCTCGACTGAGTCGGTGACAGGGCCTCATGGACGGGTGAAAGTGCGCGTAAGCGGCAAGGCCGACCGAGCTGAGGGACTCCCACGCCTCCGGGATACGGATACCTCACTCATCACCTTCCGCGAGAAGCAACTTTCGCTCGCACAAACATCCCTGTTACCGACAAAAAAGTCCAGATACTCGAAACAAGAGGAAAGGAGACGCAGCTTTACAACACAGCGAGGGTGTGTAAATTCTGGCCTCGGCGGCCGCAGAAGGCACACGCTACAAGACACTCTGACCCTGCAGGCTCGGGTCTTGACGCTGGAAGGGGGCAGTAGCACCCTCGGCATCGACGACACCTTCAGCGAGGTCCGACCCAGCCTCGGACGGCGACGCGGTCCAGGGATCCCCACTCTGGAGGACGACGTCATCGTCACGCTCGGACGATCGCTGCCAGGGACTTCTCCGGGAATCCGGCCCGAGCAGGCGGCTCGGCAGGGTACCCCTGGGGCCTCGGCCAACCATCTCCCAAGGGCGCCAGCCCGACCCGAGGCCTCGGCTAATCAACTCCGGTGTCGGTCCCGCTAACGGACAACCCGGCTAGGCTCCGGCCGACCAGGCCTCATTTTCGAGCCAGCTCTGCCTCTGTTCATGCTGATATCGCTACCCCTGGCCTCGGCTCGTCGAAGAGCGGCCAGGAGGTCCCTTTAACTAAGCTAGAGGAGCCTCAGACAACAAGGCCGACCGAGCCGAGGGACTCCTACGCCTCCGGGATACGGATACCTCACTCGTCACCTTGACACAGGGCAACTCATGCTTGGTGAAGCGGTTCAGATAATCAACAGGCGAGTCTTTATGCTCGAAAATGAGGAAAAAACATGGCTCCGTGCCAAAATTACATGCATGTTCAGGCCTCGGCAGCCATAATGAACAAAAACATTGGCATTCGAAGTGCCATTACAAACGGAACTCCGGTTCCCCCTCCGCAGGTACGAACAACCCCACTCCATGGGGGAGGGCCTGCGGAACAACAGAAGACTGACGAGCGACTCGCGGTCGCCCGCTCTGACTACGACGACAACGACCCCCGCCCCGGGCGACGAAGCAGCTTCAGCAGCGGCTTCGGGGCAAATGCTACAGCAGGAGGACTCTCACCCGCCGAGGACGAGAGCCAGCCATTCAGGCCGGGAGACGGAGACTCAGGGCAACCGGCGGAGTTGGCAATCTCATCGATAGAGAAGCCATCTCCGGTTGCCGACGCTTCGAAGCGCGCCGGCAGCTCTTCGCCCTAGCCAGAACCGCCCAGAGCGCGAGCGCCGCCCTCGCGGTACGCGGCGCAACCGTCGTCCGGACGGAGGGCGTAGTGCTGCGCCCTGGCTGAGTGATGGCGGCCCGCCTATCCCGGCATGGCTGGAGGAAGTCTCCGCGAAGCTGGAGGATGCCATTCTCCCCCGGACGCCAGGGGAAGAAAGGGGTAACCGACCCACGCGGAGGCAGCCCCCCGACTCGCCTCATCCTCCATCTTGGCCTGGATGACGAAAATCCTTGAGGCTGAGGGAGGGGCAGAGACCGCGGCCCGGCTCGCTTTCCCCCACCATCAAGCTGGAGGTCACCATCTTGGGTGACTGCCGGTGGAGGGGTGCAGCCGGGCTGCATGATGAAAATCCTTGAAGCCGAACGATGGCTGAAAGGTACCAACTCCTACGGAGTTGCGTTCCTCCAACGATGAGGCGAAAAGACAGCGGATATCCCCCATCCGGGGGCTTGGAAGGTAGAAAGACGCGATGCATAAGGGAGCGAGAAGACATGGTCGCCTTCCGAAGGGGGTCACCCTCCTTTTAAAGGCAACTCTCCCTACTTGCGCCCCCAACCGTCACGGGCTGAGTCTTCCCCAACACGCTCCAAGGCCCTCCCTGTGGCGCGGGGGCTGGGTCCCGCATGTCAAGCAAACCGGCTCAGAGCAGAAGAAGCCAAACCGCCGCGCGTGGTGCACACAACCGCCCAGCGGTTACAAGTGACCCTCCACTTTTGCCCGGACCAACGGGCGAAAGAGGCGGGCAGCCATGCAGGCGGCATGCAACCACGCCAAGTGGACGCGCTCCTCCGACTCCCGACACGCCAGCATGGAGGCCCAGGCCCACACGTCACGCAACCGGCACGCCGAATGCCGCATGCAAGCAACTGCACCGCCACTTGCGCCACCACCGCACCTCCTCGATTGCGGAATCAATACCACGACTCGAGGCGACCAGGCGCACGACCCAGCAGCGCCAGCCTGACGTGGCAGTCAATGCGGCCAACAGTGGGCCGGCAGTGATGACGGTGGCAGGCGGGCGGGAGCAGTGGTCACGTCGTTAGCCAAGCTCACGTCCCATCCGGGGGCAGCTAGAGAACCCCCTCTCACGGCGTGAAGACAACGCGCCCGTGATCCGTTCCTCGAACGGCTCGCGCACGCGCAACGGCCGCCCTGCCAACAACTCGCCCCGTCGCATTAACTCCGCGGAGGGATAGACGACGCTTCTGGCAGGAGAAGCGGGCGACGCTTCGCCTTCGCCGTAAAAACCGTGCCAAAAAAAAGGTACGCCACGTCGTTCGATTTCGTATCCTTTTCCTTTTTTCCTCTTTCTCTATCTCTTGCAACAGGGACCGGGAAAGGGGGATACCCCGAAAAGGATCCTTCTCCGTGAAGGAACCAGGCTCCGAGCCTCCTTACTGATCAGAGGTTCGAAGGCTGGCCCCCCGAAGGGTTCCAACAGCCGCCTCAGATCACGTGGGCCCTACACCCACTACTGGTCAGAGGTTCGAAGGCCGGCCCCTCGAAGGGTTCCACGGCCGCCTCAGGCTGCTCGGGCTCCGCGCCCATTACTGATCAGGGGTTCGAAGGCTGGCCCTCGAAGGGTTCACAGTCGCCTCAGACGCCGAGCGAGGGATGACCAGGGGTACGTTCGATACATAACCAAGGCTCAGGCTGCGCTCCTGAGGTACCCTAGGACATTTCCGAGACCAGCGGGAGCGATCTTGTAACGGAATCCCATCAGAGGGAGGCATCGAGCCCTCGGACCCCGTCGCCAGGGGACCGGGTCCGGCAGATCACCCGCAGGTACTTTTGGGCGTGCCTCTGGGCCCCTAGCCGACCCCTAACGAACGGGGCACGGACGTCCACTCGGATTACCCGCTTGCAGCTCACCGGAGACACCATGTTCGGCGCCCATCGAGGGTAACATGGCGCTTTCCCCCCTCCTCCTTGCGGAAAGGCGACGCAGGGGCGTATGTAAAAAAGCCGAGTCTGTCCCTGATCGCCCTCTCGCCCTGTGCGGAGGCTTGGGGGCTGCTCTCGCAAACCCGGCTCCGGCCGAACCGTTGACAGCGTCAACATACCAGCCCAAGAGCTTGGGCCCCGACCGTACACCCGGGCTATGGCCAGTTCGCATGAGGGAACGACCAGACCGGCCGAAGCATTACGCGAGGCATTAAGACCTCGAAGGAGTGAAACCACTCCTCCGAGGCCTCGGGGGCTACACCCGGCGGGTGCGCTCGCGCGCACCCACCGGATCAAAATGCAACCGAGAAAGGCTGGTCCCCTTGCAAAAAAGTGCGACGAAAGCCTCCAAGCGAGTGCTAACACTCCCTTCGAGGCTCGGGGGCTACTGTCGGGGACCATAATTAGGGGTACCCTCAAGACTCCTAATTCTCAGCTGGTAACCCCCATCAGCATAAAGCTGCTAAGGCCTGATGGGTGCGATTGAGTCAGGGATCAGTCCATTCGAGCGACTCGATCACGCCTCACCCGAGCCTAGCCTCGGACAAGGGCAGCCGACCCCGGAGGATTTCCGTCTCGCCCGAGGCCCCCCTCCAACGGCGGACATGTTTCCGGCTCGCCCGAGGCCCTGCCTTCGCCAAGAAGCAACCCTGACTAAATCGCCGCACCGACCGACCAAGTCGCAGGGGCATTTAATGCAAAGGTGACCTGACACCTTTGTCCTGACGCGCGCCCCCCGGCAGAGCCGAAGTGACCGCCATCACTTCACCGCTCCACTGACCGGCCTGACAGAAGGACAGCGCCGCCTGCGCCACTCCGACCGCAGTACCGCTTGGCAGAGTGAGACTGACAGGCAGTCAGGCCCTGCCAAAGGCACCATAGGAAGCTCCGCCCGACCCAGGGCTTGGACTCGGGCTAAGCCCCGGAAGACGGCGAACTCCGCTCCGCCCGACCCAGGGCTCGGACTCGGGCTAAGCCCCGGAAGACGGCGAACTCCGCTCCGCCCGACCTAGGGCTCGGACTCGGGTAAGCCCCGGAAGACGGCGAACTTCGCTCCGCCCAACCCAGGGCACGGACTCGGGCTAAGCCCCGGAAGACGGCGAACTCCGCTCCGCCCGACCCAGGGCTCGGACTCGGGCTAAGCCCCGGAAGACGGCGAACTCCGCTCCGCCCGACCTAGGGCTCGGACTCGGGCTATGTCCCGGAAGACGACGAACTCCGCTCCGCCCGACCCAGGGCTCGGACTCGGGCTAAGCCCCGGAAGACGGCGAACTCTGCTCCGCCCGACCTAGGGCTCGGACTCGGGCTATGTCCCGGAAGACGACGAACTCCGCTTCGCCCGACCCAGGGCTCGGACTCGGGCTCAGCCCCAGAAGACGACGAACTCCGCTCCGCCCGACCCTAGGGCTCGGACTCCGCCCTGGCCTCTGCCGAACGACCTCCGCCTCGCCCGACCCAGGGGCTCGGACTCGGCCTCGGCCATGGAAGACAGACTCGACCTCGGCTTCGGAGGAGCCTCCACGTCGCCCAACCTAGGGCGCAGGCCAGCCACGTCAACAGGAAGCGCCATCATCACCCTACCCCGAGCTGACTCGGGCCGCAGAGAACAAGACCGGTGTCCCATCTGGCTAGCTCCGCCGGATAGGCAATGATGGCGCCCCGCATGCTCTGTGACGACGACGGCTCTCAGCTCTCTTACGGAAGCAGGAGGACGTCAGCAAGGACTCAACCGCCCCGACAGCTGTCCCTCCGCCAGGCTCCGTCGCTCCTCCGACGGCCACGACATCATACCAGCTGGGTGCCAAAATCTCTCTGGTTGCCACATCGGCATGTACTTAGGGCGCTAGCTCTCCCCCGCTAGACACGTAGCACTCTGCTACACCCCCATTGTACACCTGGATCCTCTCCTTACGCCTATAAAAGGAAGGACCAGGGCCCTCTTAGAGAAGGTTGGCCGCGCGGGGACGAGGACGGGACAAGCGCTCTCTTGGGGCCGCTCGCTTCCCTCTCCCGCGTGGACGCTTGTAACCCCCTACTGCAAGCGCACCCGACCTGGGCGCGGGACGAACACGAAGGCCGTGGGATTTCCACCTCTCTCACGCCCATCTCCGACCACCTCACTTCCCCCCTTCGCATTCGGCCTCGCGTCGACCCATCTGGGCTGGGGCACGTGGCGACATTCACTCGTTGGCTTAGGGACCCCCCGGTCTCGAAACGCCGACACCATGTAGCCTATGCACTTACCTTATCCAAACTAGTTCAATTCTGCACTTATATATTTGCTTTGGTTTGTGTTGGCATCAATCACCAAAAAGGGGGAGATTGAAAGGGAAATAGGGTTAACCTTTTCCCAGTATTAATTTTGGTGGTTGAATGCCCAACACAAATATTCGACTAACTAGTTTGTTCTAGATTATATGTTCTACAGGTGCATAAAGGTTCAAGACAAACCAATAAAAGATTGATGTTAGGGTTCAAATACAAAGGAGCAATGAAACCGAGTGTGCACTGGTCTGGCGCACCGGACAGTGTTCGGTGCACCAGGACCGTACAGAGACTAACTAGCCACTCTCGGGTTTCTTCAGGCGCACTCTGCTATAATTCACCGGACTGTCTGATGTGCCACTGGACTGTCCGGTGTGACAGTGGAGCAACAACTACTTCGCGCAACGGTCGACTGCAAAAGCGTGGTGATCAGATGAACAGTGAAGAACAGAGCGTGCAGAGTCAGAGCCGAGGGTTAGAGGCGCACCAAACACTGAACAGTGCCTGTCCGGTGCGGCACCGGACTGTCCGGTGCCACTAGAAGACAAAGCCTCCAACAGTCAAAAGCTCCAGAACCCTAACGGTTGGGTGACGTGGCTAGCGCACCAGACTGGCCGGTGCGCCCATCGACAGCAGCCTGCCCCAACGGTTGTTTGGTGGTTGAGGGCTATAAATACCCCCCAACCACCGCCACTCCAAGCATCCAAGATTTCTGAGTATCACATTCATTACAAGAGCTCTAGCATTCACTCCTAGACATAATTCAAAAGATCAAAGCCTCTCCAAGTCCCCAATTCAACTCAAGCACTTAGTGACTTGTGAGGGAGAGATTTTGTGTTCTTTTGAGCTCTTGCGTCTTGGATTGCTTCTTCCTTGCTCATTTCTTTTCTCAAGTGATTTGTAATCGAAGCAAGAGACAACTAAGTGTGTGGTGGTCCTTGCGGGGTCTAAGTGACCTGGGAGATTGAGGAAAAGGCTCACTCGGTCTAAGTGACCATTTGAGAGAGGGAAAGGGTTGAAAGAGACCTGGTCTTTGTGACCACCTCAACGGGGACTAGGTTCTTTAGAACCGAACCTCGGTACAACAAATCACCGTGTTCATCCGCTTTATTTCTTGGTTGATTTGTTTTCCCCTCTCTTTCGGACTCGGATTCATTTCTAACGCTAACCCCGGCTTGTAGTGTGTGCTTAAGTTTATAATTTTCAGATTCCACCTATTCACCTCCCTCTAGGCGACTTTCAGATCTTTAGAACTGAACCTCGGTAAAACAAATCACCATGTTCATTCGCTTGATTTCCATTTGATTTGTTTTCCCCCTCTCTCCCGGACTTGATTTAAGCTCTAACGCTAACCCCGGCCTGTAGTGTGTGTTTAAAGTTGTAAATTTCACATTATACCTATTCACCCCCCCTCTAGGCGACTTTCAGCAACTGAGCGGGGGAGGGCGACTGAGTGTGGGTGAGCTCCAGAAAAGGCTCGGGCGCGTGGGAGCGTGACCGGGAAACGTGCGGTCGTGGGCGCGTCCACGGCGGAGAGCACGGTCGATTCGGGGGGGACGGTTCTGACAGGCGGGGCCCATGGAACAGAGAGAGAGCGAGCGAGCGAACGGGCTTCAGCGCTGACGAGTGGGGCACATGGAACAGAGAGAGCGAGTGCACGTGCGCGGAGGGAACCTACGCCGACAGGTTGACCCCACCGGGGAGCGAGAGGAAGAGAGAGGAGAGAGGGCGCGCAGGACGGCGCTGACAGGCGGGGACCGCCTATCAGGGAGGGGCGGACGCGCAGGCACGGGCGCGCGAGACTTGGTCGAGATGGGCTAGAATTGGTTTTCCCTTTTTCCTGGAATTTCTAATTGCTTTTCTATTTTATGTTCTCTATGACTTTCAAATCAAATTCAAACCAAATTCCAATTCAAACAATTTCAAACATGTGCATCAAACAAAAGAATAATTTAGGCTCATCATGATGCAACAATTCATGACTCACATAGTTTTGACAAAATAAATAATTAATCCCTCACTTAATTAACCTAATTCTAATCAAAAGAAAAAATAGAGAGAGAGAAAAGAGGTAACACCTAAATTTGATAGGCATTTAGAGAAGAAATTTTATACCCCCAAATTCAGGGTGTTACAGAAGTAAACCCGCCGTCCTCTTTCCTTTCACCCGAGCCCCTAGAACTTTACAGAGAGGCCCTCAAACTTTTATTTAATCAGAAAAATATATTTTTAAAATTGAGTTTTAAATTCCAAAACTTGTAAATTTCATAACTTTGTCATATGAACTCCAAATTTGGTACTTCAAATTGCAAAATGTTCATCATGTTTTTGTCTATCTGTTAAAATAATGTTCACCTACTATTTTCAGATCCCAATTTATAGTTGATCTCTAGTTTAGAGTTGATGCTATTGGAACCTTAATGGAAATAAAATGAAGGTAGGAACCTCTAATGAATGTTCAAATACGTAAGTTTATAGACCTAACACTACCTAATGAGTAATCCCATCCCTGAACTAACTATATTGGAACAAGTGTTCTAACAAGATAGACTTGGTTAGAGAATAATAAACCACTTGGCATGGTGACCTACCTCGAACTTATGAAACACCTTATGGTATTTACCTTTCTGTTGAACATATGTTTACTCTGTTGCATATGTGTGGTGTATTGTTCTTTTGTTATTCCCCAAGTGCGTTGAATGAATGATTGCTTTGCGTAGTCAATGAGCAATCCATGATTCCTGAGGGAGTTATAGGAGAAGTCCCTAAGCAGCAACTTGGTGAAGGCAAGTGTCCTCTGACCCATTATGTCCTACTTACTTTATAATTCATCTTCCCGCATACCATGATCAACCTAAGCATTGACTAGTTTTCTGTTTATCCTGTCCTTGATTACCCTTTTGGGATTTGGTTATTATGATTAATATAATGCTAGTGCTTTACCTTAATCAATGAACATGATGAGAATACTTTATGATACGATGATGTTATTCTGGATATGATGATGAACTTGTGGCACTAAAGGGGACTTGGGCTGTTTTCCGAGTACCTCTTCGTAAGGACTTATTCGTTGGATGACCACCTAGGAAAATAGTACAACCATGAGGGTTGTATGAGATGCCCTTAGCTGACTAATTTGAGGAACTTAAGGTGTAGTTGGCTTCACCGTTGTGCTGTCAATGGGGTCCGGACACAATACTTGCTCTACCGAGGCTAGGTGCCGAGGTTCTTTTGTTTTGCTTTTGTTAGTCACCCCTCCTGTAGGGAGAGGTACTATGTTTATCAAACTAGAAAAACCTAATGGGAGGCTATGACCTCTGGGGAATCTTTGTAAAAGCTACGTAGTGAAACCTTGCCGACTCACCGTGGGAAACTTTATTATTTACGAGATTTCCATAAAACGTTAGTATCAATGAGTTATTAGTATTGGAAGTAAATCTGTTTGTGATCCTGAAATTTCGGACTAGCCTGTATTTTTGGGTCAATATCTCTCACTTCCTTTATCCCAGATAAGCTATCCATATACCTTAAAGAAATCGAAAAAAGAGACCTACAACTTTCATGCTGTGAGTTTTTACGTTTGAGGTTTCTAAGTATGTCAAACAATATGTTGAAGTTAGAGCAGAAAATCTGTGACAGAGAGAAAAGATTTTTTTATACTCTTGTGGTATATCTTGTTTTTGAATCACTTTTGTGAAAAAGAGAATTTTAAAAGGCAAGTGCAAAAAAGTCACACAAAACAAAGAAAAAATCAGAGAAAAAAAGTGCGCATAAATAAGAACACCATGTGCACCTCTGTGATTGTTTTTCATTCCAACTTGTTCCCTTGTTGTACCTTGATCCTTCTCAACTCCTTTGTGTCTTCCTCCAACTATGTTAATACATTCTCTAGGCCAGCAGCTTGGACGAGTACTTTGGACACTTATACATAATTTCTATATGTTACTGACATGTGTGCCAGAGATACATATTTAGTGAGCCTTCCCAAAGCTCCACCTTTCTCTCGAGCAGATCAGGTACTTCTTTGCAAAAACACCCACGCTCTAAGTGTTGTCACACCAACCACTGTTTGCCACCTGCAGTGCTAGTAAGAACCTTGTAAGAGCGGGGTAAGACGCTTCATAACTTGTGTTCCACCACTAGCCCTGAGAGTAGTTGTAGGTTTATATTGTTTGTTTGTTGCCTTTGTTTCTGTTTTATACTAACAATGACAAGACCAAAGACTCAAACGAACAAGGATAAGGGCCCTAAGCCTTCTGATGGTGAGTGTGTCTCCCATCTGGATTTTGAAGTAGATGATGCACGCATTTACTAAAGTTTTTGAGAGTCACACCATTGATGCTAATTTGTCTCCCTTAGGTTCTATATATCCATATTTCCCTTCTTTTGATGCAAATATTGCAAATGAATATACTGAACGGAAGTATCAATGGATAAGATTTTTGCACGACATCGTATATGTGATAGGAGAAAAAAATAAAATCGTGGCTAGTACTTTAACGAATCAAACGTTAGTTTGGTGGAATAATTTGCATGACTATAAGAAACCACAAAATTGGACAGATTTGAAATCAATTATGAGAGAACAATTTGTTTCTATGGATGATACTAAAAATATTGAGTAATTCTATTGATGTCATGCCTTCAGATAAATCTGAGTTGCCCTTGTTACAAGAGGATTTGCTTGTTGTTCCTTGTGATAAAGAAGAGTTGTGTGGTGATAATACTATTATTTCTATGCAATAACTAGAGAACAAACTTGATGTTGTTGCTTCTGATCCTATTAATTGTGCCAAAATTAGAACATTCAATCCTATAACTAGTGTGCATGATGAGATGAAATTATTATCTTCTTTAAATACTTTGGGCTATATTGAATTTGATGTTCTATGTAATGTAAATAATTTAGAGGAGAAACTTCTTTTAGTGTTGATTTTCCATGATTATCTAAACATACATATCATGCTATTGGAAGATATAATTGGAAAGGAGAATATATGGTACATCGAGTATATATTTGTTCAAATATGAAATCTCCTTTTGTCATGAAACAATATGATCAATTAGAAGGATGTGTTAAAGCTAACTATATCACGTCCAGTTAGACTTGTCCTTCTTTATATGTTTTACAACAACATGGTCAACTTCAAGAAGGGAGCAAGGTTGGACGACATCAAGCACTACATCAACACCTTATGCAGGCACCAACGACTTTGAGTCGGGGACGACTAAAAGGGAAATGTGCCCTTGGGCCATTTCTATTATGTTTTGGTGATTAGATGCCGAACACATATTGTTTTGTCTAAATATGAGCTAAGAGTTAAAGAGATGCAAATGGAAAAGCAAGGTATGATTCTAGCCTTAGTAAATTGTTTTTGGTACTAACATTATTCCACTAAGTGCTAGGAACCTTCTCAAAGTGAGAGAAATCGAATTAGAGAAATCTGGCTAAGGCAAGTCAGGCTTGCACCAGCCTGTGGTGCATCGCACTGTCCGGTGTGCACCGGACAGTGTTCGGTGCCCAGGCTGGCACCCCAGCGAACTGGCCGCTCTCGGGAAAAGCTAAGGGTGTCGTGGCTAAAATTCACTGGATTGTCCGGTGTGCCAGCTGCGCCCACGCAAACAATAGGCCGCACAATCAACAGCGACACGTGGACTCTACCAACGGTCACCAGGTCGCACTAGACTGTCCATTATGCCACCGGACTGTCCGGTGTGCCACGGGGCCGGTGGCTGCAATGGTCGGCTTCGCTAAACAAGGAAGAGAATCATGCATTGTTCACTATCCGGTGGTGCACCGAACTATCTGGTGCGCCCACGGACAGAAGGTAACCAGGGCCTTCCAAATGGAAGTCCAACGGCTTCTAGCTACCTTAGGGCTATAAAAGGGACCCCTAGGCGCATGGAGCAGTACACCAAGCATCCATTGAACATCCTACAACGCCTAGACTTCACAAGCACGCATTCGGTTCATTGCAATAGAGATTTGAGCACTTCTTTGAGCTGTGATCCGCTCTGTTGTTTCGTGTGCTCGTTTCTTGACTTGTGTACGTGTTGTTGCTGCGACTCTAGTTCTTGTGTATGTTTCTATTCCCTCCCTTACTCTTGTGGTTCTTGTGATCAATCTTGTAAGGGTGAGAGACTCCAACTTGTGGAGATTCCTCACAAAGGGAATACTTGAGAAAAGGAAGAAAACCATGGTACTCAAGTTTGATCTTTGGATCACTTGAGAGGGATTGAGTGCAATCCTTGACCGAAAGAGGTCACCACAACGTGGAGTAGGCATTGGCCGAATCACGGGAGAAAATCACCATGTCACTTGTGCATCCTTCTATCGTGATTGTTTTCTTCCATACAGTTCTTACTTATTCACTTGTGCTATTGTTCCTAAGTTTAATACATATCCTAAAGGAACAATCAAGTGAATATTTTTCTTCTCTCTACTCATATCACCTCGGTTTTAATCCCACTAACATTTATTACAAACCAAGTTTGTATTGTTTAGAGTTGATTTTTGCAGGATCACCTATTCACACCCCCCCTCTAGGTGCTCTCAACGACTCAAAACCAAGAAGGGGAGAATGATGATTACATGAGCGTAAACTATATGGTCAAGGCCCAATCAATCATATAGTCCCAAGCTCAAGTGGAGGTGGAGTCCAGTTTATTCGCGAATCAGGTTAGGACTGCAGGAGTGTTCCACATGAAAACAGACACCTAGACCACATACGGATTTCGTTTTGGACGTTCTAGATACCGTTGGAAAGCTAAGGAGATAAGATTTCCTACCCAATCAGTCCCACATCAAAATATGCTTAGAGCTAATGGGAATCATCGTAAAAAGTGACGTCTAAAATCTGCTAGAAATTAGCGAAGCCTATTTTTGGGCCTAAAGACCTTGTACATCCTATGGTTGCTTGGCCACCCCCTTGGCCACCGCTTGAGTTGAGGGCTACTCCAATTCAGGTGGGGAGGATGATAAGGACATAACTCCATGTCGTGGATATGATACCCGATCCATGGGGCCCATTGGCCAGAGAGTGCACTAGGGAAAGGCCTCTGCCAACTGGGGCCCGTTGGCAGACTTATGACCAATTAGGACTAGGCCTGAGTACGCACACCGCTGGCAGGACGCAACATAACAAGCCACAATGAGCCCTAGGCTAGGAAGGCTAGGGGTCATCATACCTAGAATGATGGCGCTTGGGACCCAAACTCCTCGTATTGTCCCCCATAAATAATACGAGACAGCCAGCTGACCCGAGGCCCACGAGTACATATGGCTTTACCCCGGGTAAGAACGTTTGGTTTTACCCTTGCATTATGGATCCTTTCTAGTGAAGCCACTACTAGCCGACCCCTCTCTCGGCCTATAAAAGGGAGGGGTTGGCCCCCGGACAAGGGTGGAGTTCTTTTCGGACGCACACTCAAGGAATGACCTAGACGAAGTGATGAATAGGAGGAGGAGCACCAACGAGGACCTGCAGGCCGGAGCCCCGCCGCCAAGCCAAGACTTAGCTAGGACTCCACTCTGTAGCTTTCATCTCCACTTCCACCCTGATGAGAGACTTGGTATCCGCTACTCCCTCTCTCGCCTGCTTGTAACCCCAACTATGAGTTTTGATCATCAATGGTGCTGGTAGCAGAAGCCACTGATCACTGAAAGTAGGTACATTCTACCCAAACCAGTAGAAATCTTGTGCCCATCGTGCACACCCTCCGAAGTCTAGAACGCACACAATAAATTTAGTTCTCGGAGAGAGGTTCGAAACACCGACATTTGGTGCGCCAGGTAGGGGACTTGCGCGTTTCACAATGAAGTTCTCCAAGCTCTAGATGGCTAGCCGAGACGCCAATCGATCTCCTAGAATGGTGATCCATTTTGGGAGCCTCAACTTCCCCATCAATGGTATAGGTGAAGCGGTCGGGGCCCCGGATGCTCGACCCCATCCACCGAGGAAGATCGGCACGACCGCGGGGGCCGACGGCGGCCCACACATGTATGCCCTCAAAGCGTCCATCTGCTTTTGAAGCTTTGGCTCTGCCATCAGCCAGGGGGCGATATGTTCAGGGTGGCGCCCACATGACTTCCTCCGTCTAGGAGCCTTGATGTTGTCTCGGAGGCCCTCGGCGCCCTCATCCTCTCCCCATGCCAGCCCTGCCCTCCGACACCAACGAAATAAGGCGATAGATTGTGATTCATATGGGGCCAAACCCCTCATATGACAATCTATCGGATTTCTTTGTGTCCTGCGCAAAGCTCTCTATGTCATACAACATGGAAGCATCATCCTACTACGACAGGTCTGACAGTGGCTCCGGTGCCTTCCCGCCTCGACTGCGCCACACCCCAGTGTTGATCGCCGCCCTAGTGGCCCATGACCATCTCCCCACCTCCGATGGCTTAGAGTTCGTGGGGATGGCCGACGGCGATGGGGGCCTCATCTTCGACGCACTCTGCATGGACTCGGACTCGGACCTGAGTCCCTCTAGGAGCAGCCGGGGGAACCCCTCAGTGACGAGGAGAACAAGGACTGCCCAATAGTTGCAGCCCCATCGGTGATACCAGCACAGTGGGGCGCCACACATGGTAGGAGTCGGAGGGGTCGTTAGACATAGCATTTCTGGTGAAGGCCCATAATGGGCATCCGACCGAAGTAGATCTATGCCCCGTTTGTAAGCCCTTCAGGTGGTGATGAATAAAGCATACTTTCATAAGTCTCTCTTAGAGCTAAGTGCGGGACAACGACAAGGAAGGCTCATCGTAGCCAAGGGACAACGAGCGCCCCACGCATTTCGTCATTAATGAACATTGCCCAAATGGCAAACCATCTTTTAGGTCTTGGTTTGTTTAAGGAGAAAAGTGCTCTTAGGCCGCCAGTAAGTACATATGTTCATGAGAAGTTGGACAAGGTGCTTGAGGAAAGAAGGGCCCCCACCTTTTTCCACATCCATTACAATAGCATGGGCCCACCTTGACTCCCCTAGGCGGGTGTTGCCAAGTAGGGCGGCACCTAGATTCTAGGCGAAAGGCTCCATGGCCTTCACCATGTTGGCAAAATGTGAATCACTTTAGGTGTCGAAGTAGTCTAGAGAGTCATGGGGTGTTTGGCCTCCCTCAACTGCTTCGTGTCACGCCTCTAGGAGCGCAGGTTACCACTCTGCAAGCTGTTGAGAAAAGCCGACTGCTTTGAATGGTTGGCAGAGGTGGAGGAGGCACTCGATAGCCTCAAGATCTTCCTGACTTAGGCCCCATTCTGGTCCCACCGAAGGAGAAGGAGCCGCTCTTACTCTACGTCGCAGGACTACCCAGGTGGTTAACTCGGCGCTCTTCGTTGAAAGACTAGAAAAGGAAGGAGTGCGCCCGCTTTAGCACCCCATCTACTTCATAAGGGAGGTCCTCATTGGCATGAAAACTCGACTTGGTGGAATAGTTCATTGCATGTGGGCTATGGCCGCTTGTGCATGGCTGGGATGTGGGTGCGGTAGAGTTGTGCCTGATGCCCTTTTTGGATAATAATATGGTGCTGAGCCTCGCCTTCGCTATCGATTTGCGGGGGCGAGATGTAGCCGCCTTCATCAGAGAAGTAGAGGCGGAGGCAGTGAGGATTGTTGGAAAATACTTAGCATTGACAGAGATGACGAGAAGCTGGGACATTTGAGGTTCAAATGTCAGGTTAAACCGTGTGTTTGAGTTGAATGGCCTTCGCTATGGCCCGTATCCTGAGGAGGGCTCTGCTGAAGCTAGGGATGAATGAGGGAAGAAAAAGTGGAGACGTGGGTCGACGAAGGCTACTCGAAGGGGAAGGCTATGATTACGGCGGCAAGGGAGAATAGAAAAGTTAAAGTCGAGGTGAAAACTACGACAAAGACATCCGGGGCTGTGGGGGCTGTGAAGAGTTTTGTTGAGGAATTAGTGGAGACGTGCACTGAGCCTGGGGGGTCATGACTTTGCCCAACCTCCAAAAATCATCTTCGCGGATGCTGAAGGTGACCGGGGGTGAGTGGCATAAAAAAGATCCTATCCCTATGGCCTTCGGCAAAGATTATTTTACGTCCCATTTGGCTTGAGATTTTAAATTTTTTCCTTATGGGAGAAACATTGGTGCTGTTGTAATAGCAGTGATGGAAAAGGACCTCCAGGAATCCACGAGGAAGAAGTGGAAGGCGTCGCTACGGCTGGTGGACTTGCGATGCACCTTAGCGCGAAGGGCTCCACCGTGGCTGCGGCGATGCCTCCGCCTGCAGCGCTTGACAGGAGGGTGCCCTTGCCTGCGAAGGCTAAAAGTCGCCTAGAGGGGCGTGAATAGGTGAAACCTGTAAATTATAAACTTTGAACATGAACTTCACCCAGGGTTAGGATTAAAAATAAATAATAATGAATACGGAGTGCGGAAGATAGTTCTTCTTGCTATGAGTTGCTCAATCAATGCAGATAACTTTGGGAGCTAACTCAAAAGGATTGTGAGCAAGAGAACTTTCAGAGAGAGGGGAGAGGAAAGAAACAAATCAAATGGTGATGATCAACACAAATGAACACGGTGATTTGTTTCCCAAGGTTCGGTTCCAATGAACCTACTCCCCATTGAGGAGGCCACAAAGGCCGGGTATATTTCAACCCTTTCATGGGTCACAAAGACCCCGCAAAGATCACCACACACTTAGCTGTCTCTTGCTTGCTTTACAAATCACTTATAGAGTTTAGGGAGAGATGAAGAAAACACAACCAAGCAACAAGAGTAACAAATGAAACACAAATCTCACTCTCTCAAGTCACTAATCACTATTGATCACTTGTCTTAATTCTGGGACTTGGAGAGGATTGGTAGCTTTGAATGTGTCTTTGGAATGTATTCTTTGCTCTTGTATTGAGTGTGGAGAGTGAAAATCTTAGATGCCTTAAATGGCAGTGGTTGGGGGGGTATTTATAGACCCAACCACTATTCTAGCCGTTGGCTGGGCTTTCTGTCGACGGGCACACCGGATACTCCGGTGCGCACCGGACACTCCACTGTTCATTGTCCGGTGCGTGCATGCCACGTCAGCCGACCGTTGGGGTTTGGAGCAGTTGACCGTGGAATTTGCATGTCCTTGTGGGGCACCAATGTAATACCCAACTTGTAAATAATAAGAGAAGGTCGATCTTCTTACATGTATTGTTCTCCACTTATTAGAACATGTGAATAACCATATTTAAAGTGAGTAATAAACTAATGACACCTAAAAATAATTTATGCATCATGTTGGAGTTTATGTGTTTGTGCATTTATAAATAATAATAATGATATTAATAAAAATATATCAATGTCAAAATGGGGATTTAAAACCTAATTTGAAATCTAGAATTTGAATATGGCATAGAAAGGAAAAAAGAAAATACTACATAAGCTAAATAAAAGAAATATATAAATAAATATAACCTTTTCATACTTGCATTTTCAATTTGTACATTTAATCTAAGTACAAAATCCACAACAAAACTTGGATTCAAATTTGAAATTCAAAATAACAAGAAAAGGAAAACAAAACGAAATAAGCACATATTTCTGTGATAAAAATAAAATCCAGGGGCTTCTCTGCAAGAAACCAGGGGTCTGCGTGCAAGAACACAGGACTGCAAGTTATTTCCTAAAAAGTCGAGGGTCACTTTAACAAAAAGACCACGCGAAGGGGTACGGGGTGTTCTCAGCCATCCGATCACAGATGGACGACCAAGATCAAATATGAGCACGAGCGCGCGTGTGGACGCGCGGACGAGCACTGACAAGCGGGCCAAGGAGGTCAGCGACTGGGGGAACGGTGGGCTGACCGGTCAGGCCCAGCGCCAGGGGTGCAGGCAACTGACAGGTGGGACCCAGGGGTAGGGCGTGCTCGCGTGAAGCGGTATCCAAAAATCTGGACCGCTGGATCGGGGATGAACGGTTAAGATGTAGGGCGCAGGGGGCTAACGGCTCGGTGGCCACCGCCGCTCCTGTCCGCGGCAGCGGGGTCACTGGAGACAGAGCAGATGGGCCTCCGGGGGCCTGGGTCACTGGGGTTGGCTGGAATTGGCGGGGAGGATCTGGCGAACTCACTAGTGAGGCCCCAACCGTGAGAATGGAACCGGAGGCAAGAGAACGGTGGAGAGGGTGCTCCGGGCGGGTCGGGATGATTCTAACGAGGAATCCCGGCCGTGGGGAGGGGCAATCGGGCACGCTAAAGCTCGGGCTAGCTCTGGCGGAGGAAGGGGAATGCTATTGGCCGACTGGGCTGAAAACGGTTTTTCCATTTTCTTCTGAATTTCTAATTGTTTTTCTTTTTATTTTCTGTAGGGATTCAAATCAAATCAAACTACAATTCAAATTCAAATAATTCAAACATGTGCATCAACCAAAAATAATAATCTAGGCTCAGCATGATGCAAACATTCATATCTACCCTAGGTTTTAATATTCCAAAGAAACAATAATACATCTCCCCCATAATTAACCCAAAATCCTATTAGAGAGTATAGAAAAGAAAAACTATAGAGGTGAGAAAAGGAGTAACACCTAAATTTGCTAGGTATTAGAGAAGAAATTTTATATCCCTAAATTCAGGGTGTTACAAACCTATTCCTCTTAAAAAGAATCTCCCCTCGAGATTCAGGATTGGTTAGCAAAGAGTTCGGGATATTTGGCTTTCAGATCGTCTTCCCTTCCCCAAGTTGCTTCTTCCTCTGAATGATGGCCCCACTTGACTTTGCACATTCTGATGGTGCTTCTTCGAGTGACTATGTCTGTTGTTTCTAGAATTTGAGTTGGCTTCTCAATATATGTTAAGTCTTCTTGAACTTCGAGATCATCGGTTGGCAATTGCTCTTCTGGTACTCGCAAACACTTCTTCAGCTGAGACACATGGAACACATCTTTTACTGCTGACAGACTTTCTGGTAAGCTGAGTTGGTATGCCACTTCTCTACGTCTTGCCTGAATCTGGTACGGTCCGATGTATCGAGGTGCTAGATTGCCCTTGACTCTGAACCTTTTGATTCCTCTGATGGGTGACACCTTTAGGTAAACATATCTCCCACTTTGAAGCTCAACTCTCTTCTTCTGGTGTCGGCATAGCTTCACTGCCTGGACTGTGTTGTCTTTAGATTCTCACTAACCATTCTGATATTCTCTTCGGCTTCAAGCAGAATGTTTGGACCGAACACCTGCCTTTCGCCGGGCTGGTCCCAATGCAATGGAGTTCGATAATTCCTCCCATAGAGTGCTTGGAACGGTGACATCTTCAAACTGGCCTGATAGCTGTTGTTGTAGGAGAATTCTGCATAAGGTAGCCTTTTGTCCCAACCTGACTTGTCCTGCAAAGCACAAGCCCTCAACATGTCTTCTAAGATCTGGTTGGTTCTCTTAGTCTGACCATCTATTTGCGGGTGATAAGCTGAACTGAATTTCAGATATGTGCCCAAAGCTTCATGCAACTGCTGCCAAAAATGAGAAGTGAATTGGGTACCCCTATTAGATACTATCTTTTCAGAACACCATGCAAGCATACAATCTGGGACATGTATAGCTCTGCCAACACTGCACTATTATAGGTGGTCTTGACTGGTATGAAATGGGTCGCCTTTGTCAAGCGGTCCACTACTACCCAGATGGAGTCATAACCGGCTCGAGTGCGAGGCAAACTGACTATAAAGTCCATCCCAATCTCATCCCATTTCCACTGAGGAATCCGCAACGGCTGTAACAAACATGTGGGTCTCTAATGCTCTGCCTTAATTCTCTAACAACTGTCACATATGGCAACATACTCTGCGATCTCCTTTTTCAAACCGTACCACCAGAATCTTTTCTTCAGGTCTTGGTACATATTCTCGATGCCAAGGTGTATGGAATAAACTGTCTCATGAGCTTCCTTGAGAATCAGTGCCCAAATCAATTTGATGTCAGGAACACACAGCCTATCTTTGAACCATACCACGCCTTCCACGTCTGCTCGTAAATCCTTGCCTTTCCCATCTAAGATCAGTTGCCGAATTTCATTGACCTTCTCATCATCTTTCTTCCCATCCTTGATCTCTCGCTCTAGAGTGGGCTCCAGCTCAACTGTCACTCCTTGAGTGTTGTTCAAAAATCCGAGACTCGGCCTGTCGAATTCCTTTGCTAGTTCATTTGGCATCGGATGAGCGACCATCATGTTGACCTGACTTTTTCTACTCAAAGCATCTGCAACCACATTAGCTTTTCCTGGGTGATAATGTATCTCCAGCTCATAGTCTTTGATCAACTACAGCCATCTCTGCTGTCTCATGTTCAATTCTGACTAGGTGAATATGTGCTTAAGACTCTTGTGGTCTATATAATATCACACTTCTGTCCATATAGATAATGCCTCCAGGTCTTCAGTGCATGCACCACTGCTGTTAACTCCAGGTCATGTGTGGGGTAATTCCTCTCATGGAACTTTAACTGTCTGGACGAGTACGCCACTACTCACCCTTCTTGCATAAACACACATACCAGACCAGTGTATGAAGCATCACAATACACTGAGAATGGCTTATGAACATCTGGCAGAATCAACACAGGTGTTGTAGTCAACTTCTTTAATGTTTCAAAGGACTCTTGGCACTCTAGGTCCACTTGAACTCAACTTTCTTCGCTAGCAGGGTTGTCATTGGTCTAGCAATCTTGGAGAAACCTTCAATGAAATGACAATAGTATCTGGCCATTCCAATGAAACTCTTGATTCCATAGACATTTTTTGGTGCTTTCTAGTCCAGGATATCTGCTACCTTCTTCGGATCCACAGCTAATCTGTCTCGGTTTATGATATGACCCAAGAACAGGACTTCGCTGATCCAAAACTCACAATTGCTCAGCTTGGCATACAATTGATGCTCTTGTAACCGTTGCAATACCATCTTCAAATGCTACTCGTGTTCTTTCTCATTCTGAGAGTATATGAGAATATCATCGATGAACACCACTACGAACTTATCGAGGTAGTCCATGAACACACTATTCATCAAGTACATAAAGAAAGCTGGTGCATTTGTCAATCCGAATGACATAATTGTGTACTCATATAGTCCATACTTGGTGATAAATGTTGTCTTCGGTATATCCAAATGTCGGATCCTGAGCTGATGGTAACCTGACCTCAAATCTATCTTTGAGAACACCACGACTCCTCGGATAGTTGATGCGTATATTGGACGACTTTGCACCCTTAGGTGACTTCACGCACTTCTTATGTA
Source organism: Zea luxurians (assembly GCA_029449295.1). Classification (NCBI taxonomy): domain Eukaryota; kingdom Viridiplantae; phylum Streptophyta; class Magnoliopsida; order Poales; family Poaceae; genus Zea; species Zea luxurians. The sequence goes on from JAOPSE010000037.1 coordinate 18,937,697, forward strand.
TATTTGGCTGCACCCTTAGGTGACTTTTTGCTCGGATAGTTGTTTTTTTTGTCGCACACGGCCGCTGACTTGGTTGGTTTCCGTCACAGTGACTGCTTTTATTGTCGAATAGGGGAGGCCAACCTGGTGGCCGCTTTTCGACATGCTCGGGTTGTGCTCTCTCTCATTTTTGTGGGGGGTTCATGCTTGTTTAATTACATGGCGCTGCCTCATTAAAAACCTCACCCCTAGCGAGGAAAAGAGTGTGAACCTAAGAAGCAAAGTATCGGTTGTTTTTACAAAGGCACAAAGGCCCTGATAGTGTGGTATGCTATAGGAAGTACTTTCTCATGTTGTCTATGTTCCAAGAATGCTTGAGGTCTGACCTTGTCTGATCTGTGAGCCTATATGAATTTGGGGACATCTTAACGATTAAAGGTCCTTCCCACTTTGGTTCAAGTTTGCCTCGTGACTCTATTCTTGGTGTTCTGATGAGGACGAGGTCTCATTCTTCAAATTATTTTGGAGTGATAGCTTTTTCTCTTCAGCTCTTCATTAATACTTGATATTTATTAAGTGTATTGAGGGCACGAGCCCAGTCTCTGTCAAGATCTTTTGCAATTGACTCGTTGACGTCCGGGATGGTGCCGAGGTCTGATCTCGGCGAACCGTGCTTTAGCTCTTGCAAGGTCATGGCTTCGGCTCCATACATTAGTCTGAACAGGGTAAAGCTTGTTGCACTAGATTCAGGTGTGTTAAGACCCCAAAGCACTTCTGGTAGTTGGTCTGCGCACTTACCCTTCTTGTCCTCATGGAGTCTTTTCTTGATTGCGGTGAAGATCTTTCCATTTGCACGCTCTACGACTATGTTGGACTGAGGGTGACATATTGATGAGACAACCTTTGTTCCTAGGGAGGCGCTGAAACCCTGAAAGTCTTGATTGTCGAAATATTTCCCTTTGTCTACTTTTATCTCGGAGGGTACATTGAAATGGTAGACAATGTTTTGCCAGAAGAATTTTTTAGATGCTTTTGTTGTTATGGTGGAGACTGCCCTCGCTTCGATCCACTTGGTGAAGTATTCTACAGCGACGAAGAAAAATTTGAGGTTACCCTAAGCGGTGGGAAGTGACCCTACTATGTCTAGGCCCCAGCGCTACAGAGGCCATGTGTGGGCAATTAGCTTTGTGAGCTGCGAAGGCATCCTGCTTCGGGGATCAAATTTCTGGCAGACTTCACAAGATCGCACAACAAGATTCGCCGCACATACGATGTCCGGCCAGTAGAATCCTTGGCACATGACTTTGGCAGCGAGGGCTCTAGGGCCGAGTGGCAGACGCATGTTCCTCTGTGCACTTCGCGGAGGAGGTCTACCCCTTCGATAGCCATGATGCATTTGAGCAAAGGTTGATAGATTCCTTTCATGTACAGTTGCCCTTCTATTAGGGTGAAGCAACGGCTTCGGTATTTGAGTCTTTTGGCCTCGGCTTGGTCTGTAGGGTGGTAGTGTCCTTGGAGGTAGAGGGCGATGGGGGCTCTCCAGTCCTCGGTCAAGATGAGACTTATAACCCTGTGCCCATTGGGGTCTCTTACGACAGGGGCTTCGATTATTTGGAAGAAAATGTCTGATGGCATAGGGTCTCCTCTTACAGCGGCCTTCGCAAGTGCATCTGCCTCCTCATTTTTGCTTCGGTCCACATGTTGGATTGAAAACCACTTGAATTACTTCTCCAGACTTCGCATGACCAATAAATACTAGAGGAGGACTGGCTCTCAGGCTGTACAATCTTTTTCTATGTGGCTGGTGATGACTTTGGAATCGGTCTTGACTATGCAAGTCTTAACGCCGAGTGCCATGTGCTTGTGGAGTTCGAGGATGACTCCTTCGTACTCTGCTATGTTGTTGGTACATTTGTCTATCTCGAGAGCAAAACTTAGTCGAGCGGCATATCTGTACTTGGCGCCTGATGGGGCTGTGATTACTGCTGCTACGCCAGCCCCCGCATGACACTAGGCGTCGTCATAGTGGATTGTCCAATGTGTTTCAAAGTCTGTGTGACGAGATGGTGAAGGCCTTGTCCAATCCACTATAAAGTCAGCGAAGACTTGTGATTTTATTGAATTTCTTGACTCAAAGGCTATGTGGTATCCAGAGAGTTCCACTGCCCACTTTCCTATTATAGTTGTAGCTTCTGGGTTATTGAACAGATCGTTGAGGCTTTGGTCTATGGCCACTCTTATCTTGTGTGCTTCGAAGTAGTGACACGACTTTCGCGATGCCGTGAGCACAACGTAAGCTATTTTCTCCATTTCTGTCATATTGCACTTGGAGCTGCTCAGGACCTCTGAGACAAAATATACATGCTGCTATTGTAGTTTTCCATCCTTGGCCTTTTCCTGCACCAAGGCTGCGCTAACTGCTTGATGGGATGTTGTGACATACAAGAGCAGGGCCGAGGCGGCCTCCTGGCTTGTTAAGGTTATCATTTCTGAGAGATAAGCTTTGAGTGAATCGAAGGCTGCTGCCTGCTCGAGGCCCCAAACGAAGTTTTTTACTCCCCTCAAGGTCTTCAAGAAAGGTAGGCTTCGCTCTGTAGATCGCGAAATGAACCTTTTTAATGTTGCCAGCCTTCCTGTGAGCCTCTAGATGTCTTTTGTTGATTGCGGAGGCTGCATATTCATTATTGCCTTGACTTTGGTGGGGTTGGCCTCGATGCCTCTGTGAGATACAAGGTAGCCTAGGATTTTGCCCTGGCGAACACCGAAGATGCACTTTTCTGGATTTAGGCGAAGCCTTGCTTCATGCATTCTTGTAAACGTTTCGACGAGGTAAGCAATGTGGTCTTCCTCGTTTTTGCTTGCGACGACAATGTCGTCAAACGTAAGTGAAAACATTGCGGCCCAGCTTCTCTTCAAGCACTGACTTTGTTAGGTGTGAAAAGGTGGAGCCGGCATTCTTGAGGCCTTCGGACATACGCATAGCAGTATGTGTCGAAGGGTGTTATAAAGCTTGTCTTCCCTTTGTTCTCCTCCTTTATATATATTTGGTGGTATCCTGAGAAACAATCCAGGAGTGAAATGGCCTGGCAGCCTACCGCTGAATCGACAATCTTGTCGATTCTAGGGAGCAGGAAATCGTCTTTGGGGCATGCTTTATTGAGGCTAGTAAAATCTATGCACATTCACCACTTAACACTTTTATTCTTGACCATGACTATGATGGCGAGCCATGTGGGGTAGTCGTCTGGTTCGATAAACTTAGCTTCGAGCAGTCTATGGACTTTGGCCTTGGCTGCTTCGGTCTTCTCGTCTGACATTTTATGAAGTTTCTGCTTTTTGGACCAGACCGAAGGGTCTATGCTTAGACCATGCTCGATTATTGAGCGCCTGACGCCGACGAGGTCTAGGGCCGACCAAGCGAAGACGTCCTTGTTGCGACATAAGCAGGATAACAAATTAGCCTCTCTATCTTGTGTAATGTCTTCGGTGATTAACACTGACTGATTTGGTATTGAGGCATCCAGAGGGACTTTTTTGGCCTGGTCAGTTTTTTGAATCTGGGCTTTGGTTGGTGCTGCTTTCTCGAGGCATGGGACAACATGACCTTCGTCCTTAGAGATAACGTAGTGGACATTGTGCTGTCCTGGGACGAAGTCTCTTTCGATATTGCGAGCAAGCTGTTGGTCCTCATAAATTGTTATTGCGCTGAGATGTCCTAGGATTTTCATGCACAGGTGAAGGTGAAAGTCACCTAGAGGGGGGGTGAATAGGGCGAAACTGAAATTTACAAAGTTAATCACAACTACAAGCCGGGTTAGCATTAGAAATATAATCGAGTCCGAGAGAGGGCGTAAAAACAAATCGCAAGCGAATAAAGAAGTGAGACACAAGGATTTGTTTTGCCGAGGTTCGGTTCTCTCAAACCTACTCCCCGTTGAGGTGGTCACAAAGACCGGGTCTCTTTCAACCCTTTCCCTCTCTCAAACGATCCCTCGGACCGAGTGAGCTTCTCTTCTCAATCAACCGGGAACCAAACTTCCCCGCAAGGACCACCACACAATTGGTGTCTCTTGCCTTGATTACAATTGAGATTGATCACAAGAAAGAATGAGAAAAAGAAGCAATCCAAGCGCAAGAGCTCAAATGAACACAACAATCACTCTCTCTAATCACTAAAGCTTTGAGTGGAATTGGGAGAGGATTTGATCTCTTTGGTGTGTCTAGAATTGAATGCTAGAGCTCTTGTAAGTAGTTGGAAGGTGGAAAACTTGGATGCAATGAATGTGGAGGTGGTTGGGGTATTTATAGCCCCAACCACCAAACTTGACCGTTGGTGGAGGCTTCTGTCGCATGGCGCACCAGACAGTCCGGTGCGCCAGCCACGTCACCTGGCTGAAGGGTTCCGACCGTTGGAGCTCTGTCTTGTGGGCCCGCCTGGCTGTCCGGTGGTGCACCGGACAGGCCCTGTAGGCTGTCCGGTGTGCCACCCGCGCGTGCTCTGCTCCTCTGCGCGTGCTGGCGCGCATTTAATGCGATGCAGACGACCGTTGCGCTCGAAGTAGCCGTTGCCCCGCTGTCACACCGGGCAGTCCTGTGTGCACCGGACACTGTCCGGTGACTCACCGGACAATCCGGTGAATTATAGCAGAGCGGATTTCCGAAGCTGGCGAGTTCAGAGTTGCTCTCCCCTGGAGCACCGGACAGTCCGGTGAATTATAGCGAAGCTCCTCTGAAAATTCCCAAAGGTGAAGAGTTGGACGTAAAGTTCCCTGGTGCACCGGACACTGTCCGGTGGTGCACCGGACAGTCCGGTGCGCCAGACCAGGGTGCCTTCCAGGAAATCCTTTGCTCTCTTGATTGAACCCTTTTCTTGGTCTTTTTATTGGCTTATTGTGAACATTTTGCACCTGTAGAACTTATAGACTAAAGCAAACTAGTTAGTCCAATTATTTGTGTTGGGCAATTCAACCACCAAAATCATTTAGGAAAGAGGTGGAAGCCTAATTCCCTTTCAATCTCCCCCTTTTTGGTGATTGATGCCAACACAAACCAAAGCAAGTATAGAAGTGCATAATTGAACTAGTTTGCAAAATGTAAGTGCAAAGGTTACTTAGAATTGAGCCAATATAAATTCTCATAAGATATGCATGGATTGTTTCTTTATAATTTTAACATTTTGGACCACGCTTGCACCACATATTTTGTTTTTGCAAATACTTTTGTAAATTCTTTTTCAAAGTTCTTTTGCAAATGGTCAAAGGTAAATGAGTAAGATTTTGAGAAGCATTTTCAAGATTTGAAATTTTCTCCCCTTGTTTCAAATGCTTTTTCCTTTGACTAAACAAAACTCCCCTTCAATAAAATTCTCCTCTTAGTGTTCAAGAGGGTTTTAAGATACCAATTTTTGAAGTTGCTACTTTCTCCCCCTTTAGAACACAATGAGATATCAATTTGAAAATCATAAGTTTTAAGAATTGGTGGTGGTGCGGTCCTTTTGCTTTGGGCTTAATACTCTCCCCCTTTGGCATGAATCGCCAAAAAAGGATGTTTGAGTGAAATATAAGCCCTTTACTAACTACTTTCTCCCCTTTAGTAAATAAAACATATGAGTGAAGATTATACCAAGGACGGAGAGATGCTTGGAGCGACGGCGAAGGATGAGTGATGGAGTGGAGTGGAAGCCTTTGTCTTCGCCGAAGACTCCAATTCCCTTTCAATACACCTATGACTTGGTTTGAAATTCACTTGAAAACACATTAGTCAAAGCATATATAAAAGAGACATGATCAAAGGTATATTTGTGAGCTATGTGTACAAGACATCAAAAGAAATTTCTAGAATCAAGAATATTTAGCTCATGCCTAAGTTTGGTAAAAGTTTGTTCATCTAGTGGCTTGGTAAAGATATCGGCTAATTGATCTTTAGTGTTAATATATGCAATCTCGATATCTCCCTTTTGTTGGTGATTCCTAAGAAAATGATACCGAATGGCTATGTGTTTAGTGCGGCTATGTTCAACGGGATTATCCGCCATGCGGATTGCACTCTCATTATCACATAGAAGAGGAACTTTGGTTAATTTGTAACCATAGTCCCTAAGGGTTTGCCTCATCCAAAGTAGTTGCGCGCAACAATGGCCTGCGGCAATGTACTCGGCTTCAGCAGTTGAAAGAGCCACAGAATTTTGCTTCTTTGAAGCCCAAGACACCAAGGACCTTCCCAAGAACTGGCAAGTCCCCGATGTGCTCTTTCTATTGATTTTGCACCCTGCCCAATCGGCATCGGAATAACCAATTAAATCAAATGTGGATCCCTGAGGGCACCAAAGCCCAAACTTAGGAGTATAAGCCAAATATCTCAAGATTCGTTTTACGGCCGTAAGGTGAGATTCCTTAGGGTCGGCTTGGAATCTTGCACACATGCATACGGAAAGCATAATGTCCGGTCGAGATGCGCATAAATAGAGTAATGAACCTATCATCGATCGGTATACCTTTTGATCGACGGATTTACCTTCCGTGTCGAGGTCGAGACGCCCATTGGTTCCCATGGGAGTCTTGATGGGCTTGGCATTCTTCATTCCAAACTTGTTTAGAATGTCTTGAGTATACTTTGTTTGGCTAATGAAGGTGCCCTCTTGGAGTTGCTTTACTTGAAATCCCAAGAAATACTTCAACTCCCCCATCATTGACATCTCGAATTTTTGTGTCATGATCCTACTAAATTCCTCACATGTAGATTCGTTAGTAGACCCAAATATAATATCATCAACATAAATTTGGCATATAAACAAATCGTTGTCAAGAGTTTTAGTAAATAAAGTAGGATCGGCCTTGCCGACTTTGAAGCCATTAGCAATAAGGAAATCTCTTAGGCATTCATACCATGCTCTTGGGGCTTGCTTGAGCCCATAAAGCGCCTTAGAGAGCCTATAGACATGGTTAGGGTACTCACTGTCTTCAAAGTCGGGAGGTTGCTCAACATAGACTTCTTCCTTGATTGGTCCATTGAGGAAGGCACTCTTCACGTCCATTTGATAAAGCTTGAAGCCATGGTAAGTAGCATAGGCTAATAATATACGAATTGACTCAAGCCTAGCTATGGGTGCATAGCTTTCACCAAAATCCAAACCTTCGACTTGGGAGTATCCCTTGGCCATAAGTCGAGCTTTGTTCCTTGTCACCACACCATGCTCATCTTGCTTGTTGCGGAAGACCCACTTGGTTCCTACAACATTTTGGTTAGGACGTGGAACTAAATCCCATACCTCATTCCTAGTGAAGTTGTTGAGCTCCTCTTGCATCGCCATCACCCAATCCGAATCTTGGAGTGCTTCCTCTACCCTGTGTGGCTCAATAGAGTAAACAAAAGAGTAATGCTCACAAAAATGTGCAACACGAGATCTAGTGGTTACCCCCTTATGAATGTCGCCGAGGATGGTGTCGACGGGGTGATCTCATTGGATTGCTTGGTGGACTCTTGGGTGTGGCGGTCTTGGTTCTTCATTCTCCTTGTCTTCGCTGATTAACAACTTAGCCTCTCTATCTTGTGTAATGTCTTCGCTGATTAACACTGACTGATTTGGTATTGAGGCATCCAGAGGGACTTTTTTGGCCTGGTCAGTTTTTTGAATCTGGGCTTTGGTTGGTGCTGCTTTCTCGAGGCATGGGACAACATGACCTTCGTCCTTAGAGATAACGTAGTGGACATTGTGCTGTCCTGGGACGAAGTCTCTTTCGATATTGCGAGCAAGCTGTTGGTCCCCATAAATTGTTATTGCGCTGAGATGTCCTAGGATTTTCATGCACAGGTGAAGGTGAAAGTCACCTAGAGGGGGGGTGAATAGGGCGAAACTGAAATTTACAAAGTTAATCACAACTACAAGCCGGGTTAGCATTAGAAATATAATCGAGTCCGAGAGAGGGCGTAAAAACAAATCGCAAGCGAATAAAGAAGTGAGACACAAGGATTTGTTTTGCCGAGGTTCGGTTCTCTCAAACCTACTCCCCGTTGAGGTGGTCACAAAGAACGGGTCTCTTTCAACCCTTTCCCTCTCTCAAACGGTCCCTTGGACCGAGTGAGCTTCTCTTCTCAATCAACCGGGAACCAAACTTCCCCGCAAGGACCACCACACAATTGGTGTCTCTTGCCTTGATTACAATTGAGATTGATCACAAGAAAGAATGAGAAAAAGAAGCAATCCAAGCGCAAGAGCTCAAATGAACACAACAATCACTCTCTCTAATCACTAAAGCTTTGAGTGGAATTGGGAGAGGATTTGATCTCTTTGGTGTGTCTAGAATTGAATGCTAGAGCTCTTGTAAGTAGTTGGAAGGTGGAAAACTTGGATGCAATGAATGTGGAGGTGGTTGGGGTATTTATAGCCCCAACCACCAAACTTGACCGTTGGTGGAGGCTTCTGTCGCATGGCGCACCGGACAGTCCGGTGCGCCACCGGACACTGTCCGGTGCGCCAGCCACGTCACCTGGCCGAAGGGTTCCGACCGTTGGAGCTCTGTCTTGTGGGCCCGCCTGGCTATCCGGTGGTGCACCGGACAGGCCCTGTAGGCTGTCCGGTGTGCCACCCGTGCGTGCTCTGCTCCTCTGCTCGCGCTGGCGCGCATTTAATGCGTTGCAGACGACCGTTGCGCTCGAAGTAGTCGTTGCCCCACTATCACACCGGATAGTCCGGTGTGCACCGGACACTGTCTGGTGACTCACCGGTCAGTCCGGTGAATTATAGCGGAGCGGATTTCCGAAGCTGGCGAGTTTAGAGTTGCTCTTCCCTGGAGCACCAGACACTATCCGGTGGTACACCAGACTGTCCGGTGAATTATAGCGAAGCTCCTCTGAAAATTCCCGAAGGTGAAGAGTTGGACGTAAAGTTCCCTGATGCACCGGACACTGTCCGGTGGTGCACCGGACAGTCCGGTGCGCCAGACCAGGGTGCCTTCCGGGAAATCCTTTGCTCTCTTGATTGAACCCTTTTCTTGGTCTTTTTATTGGCTTATTGTGAACCTTTTGCACCTGTAGAACTTATAGACTAGAGCAAACTAGTTAGTCCAATTATTTGTGTTGGGCAATTCAACCACCAAAATCATTTAGGAAAGAGGTGGAAGCCTAATTCCCTTTCAGAAGGTCGTGAATTGCTGCTTCAAGCTTGTTAAATGGACCATCTCCCCATTTTGGCGTTGTATGGGTAGACCATGTCGACTATGTCGAAAGTCACCTACTTTGACCTTGCGTTGGGGTTTGTGCCGACGAAAAGAGGGAGCTCTATCTTGCCGAGTGGAAATGTCCCCTTTCCTCCAAAACCATAGAGCGGGTTGTCGGCAGGCTAGAGTATGCTGTGGTTGATGCCCATTTGGTCGAAGGCATGCAGAAAAATGATGTCGGCTTGGCTTCTGTTGTCAATGAGGACCTTGTGCAGCTCCCAGCTTGCCACATTGCAATTGATGACGAGTGTGTCTGTGTGGGACGTGCTACGACGGTCGACGTCTCTTGCATTGAAGGTTAATGGTACGTGAGACCACTTCGTCTGAACGATAGGTCATGTGACTGCGACATGATTGACCCTTCGGTAGTGATCCTTTTTTTCATTTGTTCTCGAAGTCAGAGCTGGACCATCTAGTGATCATGTGAATCTGGGTGTTGTTGTTGTGGAAAGAGATTGGGGTTTTGCTATTGGGGTAATCTGGGTACTCGTTTTGATATTGATGCTAGTTGTACTGTTGGGGTTGATAGGTATGAGCGATGACTCTTTGGTTGTCAGTCGGGGCAACCCTGGCCATTTGGTATTTTGTTGCTTTAGTCTCAGGGCAGTCTCTGGTTGAGTGTGTTGAGTCTTCACCATGGAATAGACAATAGGATCGTTTCTGTTGCTAAGGCCCTCGGCCTCTGCCTTTGCCCCTGGCCGTGTTGCCACTGCGGCCTTATTGCGGGGGATAGTCTTGACGACGAGGAGTGTTTTCTCCTAGTTGCTGCTGGTTTGCGATGTTGTGCACCTGGAGCTGGGCACGGTCTTGCTGGGCTGGGTCCTGTTGCGGAGGTCTGATACATGCCCTGCTAGATTGTGGAGTCTCCTTAGGCTTTCGCTAAGGCTCAACTTTTCTTTGGTGGAGCTTTTCTGGTCGGGCATACTTTTCAAAAAGTTGGTAGAACTCCTGTAGGTTAGTTGGTGGATCCCTTATGCAGTGGCTATACAAGACGGCTGCCCGAAGGCCGCTGATTGCATAGTGGATGGCTATGTGGTCATCAACCGAGGGCAGTTGTGATTTCAATAGGAGAAAGTTTTTGTAATATTAACTAAGACTTTCCTTCTCTTGCTGCCTACAAAGCAAGAGTTCTGCTAGGGCGTCTATTTCGGGTCTGTAACCTTGAAAGTTCAACAGGAATTTGTAACGGGGTGTCTTCCATGAATCAATTGATAATGGCGGCAATCTTGAATACCATGTGAGCGATGGGCCCTCGAGGGCTATGATGAATGACTTGCCCATGGTGGCGTCATCCCCCCCAGATGATGCGATTGCGACCTGATAACTCATGATGTACTGAGTTGGGTTTGTACTGTCGTTGTACTGTGGGTAAGCGCCTGCTCTAAAATCTTGCAGCCAAGGGGAGGCCTGAAACTGTGGTGCAAGAGGGCTTCATTCATCAAGGTAATTTAATCATTGGAAGGCAGCTGGTGCGAAGGCTAGTATGTGGGGGTGACGAGGGTTTACGTTGAGCGCGGGGGCTTGTTGCCGGTGGCAGGGGTCCTCGGCCTGCATTTCTACGATTTGCTGCTCTAGCTCTCTGGCTTTCTACTCTTCTTCTAGGACCATCTCCCTTACTTTGGCTTGCATGTTGGTGCGATGTCGCTTGGCCGCGAGTATCTCCTTCTGTTTTTGTAGGTGATTGTTTTTTAATGTGAAGTGCTCGTAACTTTAGCTGGTCTTCAGCTGAGATGCCTAGGACCTCGCTGTCCTTGATGATATCATCAGCCTCCAGGGGGTGAAACCTAGCGGGGGGTTCCGAGGGAGGCCCTCAGAACTGCACGTGCTAACCATGCCTTCGAGGGTGAGTGGGTTCTCTGTTCTAGGGCGCTTGCTGTTGACTGCTCTGTCGTTGTTTTCGGGTGCATCTTGGGGAACGTCACTGGCAAGGGCTACCTTGCCTTTCTTCTCGGTGAGGGTCGCCTTTTGCTGCGTCATCCAGAGAGGTGGTGGCCTTAGAGATCGCTTTCTTGGGGGCCATCGCGGGATTGCTTTGTCAAAGCACGAACGGTGGTCGCCAAATGTTGGTACCGACTGACACGTGATCAAGTGGGCCCAAGCACTCGGGAAAGAGGGTACTCTAATACTCAACAAAACAGTAAGCGAGGAACTGTGGCGTCTTGTTTTAGCATGCCCCATCAATGTACAATGTGGAGGTATTTAAGGTAACCGGGTAGGTAGGTGTGTCCTCCTAAGTACAGTTATGCTCCTAGTTACCTACTACAGCTCTGGAATGTTCCCACTTACGGGGTCATTACAGCGATGTTAAGTGCAGCCTGATCAAATACACTGCAAAACCTACCCCAAGGAGGGGCTTACAAATGGGCCTGAACGACAGTAGAATGCGGCCAGGGCCCCACCGTTGGGCGGCGTGGTCCTCGCCCGCGCGTGGCACCCTTCACACTACAGTGCCAGGTCTTCAATCTTGCCGAGACTATCGCTCGAAGCTATCCGAGCTGGCAGGGTCGCCTTCGCGAAGCCATAAGAAGCCCCCATTTTAAATGGTTAAGCCCTTCTCTTTTAATGCCATCGGCGGTTCTGGCCGAAGACCTCGAACCTGATGCCGGTCGAAGTACCCTCTGCTCCCTGTATCTGCAATAGAATCTGTCCAATTGATGTTAAAGAAAATTGATCGAGGGAGACAGACACTAATCGAGGGGGACAGACGGCCTTCGCACCAACACTCTTTATGGCGTTTGTTCTTGCAAGGTTGATTCAATCGATGAAGTTCAGGTTCCTCGTTGTGATGCAATCGATGGGGAAGTTCATGTTCCTTGTTTGAATCACGTGTCACGGTCTCACTTGATTCCCAATCTCACTATGTCCAGAAAGTCATCTGGATCTCCAATTTCAACATGACTAGTACTAGTGGTACTAGATTGATGGTCCATTGATCATCTGCGACAGCGATGCGGACTATGCTCTTTCAATGTGTTAGATGCATCCTAAAAAGTTCCTACAGCATTGGGTAATGCAATTTTTCTATGTTTTGCGGCATGTCATTGTGAATGGTGCTTCAGCAATGGTAGTTGGTGCCGCTAAGTTTCGACATTGGAACTAAGCAATTATCGATGACATCTCACAATACAAACTGGTACCTGTATAAAAACACTAGATCACAGAAAGAAATGCATTTTTCACACTTCCATAACACGAAATTTAGGAAGCTAAAAGAAAACAGAGAGGCAAGTTATAAACAGAATATCGTGCCGAACATGTGGTGCATCTTGCTGAAGAACTTGACAGGAAGATGGTGCCCATGGCGGTGGGCCTGCGGTGGTGACTGTGGTTTCTTCTTCCTCCTCAGCTGGAAGAACTGCTGCATTATCTCTGAGCACTCGGCCGACAGCACACCACGCCTGATGACTATCTTCGGATGGAAAGGGTGGACAGGCCCTGCGGCCTGGCTCTGGTTTGTTGAATCAAGAGTGCTTGTTTGTCCATCCCCAGGGAACAGCCTGTAAAACAAGTGCGTGAGCAGCTCTTGATCTTTCTAACCACATAGTTATGTGTCAATGGTGTTGGGTCAACAAAAGCAAATGGATTAGGAAAACCCTCTCCATTTTAATTGGGACTATCCTTGTATACAAACTCTGCATATAGTAACAATGAAAAGCAAGGTTATTAAGGCCCATTTGATTCCTTTAGTCCAGGAATTAAAGTTTAGTCCCTACCCTGTTTCGTTCTAGTGACAAACTATTCAAAACACATTAAATGAATCATAAGAGGACTAAAATACCCTTAGCATTCTCCCGTCATTAGTGCAACTAAAATAGAGGAGGGGCAAAAAATGGAATTTATATGGTTTAGTCCATTTTAGTCACCCCTTAAGGGACTAGAGACAAACAGTTTTGTCCCTATTTTAGTCCCACCGTTTGACAATTTAGGGACTAGAGACTAAAATGGAGGGACTAATATTTAGTCCCTCAAACCAAACGGGCCCTAAAACGATAAAACGTTGAAACGCTCATGGGTGAAGTTTTGACTTTTAAACGTTTAAACTTCGTTTAAAGGTACTTTTAAACAACATAGGAAAATACCATATCATAGTTTCAGACACTAACATGAAATTAAATACCAAAACAGAGAGGTTAGTGGCTTACCAAAACTTCACCCATAAGCCGGATTGGACCCAAAAGTAACTAATGGTCTAAAACTCATGAAACACAGTGTTTTACAGTTTAGAACACCAAAACGTGGTTTTAACCTCTAATTGGTGTTTTGATGTTTAAACATAGTTTTAATAACACTGATGAACAGATCACCATGTGGTATCATTGATAAATCAGAAGCTGTTTATAAATACTACAGTATAAAATGGGCATTCCTTTTAACCAACTAATTCATATAATTAATACTAAACTAATAGCGGAACTGAAAAATAAATAGCTTAAGCCTCAATTGATGTTGTTTTTAGATGGGGAATGGGTTGGCCAAAATGAAGGAACTGAACAGCATCAGGGAAGCCTAAGCACTTCAACTACTCTAAACTAGGCCGTTACTGGCACCTGCCAGGCTGCTACTAGGTTGCAGGGAGCATTCAAGGTGTCTGCTTGCTGCCTGTCAGGCAGCTTTTCATCCAGGCGAGGATCTGAAACCAGGTGATCAAAATCCTACGCCTGATAATCAATGCCTGGGGATTCTGGTCCAGGCCCCCACGTCGCCCTCCCGCTCGGGTGACTTGGGAGGCGCCCGAAACCCTAGCCGACGCCCCTTTTCCCACTCTCCTGACTTGGGAGGTGCCCGAAACCCTAGCCGACGCCCCTTCCCACTCTCCTCTCCCTCGCCGTCGCCAGAGGGAACCGACGGAGGCCGGCCCAGGACCCTAGGACGGCGACGGCAGGGTCATTTGTTTGGATCCGGTCGCGTACATCAAGCTCTCGCCGGAAGGTGAGGCGTGGTGCATCTCGGCGGCGAGCACATGGCGGGCTGCTGGTGCTCTGTCGGGCTCCTGATGCGGTTCCCATCTTGTTGATGGGGCATGGGCTGCCAGTGGCGGCATCCTGGTTCTTGGGCTAGCTTGATCTCCTAGGGCGAGCGCTGCCAGAGCCGCGACCCCACTGGTGCAGTGACCTTGCACCGCACGACGGGCGTTAGCCGGGTCTTGGGCCTGTGGTGCTGGAGTGACGCGGTGGCCGCCGGATCTAGCCCCAGGTCATTCCCTTGGCTGGATGTGGAGGAGGGTCATGTGTCAGCAGTGGTGGCTTGGCTGGCTGGCGGTCCACATTCGGGCAGTTGCGACTGCTGGGACTTCTGTCGACGAGTTGCATCATCAACATGCAGGCGTGGGGGCTAACGGCATCAGTGTGCGGTCTGCGAGGGGGCCTGTGGCTGCACTGTGCAAGTGTGGTCGCGGCTTCGTGCAGGCGAGGTGGTGGATACGAGGAGCGGTTCAGCGGTGACGATGGTGCGCCCCGTGATGGTGGTGTCTGGTTCTGTGTGCTCAGCTAGAGGGGGTGGCGGTCGACGCAGCTTTGCGGCTGCTACAGCAGTCGATGTGTCGATGCCCCTCTGGAAGGGCTTGTGCGGGATGTCAGGGCATCAGTGACGACGGAGGTTGCTTGCTTTGACCCGGGGTCTTTGCCTAACATTGTGTTGGGGGTCTTCTTGGGTGAAAGCCTCGGCGACAGTGACGCGCGTGGGCGCCGCTTACCCTGTTGAGGGCGTCGCACTCCCTAGCACTGTCTTCCATGGACAAAAGCCTGGTCCATCTTGGACATGCGACAGTGGCGTCCCCGACGTCACTCCCTTCCTAAAGGCGTCGCTATTGAAGATTTGTTTCGGTCACGACGTCGCCTTTTGGTTGATGCTTTCCCTTCTCGTCGTCCGATATGCGTGGTGGTGGTGCGGGTTGCAACGTGAAGTCGAAGCTGCTACGTCAAGGGATGTGGCTCGGCAACGATGACGTGAGGCGAACCCCCCTTCGTGGACTGGATTGCTTCGGAGGTTTATCGTTTGCCGAGGGCGGGGCGGAGGATCAAGTTTAGAAGTCTCGTTGGTGAAGAATCAGAGTTGCATTGCATCGGGTGTCTCGAGGCTTGGCAATGACAGCGCACTGGCAGTCTTCCTCCTTCTGTGCCGGTGTTTGGGTGTAATCGTCGTCAAGTTTTCTTTGGCTATGTGCTGCCCGTCTTGGGGAGTCGGAGCTGCTCATCCTTTATGTTGAGCTCGTCATCGATGACTCTAGATGTGCTTGTGTGTGGGGCTGCCATTTATGGGTTGCTGGTGCACCCTATGTAGGTTTTGGGCCCGGTTTTTCTTAAAACTGGGTCAATTCCATTCTTCTACTTAATTGAGAGGCAGAGCTCCTGCCATTACGTTTAAACAAATAATCATTGCCTGGCTCAGGCAAGTTTTCAGTCAGTAGCAACCTGCCATAACCAGGGCCCTGGATCTGATTATGCACAGATTACTATGGAACTCCAAATATGGTATATCACATACCTAACCCAGCTGCCATCGGCTCCCAGAAGCTTGTTTGGGGCACCCCATACCACAGTATCGATTCTAGCTTGAAGAATAGCACCAGCACACATGGCACAAGGTTCCAATGTCACATAAAGCGTTGTGTCCTGCAATACTTTAGATTAGGAGATTTCTAGAATAGCAATTTAATACATATATAAACACAAAAGATTTCCTAAAATTGCTTTGCATTGGTGGTCAGAAAGTTCTAGCACTTAAAAGTTGATCTTTCTCTCAAAAAGCCATACAAACAAATATAGTTTGTGGATAGTTTGTGGTGTCCATATGAAGATGAAAAGCAATAATCCTTCTGCAATATAAAATTTTAAAGTAATATGAACTGAAACACACATTGAGCAAAGCCTAGGGTTATGACAACCCCAAATCTATGAACTAATAACTATAGCATGTAAGTACATGTATTATCAATTTGATAGCTATCCTCAAGCGCCAATGTGCTATAACCAGTTTAAGATGATCTCACAAAGACAAATAAAGATATTATTACAAAAGAGAACTAATTGAGCATGAAGGGGTATATTTTTTTAATGCTTCTACAGTTAGGAAAAAACTCAAGCTACGGGTGTGAAATAATACCGCTAGGCGCCATGTCTTGAGTTTGTTAGAAGCTTCTCTTATACAAACAATTTCAGCATGCGCAGTTGAATCCCTATGATCTTCGACACTGAATACAAGCAGGCCACAGAATAATTAGCAAAATAAATACTTAGGGCTAGTTTGGGAACTCCATCATCCCAAGGGATTCCTATTTTCTCAAGGGAAAATGAACTAATTTCCTTTGGGAAAATGGAAATCCCTTGGGAAAATGGGGTTCCCAAACTAGCCCTTAAAAAGTTTATGCTTAGCTATATAATATGATATAACTTACAGATTACAACCACGAGCAATAATTTCGCCATTTTGTACTAACACTGCACCAACGGGTACCTCCCAAATATCTGCAGCTCTCTGGGCCTCAAGTAAAGCTTCTCTCATGAATAACTCATCAGCTTTTCTCTGCTCAGCATCCCGCTTGTATGCTTCCTCCCATTCATCAAATGTATCCTTCAATACTTGTTTATTTCTTTGAAAAATTCTCCTTTTCAATTCTGTATCCTTCCCTCCTGTTTTAATAATTTCTGGGGCCTCTTGCATGATATTCTTTTCTTCAAACCTTGTAGAAACTCCCACAGGTAATGCTGGTGGTCCAAGGATACCAGTTGAGGTATTCTCATGTGGCATTACTGCTTGCGTTTGAGAATCATGATAAGGAGTTATAGCACCTGAAGGATCATATATCAAATCAGCTCCATCTTCACTGCGACCAGCTTCCATTGCACTGATGGTCACAGAAGAGGTGCCAGCTAACATTCCTTTCCCAGTAATAAACTCACCAGAACCCTCTGTTGTGATCCTGGATGCAGTTTTGCGTTCAGGTAAATGTCCTATCGTGATATCTAGATAAGTTGGAGTGCTATCATCTATGCTATTTCCTTTGCGTAATTCACCTGCATCAGATTGTTTTGTTCTCCCCCCTGATATATGTAGATCATCTGTAGAACTTGTAGGCAACAAGTCTCCCTCAGATCTACCTACTTGAGGTTCAACAACAGTTTCTGATATCTGCAAACCATGGGTATCAGTGTGCAAATATTCCTCATTTGACATTGAAGCCACTCCAGATTCTTGTTCACCACCACCCAACTGCTGATGTTTTGTGTTGGTACTTCCATTTTTCTTTTTTGTGCCATCATTATCACGTTCCTGACTAGAAAGCCAACCCTCTGTGCTCTGAGAATTATTAGATGAACTTTTCTTAACTGATTTGTGACTAGAATCATGGGAGTCACCATGTTGAATAAATCCAAGACGGATTATATCAGCAACATAAGCCCAGAGTGACTTGTGAACTTTCCTAGCAACAGCAGATTCATTTTTTGGTGTCTGAGAGGCAGAATTAGTAGCTCCATCAGCTGAGGAACCTTCCTCCTTGTCGGCCGTCTTGAAGGTCTCTTCAGAAGTAGTACTCTGGACATCCCACATTTCATCTGCTGGTCCTTTTGTTCTAGACCTTGATGAAGAGCTTGTTATACCTTCCACTATGGATTTCCCATTTTTCTTTGTTAAAGTAGCATCTGGATCTGAGACTCCCTGTTGGAGCTCATCAACAAACCGTCCAACAAGAAAGGTAGATGATTTCTCTAATCGAGCAGCTGATTCTAGCATGCTTTCCTTGACAGACTGTCTGGCACTTGAACCACTTGGTAAACTACTTCCTGCAGTAATTTCACTCCTTACTTCTTGGTCATAGCTACCCATTGTTGCTTCTTGTTGTCCCATATCCACATTAGTCATAAATCCCTTTTTGGTGCTCTCCACGAGCAAACCAGTAATATTTTTGCCATCAGAGATCCCACTGGTGTCTGCCTGCTGCCAGATCAAATCCATGTTATGATGTGTATCCTGAGAGGATTCAGGAAAAATACTTCTTGCTTCATCATCTCGTTCTGTATTGGAAACTTGTGTAATTTGCCAACCATTCATGCCTTGTCTCTCCCTTGACCAATGTACAGTTGATGCCTTATGAACTTGATTGTCATTTCTAATCACAGGACCTTGTGAACTGCTAACTGTAGCATCAATAGCATGGATCTTAGCAAAATCAATTTGTTCTTTCATACTGTCAATTGCTACAGCTGAAGGCGATTGAAATTGGTAATCTGTTATGGTTTGGAGATGACTGCCTGAAGTGTTGGCTACAGCAGCATTACTAGCATTGGCAATATTAAGTTCAGCTTGTTCATGACTTTCCCTTTTGTTGTCAGTAATATTAGCCGATGGCTTTGAGTGAAATGGATCATACAATCCAGTCTCAAGATGACTTTGTGAACCCCTAACCATGCCACTATCATTAGCAGAGATCATATTTCCATACCCTTCTTTTTCCTGGCTTCTTGTTCTATTGATGAAACCCATACTGGAAGATGAGTTCATGTCTGATCTAGTTTCCAAATGACTTTGTGAACTCCTAGACGTGGAAGTATCACTAGCATGGATCTTTGAAATATCGACATGTGTAATATTCTGCGCGTCTATATCCGTTTCATGTATCACTTGTTGGTTTACAATGCTCTTCTTATCTCTTATGACATGAGTTATATTCTGTAAGGAAGTAGAACTGTCATCAATATCCATCTGGTTTATTTCATTATAATTTCTCATTGAGTGTGAGACCCTGCTGACATTGTGACTGCTATCAGTTGTTACATTGAGGTTCCCTGAGTTTTTCCTTGAATCAGTGACTGAGACCAAGTTCTGATTCACCTCATTATGCTGATCAACTTGTCTTCTACTGTCACTAGCCATCTTCACAGAATTTTGAACAGAAGATGACGTATTCTTAGTGTAGTTGTCTCTATCTTCCTGATGATAGCGCTGTGCTCTTGAATCTTGTTCAGTGGAATTATCGTGGACTTCTGATATCTCCGTTATCTTCTGTGAGCTCTTCGTTGAACCATCCTTATGTACTGCAGCTTGCTGATCAGCATTGCTACCGTGTTTTAAAATGGATGTGTTCTTTGAACTGGATGTAACCCTAGTTTCATCCTCAGTTATAAACTTGTCATCTTGTCTTCCTATCCTAGAATTTCTTACTCTCACAAACTGCGCATCATCGTAATCATATCTCTCTCTCTCATCATTTGACCAACCAGCTGAACGTCGCCGGTCCCTCTCCTCAGATATCTGCTCAGTTTGTCCACCTACATTGTCATGCCACCTCACACTTGAGGCTGAATTCTCCTTCTGCCCTGTATGTCTAGCATCAAATGTGCTCCTAAAATTTGAAGCCCTCTTTGAATCATCCTCATGCAATGAAGATGCTCCCGCAGACTTTTGAGATCTCACCATAGAGTAGTACCTTCTGTCAGCAAGATCTTGCTCATTGTAACCAATCTCTTTGTCATTCCAATGACGTGATCTCAAGAGTGAAACATCCTCTCCATCTGTATCTTCACTTCTTCTTGGGTGCCGTGAAACATATCTGTGGTCATTTCTATGGCGCCTGCCTTCTCTCCTCACAATAACCTTATCATCGATCTCAAAATCCCTACTCTCTCTTCTACGATCAAATCCTCCTATATCCTCTGCATACCGACCAGCCCTCCTGACATTGGCCACATCGTCAGAGTTAAAATTCCTCCTTTCTCTTATGCAGTTATATTCCCTGCCATCATCACAGTACCTTCTAGTTTCAACACTCCTTGTGTCAACTGCATCATTGGGTACAAAATTCCTTGTATCTCTCCCTTCCCATCCCTGCTTTCGCTGCCCCAAGTCAAGATCATCCTCATCATCATAGTACTCACTTCGCTGGCGCCGGTCAGAATCTCTGAAACTATGACGGCCCTCATTCAGATCTCTCCTCTCTCTACGCCGGCTACTGTACACATCCTCACCACTGTAATAGCTTTCTATGCCCTTCCTCCGACAGCAATCCATACAATGACCATCCCCATCATCAACATTACCATCTTCCCATCTCCTACTGAAATGCATCCCACCTACCTCCAATTGACCATAACCGCAATCCTCTTCTTCCTCCTCCGAATCAAGGCATTCCGTCGAAGACCTTCCGCACAGCCACTGGCCGCCCTCATACTCCCACACCTCCTGCCGCATCGCCCTCCCCACCAATCTCGGCACATCCCGCCGTACGCATCCAGCTCCAAGCAAGGTCCCATCCCCGGAACTGCCGCAGCGGCACTCAGGCGCTTTCAATCGCCGGCGGATCGCCCCAAGATCCGGCCTCCCAGCGCCACTCCCACAGCACCGGCACTTGTGCGCCTCAACATGACAACAGAGTTGTCCAGCCAGCTGCCTCCCACCACCGCCGTCGCGGCAACAGCCTATGGGTGCTCGCCGGCGGCAGCATCGGGATGCATACGGGCGCGGCGGCGGCGGCAGGAGCCGGAGCTGCGCGGAAAGAAGCAGGTAGGCCGAGTGGCGGAGCAGGCAGCCGTCGAACAAGAAGCGTGGGGCGAGGTACGGGCTCCGCGGGACGACCTTATTATGGTGGCGGTGGCGGTGCTCGTCGGCGTCGTCGCAATGGCAGAGGTGGGGAGGGGGGTGGTAGAAATAGGAGTAGGAGGAATGGGCGTGCAAGGATGGCTTCGCGGCCCTCAGCGCAAAGGCCGCGGCGGAGTAGGAGCTGTACATGACAGCGGGAAGAGAATTGGCAGCGGCCGGCGGCGCTGCCTTGTGCCTGCGGCTCCGGCTCCTCGTTTTGGGTGGGATGCAGCTGGAAGTGTGTGTTCGTAGAGATGTCCAAATGGGCCGCCCGGGCCTGGGCCGGTGAAGCCCGGCCCGGCCTGGACCCAGACCGCTAGGCACGGTTAAAAAACCAGGCCGGGCCGTCTAGACACGCGGGTTCAATTTTCTGTCCGAGCCCGGTCTGCAGCGGGTCTAAACGGGTCGGGCCGGCCCGTTTAGCACGAAAAAAACGGGTTATGCGGGTCGGTAAGCACGTTTTAGTGTAAAAAAAACGGGTCTAACGGGCTTATAGGTAAACGGGTCGTGCCAGGTTAGCCCACCGTGTCTAGTTTCTTATCCGAGCCCGGCCCGCTTATTCGTGTCGAGCCGGCCCGAGCCCGCATAGAACCGGGTCGTGTCGGGCTCGGACTGAACCCAAACAACGGGCTTCGTGTCGGGCTCGCGGGCCTCATGCTTATTAGACATCTATATGTGTTCGTGTTGGAAATCTGTGGTAATATATGGCAGGGATGGATTCATGGATGTAGATTTGCCTCGTGTCGGATCGTTGAAGGCCTGAAGCTCGACAGTCCGCCCTAATCACTACTGTTGGGTTGTTTTGTTATATCACGTCTATATCTATCAAGAATATGGACATCTAGTGCTGCTACCACACCTTCACTCTCCATACGAACCATCTAGACCCGTCTATCACACCATGCAAACTTCAGAAATTTGGGGCTAACCATCAAACCATATATATCTTAGTGTTTAAAAATAAATAATAATTATATTTGAATAAATATCTCAATACATATTTATATGATACTCCCTTAATCCCAATATATAAGGCGTAACCACTTCTCGTTCAAAGACAAGAAATATATTTAATTTTCTCTATATCACTGCATCGATGTACGTATGCATAGAGATAGCACACTTTATATTGTAGAGAAGAACAAAAAAATAGTTACATCTTATATTATGGGATGTAGGGAGTATATAACAACCATAGCAAAGCACGGACAACTGATTAGTAATTGTCTTAAGGGTACAAGGAAAGGTTTTGCCGAAGATAACTTGAATCTCAAAGGTTATTTGTCTAACATCTGGCTTCGGCGATTAACAAGTGCATTTTAGGAAAGTCCTTACAAGCGTACGAAGCTAAGCTTCGACAAAGATCAATATACAAAAACACTTCGTCTATATGTGAGAGTACCTAGAGAGGGTGAATAGGTGATCCTATAAAAAACAGCTTAACAAAATAAACTTGAACTAATATTGAATTAGTGAAAGCAAGAGCCAAGTTCGAATGAAGAATACGAGCGAAGTAAACTTCTTCACTTAATTGCTCTTCACTAAGTGAGTATTAAACTTAGAGCAATTATGTAAGTGAAGTGAATAGAGAGAAAATCACAGTAGGATAAAGACAAGTGACACGACGATTTTTATCCCATGTTTCGGTCAAGTAGAATACTTGCCTACTCCACGTTGTGGCATCCCAACGGACGAGGGTTGCACTCAACCTCTCTCAAGTGATCCAAAGATCAACTTGAATATCACGGTTCTTCTTATCTCAATATTATCCTGTTGTGAGAAAATCTCCACAATTTGGAGTCTCTCACGCCTTACATAAATGATCTCAAAGAGTAAGGGGAATAGAATAAAACACACAAGACAAAACTTGCCGCAACTCACACACACAAGTCAAGAGAGAATAGCACAAAGACAGTAAAGCGGAGTTACAACTCAAAACAAGTGTCCAATTCTCAATCTACTAAAGCAAATGCATGAATTTGATGTCTTGGCGTTGTAGGATGTTCAATGACTGCTTGGTGTAGAGTCCCATGCGCCAAGGGGTCCCTTTTATAGCCCCAAGGGACCTAGGAGCTATTGGAGCTCCATTTGAAAGGCTCTGGTTGCCTTCTGTCTGTGGGTGCACCAGGCTGTCCGATGCACACCGGACAGTGAACAGTGCAACGGCTACAAATCTCGTGATTGGCTGCTGAAAGGGAAATAGGGTTAACCATTTTCTATAATTAATTTTGGTGGTTGACGACCAACACAAACACATGGACTAACTAGTTTGTCTAGAATTAATGTATTACAGGTGCATAAGGTTCAACACAAACCAAGAAAGAAATCAAGATAGGGACACAATAAAAAATGGAGCAAGACTTAGAGTGTGCTAGAAAATGGTGCACCGGACACTGTCCGGTGCGTTAGCCAGGCGCCCTCCAAACCAGCACTCTCGGGTTTCTGCAAGGCGTGCTTCGCTATAATTCACCGGACTGTCCGGTGTGCCACCGGACTGTCCGGTAAGCCAGCGAAGCAACGACTCCCTGCGCGCCAACGGTCGACTGTGCAGAGTGTACAGTGATGAACAATGTTGCGCAGAAGTCAGAGCAGCAAAGTCAGAGGTCACCGGACTGTCTGGTGTAGCAAGACGACAAGGCGCCCCAACAGTCAACTGCTCCAAACCCTAACAGTTGCGCTGACGTGGCACGCAGTGGACGTGCACAGTGACTGTCCGGTGTGCGTCCATTGCCAGCAGAAATCAGCCAATGGCTAGAAGTGGTTGGAAGGCTATAAATACCCCCCAACCACCTCATTCACTCCCATCCAAGCCTTCTGAAATCTTTATTCATTGCAAGAGCAAAAGCCCAACACTCCAAGACACAATCAAAGCAATCGATCCACTCGAAGTACCCAAAATCAACTCTAGTGCATTAGGGCTTGTGAGAGGATCAATTGTGTTCTTTTGTTGCTCTTGTCGCTTGGATTGGCCTTTTCTTTTTCCCATCTTATTCTCAAGAGACTTGTAATCAAGGCAAGTGACACCTAAGTGTGTGGTGGTCCTTGCGGGGTCTAAGTGACCCGTGAGATTAAGGAAAAGGCTCACTCGGTCTAAGTGACCGTTTAAGAGAGGGAAAGAGTTGAAATAGACCCGGTCTTTGTGACCTCCTCAATGGAGACTAGGTTCTTTGGAACCGAACCTTGGTAAAACAAATCATCGTGTTCACTCGTTTTGATTCTCGTTTGATTTGTTTTCCCTCCCTAACGTTTCCTTACTAGTATTGATTTGAGTTGGCTCTCATACGCCATCCACATTCTTTAAGCAACTCTTAGCAAGAGAAACATTCTTTTGACTTGAATTTAATTCTAACGCTAACCCCGACCTTGGTGTGTGTTTAAAGTTGATAAATTTCAGGTTTCGCCTATTCACCCCCCTCTAGGCGACTTTCAATTGGTATCGGAGCCAGTGCTTCATTAAGAGCCTAACCAACTCGAAGTGATGTCTAGAGATCACGCCAAGAGGGAGATTATTACCGGCGAAAAGCCCACGGGCTCGGGGAGGACTCTCTCAAGGGAGTCCAGCAACAAGTATAAGGAGGAATCATCTTCCTCCATCAAGTCACATCAGAGAGGTGATAAGAAGAAGATGAAGATGAAGAAAGTGGTCTACTACGAGACCGACTCTTCATCACCTTCCACGTCCGGCACCGAGTCATCGACTACTTCTAAGCGCCATGAGCGCAAGAAGTATAGTAAGATGCCCCTACACTATCCTCGTATTTCAAAGCGCACTCCATTACTTTCCGTACCCCTAGGCAAACCACTATATTTTGATGGTGAAAATTATTGTATGTGGAGTGATAAAATGAGGCACCATCTAACCTCACTCCACGAAAGTATTTGGGATATTGTTGAGTTTGGAGCGCAGGCACCAAAGGTGGGGGACGAGGACTACGACTCGGACGAGGCCGCCCAAATATGGCACTTTAACTTCCAAGCAACTTCTATACTCCTCGCCTCTTTATGTCGAGAGGAGTATAATAAGGTGCAAGGGTTAAAGAGCGCCAAAGAAATTTGGGACGTCCTCAAAACCGCGCACGAA
Source organism: Zea luxurians (assembly GCA_029449295.1). NCBI lineage: Eukaryota > Viridiplantae > Streptophyta > Magnoliopsida > Poales > Poaceae > Zea > Zea luxurians. The sequence continues at coordinate 18,962,543 of JAOPSE010000037.1, forward strand.
GGGGACGAGGTGACCAAGATCACCAATCGTGAGACGATTGAGGGAGAACTCGGTCGATTCGTCCTCAACAAAGGGGAAGAGCCGCAAGCCATGTACAACCGGCTCAAGACCATGGTGAACTAAGTGCGCAACCTCGGGAGCACCAAATGGGATGACCATGAAATGGTCAAGGTTATTCTTAGATCCCTCGTATTTCGTAATCCTACTCAAGTTCAATTAATACTAGGGATCCTAGATACAAACAGATGTCTCCCGAGGAGTTAATTGGCAAGTTTGTGAGCTTTGAACTTATGATCAAAGACTCCAAACACATTGTAAACTTGGAGCAAGGCGCCACCTCTACACCTGAGGTGCAACCCGTTGCATTCAAAGCAACGGAAGAAAAGGAGGAGCCTACACCAAGTAGGCTTCCAATCAACGCCTCCAAGCTCGACAATGAGGAGATGGCACTCATCATCAAGAGCTTCCGCCAAATCCTTAAGCAAAGGAGGGGGAAGGATTACAAGCCCCGCTCCAAGAGGGTGTGCTACCGGTGTGGTAAGTCCAGCCATTTCATTGCAAAATGTCCAATTTCTAGTGAAAGTGATAGGGACGAAGACAAGAAGGGGAAGAAGAAGGAGAAGAAGAGATACTACAAGAAGAAGGGCGGTGATGCGCACATGTGCCGGGAATGGGACTCCAACGAGAGCTCCACCGACTCCTCCTCCGACAAGGACGCCGCCAACATCGCCGTCAACAAAGGTCTCCTCTTCTCCAACATCGGCCACAAGTGTCTCATGGCTAAAGACGGCAAGAAAAAGAAGGTACACTCTAGAGCCGACCCCAAATATACTACATCTAGTGATGAGGGTAGCTCTAGCGATAATGAGGATGATTTACTTTCTCTCTTTACCAACCTTAGCATGGAACAAAAGAAAAAATTGAATGAATTAATTGAGACCATTAACGAGAAGGATGATCTCTTGGAATGCCAAGAGGACTTGCTCGTTAAAGAAAATAAAAAAATTGTTAAGTTGAAAATTGCTTATGCTCAGGAAGTAGAAAAATGTGAAAACTTATCTAAGGAGCTTAGCATTTGTCATGATTCAATTTTAAGTCTTAGAACTGAGAATGATAGTTTAGTTTCTAAGATTTAAAAGTTGAATGTTTGCAATGAGTCAATTTCTAGTCTTAAAATTGAGAATGATAATTTAAATGCTAAGATTGAGAAATTGAGTATTTGCAAAGCATCTACATCTACTGTTGATAATGTTACAATTTGTGCTAGATTTAAAGACATTAATGTTGAAGCTATGAATGATCACCTTGCCATGATTAAACAACAAAATGATCACATAGCTAAATTAACTGCTAAAATTGTCGAGCATGAACTAGAAAATGAAAAATTTAAATTCGCTCGTAGTATACTTTATAATGTGAGACGCCCTGGCATTAAGGATGGCATTGGATTCCAAAAAGGGAACCAATCCAATGTCAAACTTAATGCCCCTAAGAAATTATCTAATTTTGTTAAGGGTAAGGCTCTCATCGTTTAGGATAGTGAGGGTTACATTTTATATCCTGCAAACTATCCCAAACATAAAATTAGGAAGATTCATGCTAGGAAACCTCACAATGTTTCTCATCATACATTCATGTATAAAAATGAGGCTTCTAGCTCTAGGCATACCACTCATATTAAAATGCCTAAAAGGAAATTTCCTAATGCATCAAATGAGCATAATGTTTCATTTAAGACGTTTGATGCTTCCTATGTTTTAACTAACAAATCAGGCAAAGTAGTTGCCAAATATGTTGGGGGCAAACACAAGATTCCAAAGACTTGTGTTTGGGTACCCAAGGTGCTCGCTTCTAATGTAAAAGGACCCAAGACCGTTTGGGTACCTAAGAACAAGGCCTAAATTTGTTTTGTAGGTTTATGCATCCGGTGGTTTAAGTTGGATAATCGATAGCGGGTGCACAAACCACATGACTGAGGAGAAAAGGATGTTCTCCTCTTATGAAAAAATGAAGATCCCCAACGAGCTATCACATTCGGGGATGGAAATCAAGGTTTGGTCAAAAGTTTGGGTAAAATAGCTATATCTCCTGACCATTCTATTTCCAATGTTTTTCTTGTAGATTCATTAGACTACAATTTGCTTTCTGTTTCTCAATTATGCAAAATGGGCTACTGTTGGGGGCTTGTTCTCAAAGGCTAAGATTTAAGAACAAGGCAACACAGAAAATGTTAAGTGTTAAAGTCCTTCGTCCTCCATCTCATTATATCCTTTCGGGATATAAAGAACTTCGGACGAAGGTTACGAAAGGCGTACCTTCGTAAACATAATAATGATGGACGAAGTATTCATATAGATCATGAAGTATAAAATAAACATTTAAATGTTATCATAGAATCATTTCCATTTTTACTAACATGAATGAATATAAATGATTTCGAATTACAAATGTACCTTCGGTCCTGAGGAAAGCGAGAATACAAGTGTGATGCGAAGGCAAATAACAGGTTCGCGTGAACAGTACAGAGGTACTGTTCATCTATTTATAGGCACAGGTCACAGCCTGTGACAAATTACAATTATGCCCCTAACAAAAGTTTACAACATTGACCCAGACCTTTATGGATAAAAAGGTCATTCTATCTCTATGTCGGTTTGTAACGCCGAAGCTCCATGAAAAGGGACCTTCGGCCATCTCCTGGAGACGACTTCAGCCGAAGCTGCTTCTTCGTGTAAGATCTTCGGCGCACCGAAGCACGGCCCCAACAGTAGCCCCTTTCGCGGTGCTAGATCGTTTTTCGTAACGAGCTTGACCCGTGAAAAAAGCCTCTTCAGCTTCGGGAAGCCGAAGGTCCAAAAAACACCTTCCCTGAGCTCGTTGCGGAGAAACGATCCGGCTTCCGAGCGCGTGCCAGGCCCACCTTGCAGAGTTACTGTTTGATCTTTGCGGTCCACTGCACAGCGAGTACAAGTGACTGCCCGCCTGGTGTAAAAATTTTGCCGCTTCGCCTTCTTACCTGCAGCACTATATAAACAGACGGGTAGGTGTGAAGTTACCACAACATTCATTGCTATTTGCACTGTTTTGCTGCCAAAATTTTTAACCATAGCCGAAGCTTGACTCTCAGAATCGAACGAAGGTCCATCTCGACGTCTGCTTCGTCAGAAAGAAAGGCTTCGGGAGGAAAGAAAAAAGAAAAAAGTATCTAACTTCCCCAAACTCAGAATCAAATGGCGAGAGTGCGATCTACTGCCAAAGTTGCACGTGAGGGAGACGAAGCCGAAGGTTCGAATACTGTGCCCATTTCCGAAGCGATGCAGCGTTCCGGACTAGTGACTGCGGAAGAAATGCCTGCTGCTGAAGCAAACCCAACAACTGCCGAAGGAGAAGAAGAAAACATTGAAGGGACTGATCCCGAAGATGACTACCGTATTGCCATGCCCAGCAAGCCCAGTCACCTGGATTTTGGGAAATCAACTGTTTCAAAGGCTGATCTTTCGAAGATGGTGAAAGCAGGTTATTTCAATGAAAACCAGAAGAAGCTACTTCGCTTCGGGGGAGAAGAAACCACCCCGAAGCCAGAGAAGGACGAGATTGTTATCTTCAAGAGCTTTTTAAAGGCTGGGCTTAGATTCCCTCTTCACGAGATTATTGCGGAGATACTGAAGAGGTTTGGTATCTACCTTCACCAATTAACTCCTAACGCTATCGTTAGGCTTAGCGTTTATATTTGGGCCCTCCGAAGCCAAGCAGTAGAGCCATTTGCCGACAGTTTCTGCCGAGTTCATGAGTTACATTATCAAACAAAGGCCAGAAAAGACGGGTTACATGAGAACTTCGGCTGCTACAATTTTGCCTACCGGAAAACCGCAAAGTTTCCTGTGATCAGCTACCGAAGCAAATGGCCGGCAGGCTGGAAATCGGAATGGTTCTATGTCAAGGTTGATGACGACAAGGGGAAGCTTGTGCAAAGTCCACTCGAGCTGATCTTCGGAGAAACCCGACCCCGCTGCAACATGACACCAGAGGGTCAAACACAACAGGCAATGGATGAATTCGGAATCATCGCAGAACATATCAGTACCAGGGATCTGGTTCAGGAATTCTTGGCATTCAGAGTCTTCCCTACTCTGAAAGAATGGGAAATGCCAAAGTTGAAGGGGGAGAAGAAGGAGGGGGAACTTGTCCGACTTCCATATCACTTCAAATTCAAGCAATACTTTAAGAAACCCTGCCAAGAGTGGCTAGACACAGTCGAGGTGATGTGTAATGAAATTCTGGGGAATTATTCCAAAAAAGAAGATCAACTAATGACAGCAGCCTTCGGCACCCGTCCGAAGCGAAGGCTGAACCGAGTGCTTGATGCCCTGGGCTTCGAGTACCCTGACTATGAGCAGTTGAGCAAGGGTGCTGAGGGCCAGAAAAGAAAAAGAGTGGCCGAAACTCTGATCAGGGATGAAGAAAGACCAGCAAAGGAGAAGAAAATTCCCAAGAAAAGAAAAATATCTACTCCGAAGCGAAAATTATCCGAAGAAGAGGGGACCCCCACACCGCCTTCTGCCAGCGACGTGGAAGAAATTTTAAAGGTAATGACTGAACCCATGCCCACGAAGCTAAGTCCATTAGGGCTCCAACTGACGAAGCTTTTTCGAAAGGTGGAAGAGCCGGAACAAACGAAGGTAACCAAACCAAAGCGGCAAAGGATTATTACAGTGACTGAAGTTATCGACAAGACGCCACCGAGGGCGTCAATTCAGAAAACGGCAGCTGCTGAAGACACAACAATCGTCGAAGTCGCACCTTCGGAGGTCGCGGCTACCGAAGCCGCTACAGCCGAAAATGTGAACTTAGAAACTACTATTGAGGACATTGACAAAATTTTGGAAGACATGGCTGCAGAAGAAGCTGCCACTGCTGCTGAAAAAACCATGGCCACAGTGCCTGGGAAGGGGAAAGAAATGGCCGAAGATACTTCGGACGACGAAGCTTACACATTTCAAAATTTAATTGGGCAAAAACTGTCGAAGGCCGAAATGGAAGAACTTAAGGACTATGCCAAATCTTGCGGCTACAAGCCAGGAGCCCTTTTATTTGGAGGCATTGATGACGAAAAATTGGGCTGCATTCGAGACCAAACTGGAGCTAAGGTCATCGGTACTCTATCAAAGAGTATCGGTTTTCCGAAGCTAGAGACAGATATCAGCCGCTACCGACGACAACATATCGTCGACAGCTTATTTTATTCCAACTTCAAGGTAAACAATCTTTTCTCTGGTTTTTATTGTTGTTAATAATGAAAATGTTACTAACAAAAGTTGTTTCTGTGCAGAGCATGCTACTGAGCAAAGCTCTGAAGATGCAACAAGATTTGGAGGACAAAAAACACGAAGCTATAATTCAAAATTTAGAGAGCAAGATAAAAGAACAATCAGCTATCATTGAGAAGAAAGACTTCGAGCTCCAATCAACCGAAGGCTTGCTGGCAGAGACTGAGGCTAAGGTATCAAAATTGAATTCGAAGCTCATCAGTCAATCAAAACAATTTGAACAAGAGAAGCTAGAGCTAACTTCGAAACTTGAAGCCGAAGTCCGGGCCAGCTCAGACTTGAAGAAATCATTAACAAGCCTTCAAGACAAATGCTTGAAATTTAGCAATAATTGTATTGAACGATTGAAAAAGATATTTTACTCTGTTGGAGCCAGCAGCGGGAAGTTTAACCCTTCAGCGGAAAATTTACCCCAAGCCTTCGATCATATTGAAGCTGAAATCGAAGAACTTGACGAAGTTATAGCCGGGCACGGTGACTTCTGTGCCTGGGTAGCTTCTCGGGGTACCGCTGCAGCTTTCCTGAAGGCCGGCTGCGAGCATGGAAAAATCGTCAACAGGCCTAACTTCACCCTGTCTCCATCAATCCTGGATGATATACCTGACCTCGCCCGAAGCATCTCAAATAGATTTGTAAAAATGATATGGACAAAAGGCGGGCGGGAGAAGGCTGGAGACGAAGCTCGAAGTCATCTTGAACCAGTAAGAAATGATACTTCGTACTTACCTTCTCCTTTGAACTTGATTTTTACTCTCGATACCTTGATTTATGTAGGATGACGAAGGTGAAGATGATGCTTAAGATATGTCGCCGAAGCCGTCGCCGAAGCTGAAGCTCAATAAAGTTCAGTAGAAGTATACTATAGGAAAAAACTCAGGATACTTTTGTAACAACTTTTGTAAATACAATTAAACTGTTCTCAAGGAACTTTGTACATACCTTGTAATATATTCTTACCCTTCTACTGAAGCGCTTTGATGTGGACGAAATCAGTTTTTTGAGCCGAAAGCGAAAAAACACCTTCCCTTCTTTTCGTACACAACGAAGCATAAGAGACCAATTCTTTTTGCCGAGCAACGAAGCTTTTCTTTTTAGTATACAACAAAGCATAAGAGGCCAATTCTTCTTTTTACCGGAGCTTTTCTTTTTTGTACTCAACAAAGCATAACGAATCATAAAAAACCACTTTTCCTTTTTGCCGAAGCTTTTCTTTTTCATAACGAATCATAAAAATTCACTTCGTCTTTTTGCCGAAGCAACCACTTTGGTACATAAATGCTATGAATGAATGCTTATGCATGCAAATGCCATGATGTAATGTAATGTGCGAATGAATGTCCAAAACATATATCCGAAGCCACACTCTCAGCCATTATTTCTTTGGAACCAACCACACATCAGCTCTGCATTCCCTGAGGAACGACTTTGGAGCTTCTTCGCCTTTTACTTAGGCAGTATAAGCTCTGCATTCCCTTAGGAACGTCTTTGGAGCTTCTTCGCCTTTTACTTAGGCGGTATAAGCTCTGCATTCCCTTAGGAACGTCTTTGGAGCTTCTTCGCCTTTTACTTAGGCGGTATCAGCGTTGACTTTTCGCTGTGAGCTCTGCATCCCCTTAGGGACGTCTTTGGAGCTTCTTCTCTTTTTCAGTTTCGGCACTCGATGGTGCGTTCTCAGCGTTTACATTTACATTCTTTGGGGGATTTTGCTCTTATAAAACTAAAAAGGAAATTACATATGATGGCCCCATTAAAAACCTTTCTCCCCCTTTAGAAAGGAAAAGGGTGCCATGAAAAAAGAAAAAGAAAAACATAAAAAGTTACATCAGGTTATACATAATATCTCCGAAGCTCATCTGCATTCCAAGATCTTGGAATTTCGTTGCCATCCATGTCCTTTAATCTGTACGAACCAGGCCTTGACGAGGATGCTACTAAGAAAGGCCCTTCCCATTTCAATTGTAACTTGCCCACTGTATCTGGGTTGGCCACTCTCCGAAGCACCAAGTGTCCCGGCTCAATATTTTTTAAGCGGACCTTTCTATCTCGCCACCTGACTGTTTCAGCTTGATATTTATTAATATTCTCCACGGCCTGAAGCCTGATCCCCTCTAAAGCATCTTTTTCCACAAGGCAAGCATCTTCGGGGCCTGATTCTGCCGAAGCTACTACCCTTATTGACCCAGCTTTAGCTTCTTCCGGAGTTATTGCTTCGTCACCGAATAATAATTTGAATGGGGTAAAGCCTGTAGACCTTGATGTTGTTGTATTGTGGCTCCACACCACTTTGGTCAACTGATCTGGCCACTTTCCCCTTGGTTGATTGAAGATTAACTTCATTATCCCTGTCATTATGATGCCGTTGGCCCTTTCAACAAGCCCATTCGACTCCGGATGCCTGACCGATGCAAAATGGATCTTCGTTCCAATTTGATCACAGAAATTTCTGAAAGCTTCGGAGTCGAACTGCGTTCCGTTATCTACAGTGATGGCCTTCGGTACCCCAAAGCGACAGACAATATTCTGCCAGAAAAACTTTTGGACAGTGGCCGAAGTTATTGTGGCTAATGGCTTCGCCTCAATCCACTTGGAAAAATACTCTACAGCTACTATAACATATTTTACATTCCCTTGGGCCGGTGGTAATGGACCCAACAAGTCAAGGCCCCACCTTTGCAATGGCCAGATGGGTTGTATCAGCTGCGTCAAAGACGAAGGTTGCTTTTGATCTCTTGCACATTTTTGACAACCTTCGCACTTTTGAACTAACTCCGCTGCATCCGAAGCTGCCTTCGGCCAATAAAACCCTTGGCTGAAAACTTTTCCAAGTAACGGCCTAGATCCGATGTGGGATCCACACAGGCCTGCATGTATTTCTTTTATTAGCTCTATACCTTCGGTTCTAGACAAGCACTTGAGCAGCGGGGCACAAACTCCATGCTTGTATAACTCCCCTTCTATGATGACATACGGACGAGCTCTTGCCTCTATCCTTTTATTATAAGCTTCGTCATCTGATAGGAAATTACCCTGAAGGTAAGAGATTATTTCAGTTCTCCAATCTTCGATGTAAACAGGAGAAATGTTGAGGACTGCTCTCTCAAGGAGCTCCACTGAAGGTGCCTTTATTGTTTCGAAGAAGACATCCGAAGGTAACGGCAGCCCCTGTGCTGCAGACTTGGCTAGTAAATCAGCATGCTCATTCTGTCCTCGAGGGATATTCTTGACAGAAAATCCTTCGAAGGAGGCCTCGATCCTTCGGACCGTATCTAGGTATTTTTCAAGCTTCGGATCTTTGGCCTTGCAACTTTTGTCAATATGACCCGAAACAACCTGGGAATCAGTCTTAAGAATCGCCCTTCTGATTCCCATTGCCTTTAATTTCCGAAGGCCCAAGAGCAGGGCTTCGTACTCAGTAATATTATTTGTGCAGCTGAAGTCAAGTCTTGCTGCATAGCAAGTTTTAACCTTGGATGGTGAGACCAACACAGCAGTTGCACCTGCTCCGAAGGTTCCCCAAGAGCCATCACAAAACACTGTCCATACTTCGGCATCTTTATTTGCTTCTTCGTCCTGAGCCCCTGGCGTCCAGTCGGCAATGAAATCTGCCAATGCTTGAGACTGGATTGAGGATCTATGCACATAATCAATGTAAAATTCATTGAGCTCCGCAGCCCATTTTCCAATCCGTCCAGTAGCTTCTTTATTTCTCATGATATCCTTCAACGGCTGCGAAGAAGGAACAGTAATGTTGTATGCCTGAAAATAATGCCGAAGCTTCCTGGATGCCATTAAAACGGCATACAATACCTTCTCCAGCTCTGTATAATTTTTCTTTGAGACACTAAGGACCTCAGATACAAAATATACTGGGACCTGCTTCTTGACTTGTCCATCAAACTTCTCCTGGACAAGTGCCGCACTTACTGCTGAATGCGAAGCTGCCACATATAACAACAGAGGAGCCCCTGGCGTCGGTGGAGTTAATGTTGTTAGATCTATTAAGTATTGCTTCAGCTCTTCGAAGGCTTTTTGTTGACTTGGGCCCCATTGAAAGACTTCAGCTGACTTCAGCACCTCGAAGAATGGTAAATTTCTTTCTGCTGATCTGGATATAAATCTGTTGAGAGATGCCAGCCTTCCTGTCAATCTTTGGGCCCCCTTTCTTGTGGTTGGTGGCTCCATTCGAAGTATAGCTTCGATTTTATTTGGATTAGCTTCGATTCCCTTTGTTGAAACCAAGCATCCAAGAAATTTACCCTTCTTCACTCCGAAGACACATTTTTCTGGATTCAGCTTCAGACCAGCTTGTCTGAAGCTGGCGAAGGTCTCCTGCAGATCAGCAATATGATTTTCCTGCTTCGTGCTTTTTACAATAATGTCATCAACATAGGTCAACACATTTCTGCCTATCTGAGATTGAAGAACCTTCGCAGTCATTCTGCTGAAACTCCCTCCAGCATTTTTGAGCCCCTCAGGCATCCGAAGATAGCAATATGTACCACTTGGGGTTATGAAGCTAGTCTTTGGCTCATCCTCCTTCTTCATCCAAATTTGATGATAGCCTGAGTAGCAGTCTAGGAGACTCATGAGCTCTGAAGAAGCTGCTGCATCGACTAAAGAATCTATCCTTGGCAGCGGGAATTCATCCTTCGGACAAGCCTTGTTGAGATCTATGAAATCGATACACATTCTCCACTTGCCATTGGCCTTCTTCACCATAACAGTGTTAGCTAGCCACTCTGGATACTTCACTTCTCTGATAACTCCTGCACTGAGGAGTCTTTTTACTTCATTGCGAGCCCCTTCGGCCTTGTCATCAGACATTTTCCGAAGCCTCTGCTTTCGGGGTCTGAAGGATGGGTCAACATTGAGCGAATGTTCAATAACATCCCGATTTACTCCACAGAGATCATTAGCTGACCATGCAAAAACATCTTTGTTGTTGAATAAAAACCTTATCAAGGTTTTCTCCTGGTCTTCAGATAATTGCGAGCCCAACAGCACCTTCTGCTCTGCTATGTCTTCACACAATAACATGGGCTTCGGCTGATCCGCTGAAGCTGCCTTCTCCCTCCTGAATTTGTACTGTTCACAAGCTTCAGCTCCATCTATGTTATGGATTGCCTTGGAGTCAGTCCAGCTTCCTTCGGCCCTTCTAGCAGCTTCCTGGCTTCCATGAATAGCAATAGGCCCTTGATCCGAAGGTATCTTCATGCAGAGATAAGCTGGGTGAAGAATTGCTTCGAAGGCATTAAGAGTACCACGGCCAATGATAGCATTGTAAGGATACTCCATGTCAACAATATCAAACACAATTTGCTCAGTCCTTGTGTTGTTAACAAATCCGAAGGTTACCGGCATGGTAATCTTTCCGAGTGCTACAATCTGCCGCCCTCCGAAGCCGCAAAGAGGGTGCGTAGCATCATGAATCTTGTCTTCAGGCTCTTGCATTTGTCTGAAGGCTTTAGCAAATATAATGTCAGCTGCACTGCCTGTATCAACTAGGACATTGTGGACCAGAAATCCTTTGATCACACAAGAGATAACCATGGCATCATTGTGAGGATAATCCTTAAGCTGAAGGTCTTCCTGAGAGAAAGTAATGGGAATGTGGGACCATTTTGACTTGATGAAGGGTCGCTGTACTCCAACATGCTGCACCCTTCTCTGAGCCTCCTTCTTCTGCTTCTTGTTAGCCGGCTCTGAGCAAGAACCGCCTGTTATCGGGAGCACCAGCTTCGAAGCCAAAGCAGCTCCAGCTTGATTGTTGAACGAAGCCATCAGCTCAGAAAAGTGGAAGTGAGTTCACCGGAGGTGGGCGCCAATGTTGGGGGCTTGTTCTCAAAGGCTAAGATTTAAGAACAAGGCAACACAGAAAATGTTAAGTGTTAAAGTCCTTCGTCCTCCATCTCATTATATCCTTTCGGGATATAAAGAACTTCGGACGAAGGTTACGAAAGGCGTACCTTCGTAAACATAATAATGATGGACGAAGTATTCATATAGATCATGAAGTATAAAATAAACATTTAAATGTTATCATAGAATCATTTCCATTTTTACTAACATGAATGAATATAAATGATTTCGAATTACAAATGTACCTTCGGTCCTGAGGAAAGCGAGAATACAAGTGTGATGCGAAGGCAAATAACAGGTTCGCGTGAACAGTACAGAGGTACTGTTCATCTATTTATAGGCACAGGTCACAGCCTGTGACAAATTACAATTATGCCCCTAACAAAAGTTTACAACATTGACCCAGACCTTTATGGATAAAAAGGTCATTCTATCTCTATGTCGGTTTGTAACGCCGAAGCTCCATGAAAAGGGACCTTCGGCCATCTCCTGGAGACGACTTCAGCCGAAGCTGCTTCTTCGTGTAAGATCTTCGGCGCACCGAAGCACGGCCCCAACAGCTACAACTGTCTATTTAGTGATGTAGGTGTTACTGTTTTTAGAAGAAGTGATGATTCAATAGCATTAAAGTAGTGCTAGATGGTCAGCTATACTTAGTTGATTTTAATAATAACCAAGCTGAACTAGACACTTGCTTAATTGCTAAGACTAACATGGGTTGGCTCTGGCACCGTCGACTTGCCCATGTTGGAATGAAGAATCTTCATAAGCTTCTAAAGGGAGAGCACATTTTAGGACCAACAAATGTTCATTTTGAGAAAGACATGATTTGTAGCGCATGTCAAGCAGGAAAGCAAGTTGGAGTCCATCATCCACATAAGAACATCATGATGACTGATAGGCCACTTGAGCTACTCCACATGGACCTATTCGACTCGATCGCTTACATAAGCATCGGTGGAAGTAAGTACTGTCTAGTTATTGTGGATGACTATTCTCGCTTTACTTGGGTATTCTTTTTGCAGGAAAAATCTCAAACCCAAGATACCTTAAAGAGATTCTTAAGACGGGCTCAAAATGAATTTAGAATGAGAATCAAAAAGATTAGAAGCGATAATGGAACAGAGTTCAAGAACTCACAAATTGAAGGATTTCTTGAGGAGGAGGGCATCAAGCATGAGTTCTCTTCTTCCTACACACCTCAACAAAATGGTGTAGTGGAGAGGAAAAATAGAACTCTACTGGACATGGCAAGAACCATGCTTGATGAGTACAAGACACCAGACCGATTCTGGGCTGAGGCGATTAACACTGCATGCTACTCCATCAACCGGTTATATCTTCACAGAATCCTCAAGAAGACATCATACGAACTCCTCACTGGTAAAAAGCCCAATGTTTCATATTTTAGAGTCTTTGGGAGCAAATGCTTTATTCTTATCAAGAGAGGTAGAAGTTCTAAATTTGCTGTCACACCCGGATTTAAGGGACAAAGTCGGGTGCATCTCATACATGTGCCAAAGAAGATAACATATATAATAACAGAGTGTATAGAGATAAATGTCACAATATAACCGGAGTACTTATTACATAGCGGAAGTCTTACAAAATAAAATATAAATATAGATCAAACTAAAATCCATCCTTGGCGCCAGAAAGTCAACTGGGAGACGCCACCTAGATCGAATCGAACTCCTCGTTGTGTGGCTCTTCTTGAACCACTTGTACTTCTCATGTGGGGGTGTGAGACAGCAAGGGTGAGCTCACACATGATCATAGCTCAACAAGTTGTGGGGAATAATGTGGCGTGAACTCACCAAAGGTGGGAGTTCATGTAATGTGTAAGGCTGATCAACAATAGGGGTTAAAGCTGAGCATTGCTTTTAATAAGTTGGTCAAATTTTATTAGCAGTTACTAAATGTAAGTAAATACCAAACCATAATAAATAATAGAACAAAATCAATAAATAATTCCTTGCAAATGCAAATGACAAATTGAATTTAAGTTACATAAATTAATCATGCGAGAGTCCTGAGCTGCTCATGACCGCGAGCACGGCTAGTATACCAGTTTTACACTCTACAGAGGTTATACCCTGTAACCATAAGTCGTGTATCCTATGTCGTCAGGGTTTGCAAGGCCCTTAGACACTAACGAGGTGAATGGCTAGGGATCCACTACGAGGCCTTTACAAAGTTCCACTAGTTTCTGAAAACCCGCTACAGTTTATGGGAAGAGCACTTGCAAGAATCCCTCGTCTAACCGCAATCTCAGCAAAATCAACCCGAGAACCTCCTTGCATGCAACTCCCCCTACTGCCCTTGCCCCTTTCAGGTAAGGTAGTCTTCCACTAGCTTTCCTAGTTAGTCAGCCAAGGGCGTCCCATTCCATCCTTATGGTGGCACGTGTTTCTCAAGTTAAGCTCCATGTTCCAATTAAAAATATAATGATCTTGACATGAACATAAATAACATAACAGAATAATTGGAACATGTATATAATGAAATATTAACCTAAAACCATATAATGCAATAGCATAACTACCCAAGTGAATCAGGGGTAAATAAGGTAAACAGGATAAATAGACTAGGGTGACCTATTGGGTCCCATCAAAATTAAACATATGCATTGAATAGTGATAATAAAGAATATTATTGGGTAACAAAAGTGGATCAAGGGCACAACTTGCCTGGCACTTGAGATTCCAGTTACCAGGATGATTCTTTAGATCCTCGTAACCTCACTGCTAGTCGTAGCAATACAAACAAACACGGTATAGACAAAATTAACATCACATCAAACATAAATACAAGCTGAATAATAATAATTTACGCATTGCTACGAGATCGCGGGATCGAGAACTACTAAGATCGGAGTCATGATTAAGGAGTTATGATTTTATAGAAGATCTGTGTGATTAAAATATTAAACTATATTATAAATTGGTTACTATAAATCATATGAGAAGTTATTCTATAAATAATTATCTCAACTTTAATCTAAGTTATAAATTGACCATAGATCATATTTTAGTAGATTATAATAATAAGCAAATTAACAAGTCTAACCAACATAAATTAAATAAAGATCTAATTAGAAAAGAATGAGACATGGTATAATAAATGTTGTTACTGCATAGTAAATACTTGTACGAGACTAACACAACTTGAATGGATCCAATCGGAGTTATAGATTTTAAGTTATGAATTTTGAATTTCCAGAGATTCTATGTGTTTTGTACAAGATTAAATCGGATATAAATTTTATTGTGACATTCATGTCAAAACAGTGGTAGTAAATGATAAACAATAATATTGCAAAATTATAGCAATTGGAATGGATTAATTTGGACATCATATGAATTTTCTATGAATTAAACCAATTCTAGGAATTTTTTTATATTGAAAATTCATTTTATAATTCAATTTATCTGTTTTTCTTATTCACTGGACTGCGCCCCAAAATCTGAGAAGTGCAGGGGTCTCTGCGTAAAAAACACCAGACTCAGCGCACAGTTACAAGGGATGGCAGGTTCATTTCCTATAAGTCCAAGGTCTCTTTAGCAAAATGTCATGGCCGAAGGGGTATCTCTAGATCTCGGCCGTTGGATCAAATATTCAAATCCGAGGGTCAGGAATAGATCGCTCCCTCATCAAACGGTATGCAAAGACAGCCATCGGATCGAGATCCCGTGACCTGGATCTTATGCAATTCAGACCACTCCCAACCCTACAATTTAAAATCTACGGTTACCATCTGATTTAGACAAACCGGTATCCTGATCACATCCTGGTCGCCTGCCCGTGGATCAACGATAAAGATTTGAAACAGGCACGATCTAATCATAGCCGTTGATTAGAAGATCTATGGCCCCTGCCCTTCTTCCCTACCCCGACGGTGCCCAGGCAGCGTCGCCAGGACCCCTGCGGCGGTGGAGCTCACCGGCGCTCCCGCCGTCGACAACACAGAGCCCTAAATCCAAATCGAACGGAGCTACGCGAAGGAGATGGAAAAACAAAGCTATGGAGCGGTGTATCACCTTGGTTCGTCTCGTCGAGACCCCTGCCCACGGAGCAGTGCGATTGCGCGGCAGCCCTCTTGCTCCGGCGAGCAATTCCAATCAAGGTTGGTCGGAGGCCCTAGTCAATCTGTTGCACGCAGGTCACACATGTGTTGACGGAGCTTCCGCACCACACTCCGTGCTCGGCCGACGACGTGAGCTGCAATCCCCTCACGGCAGCGGCGTGGTTGTCGCCCCAGTACTCCCTCTTCGGTTCTATGGTGCTGGCGATGGGGTTTCAAGGGGAAGAAGGAATATGGTCCTTGGACTATGGATTTATAGCCCTGGAAAGGTGGCTCGAGTGCCCGCAACCACCTCCGCAATTGATGCCGGCGAGCACGAGCTGCCTCGCGAGTTCCGCGGGTGGTTGGGGAAGACACAGTCCCAGGGTGGCCCACGCATCAGTCATGACGGAAAGTGAGTGAACGAGCGAGTGTGATGCAGGAGGATCTGCTAGTGGGCCAGAGCGACAGTGAGAAGGGTATCACCGCGAGCGCGAGCGTGTCCCGTGACCGGCTGACGATGTGGGCCCCACGCACCGATGTAATGGACGAGAATTGCGGCCGTGACTGTGACCGACCCAAGGGTCCCGCGTTCCAGTGACCGCGCCCGGGGAAGAGGTGGGCTGTGCGCGAGAAGGAATGGCTTACTGGGGCAAGGATGGGGGAATTCGGCCCAATACGAAGGGCTTTCTTCTTTTCTTTTTTTCTTTTCCTTTTCTTTTCTCATTTTTTGATTTTGAATTTCAATTTAAATTTGGTTGTGACTTGCACATATATCAATGTACAAATTAGAATGTTATGATAAAAAGAATATATATATATATATGTACTTCCTTTATTTTATATGATATTCTCTTCTCTTTCTCCAAAGTTTTGCTCCCCATTTCAATTCAAGTTTAAAGTTCATATGCAAGAGTGCAATAAAATTCTATATTTCAAATATCAACCCACAGTCTCATGGATTATGCTTCTATTATCTGAATTAATATTATCTATTATTTCCCTTGTCATTTATTTATGGGGGAATAAATGGGTCCATAAGCATTTTTCCTTTCTCAATTTCTATTCTATATCTTCATTTATACTTTGAGGTCAAATTTATGTGTTTAATAAAGTATCTCACAACAAAGTCATCAGTGAGAGATGCACTTTTCTTTATTTATTTATTGGTTGGTTAATTAATTTAGTAACATTAATTGATTATGAGAAGAAAAGATCCAAATGAATTTTCCAAAGGATCCAACAATGCTAAAAACACTATCATAAATATATTTATTTATTTTATTTATTTATTTATATTTTTTTCTACCCAGTTTTAGGGCTTTACAAATCCTACCCCCTTAATAGATATCTCGTCCTCGAGATTTGTAAGGAAAGGGTGTATACTCATATTGTCTCAACACATATGCATAAACAAAAATCTCAGCATGATGCATTCTTATACCTTTGACTATTTGCAAAAGATTTTGAAAGGATTTTTCCAAAAAGTTTGCAAAAATATTCAAGTGGTGCAAATGTGGTCCAAAATATTAAATAAAAGAAAGGCAATCCATTCACTCTTATTCATATGTTTAAAATCTTTCATTGGTTCAATTCTAAGTAACCTATACAATCATCTCAAATTGCAAACTAGTTACATTTCTACGCTCTTCATTTGCTTTGGTTTGTGTTGGCATCAATCACCAAAAAGGGGGAGATTGAAAGGGAAATAGGATTAACCATTTCCTATAACTAATTTTGGTGGTTGACGACCAACACAAACACATGGACTAACTAGTTTGTCTAGAATTTATGTATTACAGGTGCATAAGGTTCAACACAAACCAAGAAAGAAATCAAGTTAGGGACACAATTAAAAATGGAGCAAGACTTAGAGTGTGCTAGAAAATGGTGCACCAGTCACTGTCCGGTGCGTCAGCCAGGCGCCCTCCAAACCAGCACTCTTGGGTTTCTGCCAGGCGTGCTCCGCGATAATTCACTGGACTGTCCGGTGTGCCACCGGATTGTTTGGTGAGGCAGTGGAGCAACGGCTCCCTGCGTGCCAATGGTTGACTGTGCAGAGTGTACAGTGATGAACAGTGCCACGCAAAAGTCAGAGCAGCAAAGTCATAGGTCACCGGACTGTCTGGTGTGGCACCGGACTGTCCGGTGCAGCAAGACGACTAGGCGCCCCAACAGTCAACTGCTCCGAACCTTAACAATTGCATTGATGTGGCGCACACTGGACAGTGCATAGTTACTGTCCGGTGGCGCACCGGACTGTCTAGTGCACCCATCACCAGCAGAAATCAGCCAACGACTAGAAGTGATTGGGAGGCTATAAATATCCCCCAACCACCTCATTCACTCCCATCCAAGCCTTCTGAAATCTTCATTCATTGCAAGAGCAAAAGCCCAACACTCCAAGACACAATCAAAGCAATCGATCCACTCAAAGTCCCCAAAATCAACTCTAGTGCATTAGGGCTTGTGAGAGGATCAACTGTGTTCTTTTGTTGCTCTTGTCGCTTGGATTGGCCTTTTCTTTTTCCCTTCTTATTCTCAAGAGACTTGTATCAAAGCAAGAGACACCTAAGTGTGTGGTGGTCCTTGCGGGGTCTAAGTGACCTATGAGATTAAGGAAAAGGCTCACTCGATCTAAGTGACCGTTTGAGAGAGGGAAAGGGTTGAAATAGACCCGGTCTTTGTGACCTCCTCAACGGGGACTAGGTTCTTTGGAACCGAACCTCGGTAAAACAAATCATTGTGTTCACTCACTTTGATTCTCGTTTGATTTGTTTTCCCTCTCTAACATTTCCTTGCTAGTATTGATTTGAGTTGGCTCCCATACGTCATATGCATTCTTGGAGCAACTCTTAGCAAGAGAAACATTCTTTTGACTTGAATTTAATTCTAACGCTAACCCCAGCCTTAGTGTGTGTTTAAAGTTGATAAATTTCAGGTTTCGCCTATTCACCCCCCTCTATGCGACTTTCAGCTGCTTTCCTGTTCTGTGGGACACTTGACCGTCCGGTACTCCTGTTGTCCGTTGGCTCCTGGCCGACGTGGCAGCTAGCCGTTGCACGACTGGCATACCAGACTGTCCAGTGCCTCGTGTGGACTGTCCGGTGAATTATAGCAGACGCAGGCTAGAAATCTCGAGAGCAGCCAGTTGGCCGGCCCGTGCACCGGACTGTCCGGTGGGTGGCACCGGACAGTCCGGTGCTACGCAATCCAGCACACTTTTCCTTTTCTTTTCTTGGCTTCTTTTGCACCTTTTGTACTTGACTTCATAAAGTCCCTAACACTTAGACAAATATAATTAGTACACAAAATAATTGACTAAGTGTCTAGAGCTTACCTTTTTACTTGGTCTATATAGATTTTGCATTATGTCCTTTTCCGAGCTTAATTCGCTTCATATACCTTTGCTCATTCATCATGTTAGTTTAGACATAATGTGTTGTGCATCTAATCACCAAAACAATATAGAAATGGCCAAGGGCACATTTCCCTTTCAATCCCCCTTTTTGGTGATTTATGCCAATGCATCACAAAGCAACTCATAGTGAACTAACATATCCAAATGGGCTAAAAGTGCAAATTGATGTCAACTTGAAGACCAATAAAATTATCATCGAATTTGGCATATTTGGATCATTTTTGCCACCACTTGGTTTGTTTTTGCAAAACAAATTCATTTTCCAATTCCTATGTCAAAACACTTTGTTTTGGCAAATCAAAATAACTTTCAAGACTAGTTTTGATCAAGAGTCACAAAATTTCCCCGTTTTCCCATAATCAAATTTCTCTTCTATAAGAGAGTAGTTTTTGAAATAAAAGGGTTTTGATCAAAAACCAAGTATACTTACACTTAAATTTTGAAATCCACAAGTGGTAGTGTTGGGGCCATGCTTCGTGGCGCCGAAGGTCTTGTAGGAAGAAGCAGCTTCGGCTGAAGCTGTCCGCAGAAGATGACCGAAGGTCCCTCTTCATGAAGCTTCGGTATTACAAACCGACTTAAAGATAGAATGACCTTTTAGTCCATAAATGTCCGCGTCAATGTTGTAAATTTTTATGAGGGGTATAATTGTAATTCTTCACAGGCTGTGTCCTGTGTCTATAAATAGATGAACAGTACCCCCGTACTGTTCACGCTGACTTGTACTCGCTCGTGCGTCACGCTTGTATCTTTGCCTTCTGTCAAGCCGAAGGTACAAATGTAATTCAACATTGTTTTTATTCTTCCATGATTATTTAATAAGAACACGTAATAATGTTATGTGATTATTCATATCATTTCCTCATGTTTCATATGCTTCTCCTTATTGTCAATATAAACTGCAATGATGAAGGTATGTCCTTCATGACCTTCGTCTGAAGATCGTTATATCCTAAGGGAAATAACGCTTCGAAGGACGAGGGGTATTTATCATTAACTTCTTTCTGTGTTGCCTTGTTCTTAATTCATAGCATTTGAGAACAAGTCCCCAACATTGGCGCCCACCTCCGGTGAACTCACTTCCACTTTTCTGAGCTGATGGCTTCGTTCAATGATCAAGCTGGAGCTGCTTCGGTTCCGAAGCTGCTGTTCCCGATAACAGGCGGTTCATGTTCAGAGCCAGCTAACAAGAAGCAGAAGAAGGAAGCACAGAGAAGGGTACAACATGTTGGGGTGCAAGGACCCTTCATCAAGTCGAGATGGTCTCACATTCCTATTACCTTCTCTCAAGAGGACCTTCAACTCAAGGATTACCCACATAATGATGCTATGGTTATCTCTTGTGTGATCAAAGGATTTCTGGTTCACAATGTCTTGGTTGATACAGGCAGTGCAGCTGATATCATATTTGCTAAGGCCTTCAGGCAAATGCAAGAGCCCGAAGACAAGATCCATGATGCTACGCACCCTCTTTGTGGCTTCGGAGGACGGCAGATTGCAGCACTTGGGAAGATTACCATGCCAGTAACCTTCGGATTTGTTAACAACACAAGGACTGAGCAAATTGTGTTTGATATTGTTGACATGGAGTATCCTTACAATGCTATCATTGGTCGCGGTACTCTCAATGCCTTCGAAGCAATTCTTCACCCAGCTTACCTCTGCATGAAGATACCTTCGGACCAAGGGCCTATTGCTATTCATGGAAGCCAGGAAGCTGCTAGAAGGGCCGAAGGAAGCTGGACTGACTCCAAAGCAATCCATAGCATAGATGGAGCTGAAGCTTGTGAACAGTACAAATTCAGAAGGGAGAAAGCAGCTTCAGCAGATCAGCCGAAGCCCATGCTCTTATGTGAGGACATAGCAGAGCAGAAGGTGCTGTTGGGTTCTCAATTATCCGAAGAGCAGGAGAAAACCTTGATAAGGTTTTTGTTCAACAACAAAGATGTTTTTGCATGGTCAGCTAATGACCTCTGCGGAGTAAATAGGGATGTTATTGAACATTCGCTCAATGTTGACCCATCTTTCAGACCCCGAAAGCAGAGGCTTCGGAAAATGTCTGAAGACAAGGCCGAAGGGGCTCGCAATGAAGTAAAAAGACTCCTCAGTGCAGGAGTTATCAGAGAAGTAAAGTACCCAGAATGGCTAGCTAACACTGTTATGGTAAAGAAGGCCAACGGCAAGTGGAGAATGTGTATCGATTTCACAGATCTCAACAAGGCTTGTCCGAAGGACGAATTCCCATTGCCAAGGATAGACTCTTTAGTTGATGCAGCAGCTTCTTCAGAGCTCATGAGTCTACTAGATTGTTACTCAGGCTATCATCAAATCTGGATGAAGAAGGAAGATGAGCCGAAGACTAGCTTCATAACCCCAAGTGGCACATATTGCTATCTTCGGATGCCTGAGGGGCTCAAAAACGCTGGAGGAAGTTTCAGCAGAATGACGGCGAAGGTCCTCCAGTCTCAGATAGGCAGAAATGTGCTAACTTATGTTGATGACATCATTGTAAAAAGCACGAAGCAGGAAAATCATATTGCTGATTTGCAGGAGACCTTCGCCAGTTTCAGACAAGCTGGATTGAAGCTGAATCCAGAAAAATGTGTCTTCGGAGTAAAGAAGGGGAAATTTCTTGGATGCTTGGTTTCAACAAAGGGAATTGAAGCTAATCCAAATAAAATTGAAGCTATACTTCGAATGGAGCCACCAACTACAAGAAAGGGGGCCCAAAGATTGACAGGAAGGCTGGCATCTCTCAATAGATTCATATCCAGATCAGCAGAAAGAAATTTACCATTCTTCGAGGTGCTGAAGTCAGCTGAAGTCTTTCAATGGGGACCAAGCCAACAAAAAGCCTTCGAAGAGCTGAAGCAATATTTGATAGAACTAACAACATTAACTCCACCAACGCCAGGGGCTCCTTTGTTGTTATATGTGGCAGCTTCACACTCGGCAGTAAGTGCAGCACTTGTCCAGGAGAAGCTTGTTGGCCAGGTCAAGAAGCAGGTTCCAGTTTATTTTGTATCTGAAGTCCTTAGTGTATCAAAGAAAAACTATACAGAACTGGAGAAGGTATTATATGCCGTTTTGATGGCATCCAGGAAGCTTCGGCATTATTTTCAAGCATACAATATTGTTGTTCCTTCTTCGCAGCCGTTGAAGGATATTATGAGAAATAGAGAAGCTACTGGACAGATTGGAAAATGGGCTGCAGAGCTCAATGAATTTTGCATTGATTATGTGCATAGATCCTCGATCCAGTCTCAAGCGTTGGCAGATTTCATTGCCGATTGGACGCCAGGGGCTCAGGATGAAGAAGCAAATAAAGATGCCGAAGTGTGGACAGTGTTTTGTCATGGCTCTTGGGGAACCTTCGGAGCAGGTGCAGCCGCTGTGTTGGTCTCACCATCCAAGGTTAAAACTTGTTATGCGGCAAGACTTGATTTCAGCTGTACAAACAATATTACTGAGTACGAAGCCCTCCTCCTGGGCCTTCGGAAATTAAAGGCAATGGGAATCAGAAGGGCGATTCTTAAAACTGATTCCCAGGTTGTTTCGGGTCACATCGACAAAAGTTGCAAGGCTAAAGATCCGAAGCTTGAAAAATATCTAGACACGGTCCGAAGAATCGAAGCTTCCTTCGAAGGATTTTCTGTCAAGAATATCCCTCGAGGACAAAATGAGCATGCTGATTTGCTAGCCAAGTCAGCAGCACAGGGGCTGCCGTTACCTTCGGATGTGTTCTTCAAAACAATAAAGGCACCTTCAGTGGAGCTCCTTGAAAGAGCAGTCCTCAATATATCTCCTGTTTATAGCGAAGATTGGAGAACTGAAATCATCTCTTACCTTCAGGGTAAGTTCCTTTCAGATGACGAAGCTTATAACAGGAGAATAGAGGCAAGAGCTCGTCCATATGTCATGATAGAAGGGGAGTTGTACAAGCATGGAGTTTGTGCTCCGCTACTCAAGTGTTTATCTAGAACCGAAGGTATAGAGTTGATGAAAGAAATACCTGCAGGCCTGTGTGGATCCCACATTGGATCTAGGCCGTTACTTGGAAAAGTCTTCCGCCAAGGGTTTTATTGGCCGAAGGCAGCTTCGGATGCAGCGGAGTTAGTTCAAAAGTGCGAAGGCTGTCAGAAGTGTGCAAGAGATCAAAAACAGCCTTCGTCTTTAACACAGCTCATTCAACCTATCTGGCCATTGCAAAGGTGGGGCCTTGACTTCTTAGGTCCATTACCACCGGCTCAAGGGAATTTAAGATATGTTATAGTAGCTGTGGAGTATTTTTCTAAATGGATTGAGGCAAAGCCATTAGCCACAATAACTTCGGCCACTGTCCAAAAGTTTTTCTGGTAGAATATTGTCTGTCGCTTCGGGGTACCGAAGGCCATCACTGTAGATAATGGAACGCAGTTCGACTCCGAAGCTTTCAGAAATTTCTGTGATCAAATTGGTACGAAGATCCATTTTGCATCAGTCAGGCATCCGGAGTCAAATGGGCTCGTTGAAAGAGCCAACGACATTATAATGACAGGAATAATGAAGTTAATCTTCAATCAACCCAGGGGAAAGTGGCCAGATCAGTTAACCAAAGTGGTGTGGAGCCACAATACAACAACATCAAGGTCTACAGGCTTTACTCCATTCAAGTTATTATTCGGTGATGAAGCAATAACTCTGGAAGAAGCTAAAGCTGGATCAATAAGAGTAGTAGCTTCGGCAGAATCAGGTCCTGAAGATGCTTGTCTTGTGGAAAAAGATGCTTTAGAAGGGATCAGGCTTCAAGCTGTGGAGAATATCAATAAATACCAAGCTGAAACAGTCAAATGGCGAGATAGAAAGGTCCGGCTAAAAAATATTGAGCCGGGACACTTGGTGCTTCGGAGAGTGGCCAACCCAGACACAATGGGCAAGTTACAGTTGAAATGGGAAGGACCTTTCTTAGTAGCATCTTCGTCAAGACCTGGTTCATACAGATTGAAGGACATGGACGGCAACGACATTCCAAGATCTTGGAATGCGGATGAGCTTCGGCGATATTATGTGTAACTTGATGTAATTCTTTTATGTTTTTTCTTTTTCATGGCACCCTTTTCCTTTCTAAAGGGGGAGAAAGGTTTTTGATGGGGCCATCATATGTAATTTCCTTTTTAGTTCTATAAGAGCAAAATCCCCCAAAGAATGTAAATGTAAAAGCTGAGAACGCACCATCGAGTGCCGAAACTGAAAAAGCGAAGAAGCTCCAAAGACGTTCCTAAGGGGATGCAGAGCTTACAGCGAAAAGTCAACGCTGATTCCGCCGAAAGTAAAAGGCGAAGAAGCTCCAAAGACGTTCCTAAGGGGATGCAGAGCTTACAGCGAAAAGTCAACGCTGATTCCGCCGAAAGTAAAAGGCGAAGAAGCTCCAAAGATGTTCCTAAGGGAATGCAGAGCTGATGTGTGGTTGTTTCTAAGGAAATAATGGCTGAGGGTATGGCTTCGGATATGTGTTTTGGACATTCATTCGCACATCACATTACATCATAGCATTTGCATTCATAAGCATTCATTCAGACATATATAGGATAATCATCATCATGGCATAAGTGGTTGTTTCGGCAAAAAGAAGAAGCGGTCTTTTATGCTTCGTTGTGTACAAAAAAGAAAAGCTTCGGCAAAAAGAAGAAGCGGTCTTTTATGCTTCGTTGTGTACGAAAAGAAGGGAAGGTGTTTTTTCGCCTTTGGCTCAAAATACTAATTTCGTCCACATCAAAGCGCCTCAATGGAAGGGTAAGAATATATTACAAGGTATGTACAAAGTTCATTAAGAACAGTTTAATTGTATTTACAAAAGTTGTTACAAAAGTCTCTTGAGTTTTTTCTACAGTGTACTCCTACTGATCTTCACTGAGCTTCAGCTTCGGTGGCATATTTTTTAAGCATCACCTTCAGCTTCGTCATCCTACATGAATCAAGGTATTGCGAGTAAAAATCAAGTGTGAAGGAGAAGGTAAGCACAAGGTATCATTTCTTACTGGTTCAAGATGACTTCGAGCTTCGTCTCCAGCCTTCTCTCACCCGCCTTTTGTCCATATCATTTTTATAAATCTGTTTGAAATGCTTCGGGCGAGGTCAGGAATATCGTCTAGAATTGATGGAGACAGAGTGAAATTGGGCCTATTGACGATTTTTCCATGATCACAGCCGGCCTTCAGGAACGCTGCAGCAGTGCCCCGAGAAGCTACCCAGGCACAGAAGTCACCGTGCCCGACTATAACTTCGTCAAGCTCATCAATTTCAGCTTCAATATGTTCGAAGGTCTTTGGCAAATTTTCAGCTGAAGGGGTGAACTTTCCACTGCTGGCTCCAACTGAGTAAAAGATCTTTTTTAATTGTCGAATACAGTTGTTACTAAATTTCAAACATTTGTCTTGAAGGCTTGTTAAAGATTTCTTCAAATCTGAGCTGGTTTGGACTTCGGCCTCAAGTTTTGAATTAAGCTCTAGTTTCTCTTGTTCAAATTGTTTTGATTGGCAGAGAAGCTTCGAATTCAATTCTGCTACTTTAGCTTCAGTTTCTGCCAACAAGCCTTCAGTTGTTTGGAGTTCGAAGTCTTTCTTTTCAATAATAGCTGATTGCTCTTTTATTTTGCTCTCCAAATTTTCAATTATAGCTTCGTGTTTTTTATCCTCTAGATCTTGCTGCATCTTCAAAGCTTTGCTCAGTAGCATGCTCTGCACATAAACAACCTTCGTTAGGAGCATTTTCATTATTAAAAACAATAAAAGTCAGAGAAAAGTTGTTTACCTTAAAGTTGGAATAAAATAAGCTACCAACGATATGTTGTCGTCGGTAGCGGCTGATATCCGTTTCTAGCTTCGGAAAACCGATACTCTTTGATAGAGTACCGATGACCTTAGCACCAGTTTGATCTCGGATGCAGCCTAATTTTTCATCGTTAACACCTCCGAAAAGAAGAGCTCCTGGCTTATATCCGCAAGATTTGGCATATTCTTTAAGCTCTTCTATTTCAGCCTTCGACAGTTCTTGGCCAACTAAATTTTGAAATATGAAGGCTTCGTCCTCCGAAGTATCTTTGGCTATTTCCTTTTCCTTCCCAGGCACTGTGGCCATGGTTTCTTCGGCAGCGGTGGTGGCTTCTTCTGCGGCCATATCTAGCAGTATTTTGTTGATGTCTTCAATTGTAGTTTCCAAGTTCAAATCTTCGACCGAAGCGGCTTTGGTAGCCGCGACCTCCGAAGGTGCGACTTCGACATTTGTTGTGCTCTCAACCGCTGGCGCTTTCCGAGTTGAAGCCCTCGGTGGCGTCTTGTCAATAACTTCGGTCACTGCAATAATTCTTTGCCTCTTTGTTTTGGTTATCTTCGTTTTTTCCGGCTCCTCCACCTTTCGAAAAAGCTTCGTCAGTTGAGGCCCTAATGGACTTAGCTTCGCGGGCAGGGGTTCAGTCATTACCTTTAAGATTTCCTCCACATCGGTGGTAGAGGGCGATGCAGGAGTCCTCTCTTCATCGGATAATTTTCGCTTCGGAGATGATATTCTTCTCTTCTTTGGTATATTCTTCTTTTTTGACGATTCTTCCTCATCTTTGTTCAAAGTTTCGGCCACCCTTTTCCTTTTTTGGCCCTCAACACCCTTATTTAGCTGTTCATAATCAGGGTACTCAAAACCCAGGGCATCAAGCACTCGGTTCAGCCTTCGCTTCGGACGGGTGCCGAAGGCCGCGGTCATCAATTGATCCTCTTTTTTCGAATAATTCCCAAGAATTTCATTGCACATTACTTCAACTGTGTCCAGCCACTCTTGGCAAGGTTTTTTAAAGTATTTCTTGAACTTGAAATGGTAAGGAAGCCGGACAAGTTCCCCTTCCTTCTTCTCCCCCTCTAGCTTTGGCATTTCCCATTCTTTTAGAGTAGGGAAAACCCTGAAGGCCAAGAACTCTTGAACCAGATCCCTGGTACTGATATGCTCTGAAATAATTTTAAACTCACCCAGTGCAGCCCAGGTGGGACCTTCCAATGTCATGTGGCATCGCGGTCTTGTTTCTCCGAAGATTAATTCAAGTGGGCTTTGTACCAACTTCTCTTTGTCTTCGTCAACTTTCACATAAAACCACTCAGACTTCCAGCCTGCCGGCCATTTGCTTCGGTAGCTAATAACAGGAAACTTTGTGGTTTTCTGATAGGCAAAATTGTAGCAACCAAAGTTATCATGTAATCCATCTTTTCTAGCCTTCGTCTGGTAATGTAGCTCATGGACTCGACAAAAGCTGTCGGCAAACGGCTCCACCGCCTGGCTTCGGAGGGCCCAGATATAAACACTAAGCCTAACGATAGCGTTAGGAGTCAACTGATGAAAGTAAATACCAAACTTCTTCAATACATCTGCAATAATCCCATGAAGGGGGAATCTCAGCCCAGCTTTTAAAAAGCTCTTGAAAATGACTATCTCGTCTTTCTCTGGCTTCGGGGTAGTCTCTTCTCCCCCGAAGCGAAGTAGTTTCTTCTGATTTTCACTGAAATAACCTGATTTTACCATCTCGGAGAGATCAGCCTTCGAAACGGTCGACTTTCCGAAGTCCAAGTGGCTGGGCTTGCTTGGCATGGCAATGCGATAATCATCTTCGGGATCAGTTTCTTCAATGTTCTCCTCTTCTGCTTCGGCAGTTGCTTGTTCTGCTTCAACAGTGGGAATTTCTTCCGCAGTTACCAGTCCGGATCGTTGCATTGCTTCGGAGATGGGAACAGTCTCCGAACCTTCAGCTTCGTCTCCTTCACGCTCAACCCTGGCGGTAGATCGCACTCTGGCCATTAATTCTGAGTCTGTGGAAATTGAATACTTTTTTGAATACTTTTTTTCTCCCGAAGCCTTTCCTTCTGACGAAGTAGACTTCGAGTTGGACCTTCGTTCAATTCCGAGAGTCAAGCTTCGGCTATGGTTAAAAATTTTGGCAGCAAAACAGTGCAAATAGCAATGAATGTTGTGGTAACTTCACACCTACCCGTCTGTTTATATAGTGTTGCAGGTAAGAAGGCGAAGCGCCAGGATTTTTACACCAGGCGGACAGTCACTAGCACTCGCTGCGCGGTGGACCGCAGAGACCAAACAGTAACTCTGCAAGGTGGGCCTGGCACGCGTTCGGAAACTGGATCGTTTCTCGACAACGAGCTCAGGGAAGGTGTTTTTTGGACCTTCGGCTTCCCGAAGCTTAAGAGGCTTTTTTTCACGGATCAAGCTCGTTACGAAAAACGATCTAGCGCCGCGAAAGGGGCTACTGTTGGGGCCATGCTTCGTGGCGCCGAAGGTCTTGTAGGAAGAAGCAGCTTCGGCTGAAGCTGTCCGCAGAAGATGACCGAAGGTCCCTCTTCATGAAGCTTCGGTATTACAAACCGACTTAAAGATAGAATGACCTTTTAGTCCATAAATGTCCGCGTCAATGTTGTAAATTTTTATGAGGGGTATAATTGTAATTCTTCACAGGCTGTGTCCTGTGTCTATAAATAGATGAACAGTACCCCCGTACTGTTCACGCTGACTTGTACTCGCTCGTGCGTCACGCTTGTACCTTTGCCTTCTGTCAAGCCGAAGGTACAAATGTAATTCAACATTGTTTTTATTCTTTCATGATTATTTAATAAGAACACGTAATAATGTTATGTGATTATTCATATCATTTCCTCATGTTTCATATGCTTCTCCTTATTGTCAATATAAACTGCAATGATGAAGGTATGTCCTTCATGACCTTCGTCTGAAGATCGTTATATCCTAAGGGAAATAACGCTTCGAAGGACGAGGGGTATTTATCATTAACTTCTTTCTGTGTTGCCTTGTTCTTAATTCATAGCATTTGAGAACAAGTCCCCAACAGGTAGCTGATCCAGTTGCTTTGGACTTAATTTCTCCCCTTTGGTATTAAGCACCAAAACAGAAGAACTATTTGACCCTTTAACCCCATTGCCTCACAAAAAATCGCAAGTAAGACCAAAGGCAATAAGAAAACATAGATATGGACTTGGGACAAGATACATTGATATCAGAATGTAGTGGAAGCCTCTTCTTTGTCCAAGTCCACCTGTTCCCTTTCAATCTATCTTTGAGACTATATCAAAATTACTCAAGCAAAGACAATAGTCTTAAAGGATCAAGTCGTAGTACATCCTCCCCCTAAACATGTGCATCATGTGAGGTCCGGAGATGACTTGTACAACTTGAGCACCAAAATAAGTAAAGACAGGAATGCTTAAAAGAATGTGATCAAAGGCATAAAACACATGTATGTAATAGATCAATCTAAGTTCCGTGAATCTAAGACATTTAGCTCACTACGCAACCTACAAAACCTTTTCTCATCTAAAGGCTTGGTGAAGATATCAGCTAGCTGGTTCTTGGTGCTAATATGGCAAACATTGATATCTCCCCTTTGCTAGTGGTCTCTCAAAAAGTGATGCCGGATGTCTATGTGCTTAGTGCGGCTGTGTTCAACAGGATTGTTCGCCAAACGGATTGCACTCTCATTATAACATAGGAGTGGGACTTCGCTCAGATTATAGCCAAAGTCCCAGAGGGTTTGCCTCCTCCAAATTAGTTGCGTGCAACACTTGTCTGCGGCAACATACTCGGCCTCAGCGGTGGATAGGGCAACAAATATTTGTTTTTTAGAGCTCAAAGACACCAAGGATCTTCCTAGAAACTGGCAGGTCCCTGATGTGCTCTTCCTATCAACCTTGCACAGGCATAGTCAGAATCTGAATATCCGATTAAGTCAAAGGTAGACCCCTTTGGATACCAGATCTCGAAGTAAGGCGTATGAACTAAATATCTAAGAATTCACTTCACGGCCACAAGATGACATTACTTGGGTCGGATTGAAATCTAGCACACATGCATACGCTAAACATTATATCCGGTCTACTAGCACAAAGATAAAGTAATGAACCTATCATAGACTGGTATGCCTTTTGATCAACGGACTTACCTCCTTTGTTGAGGTCCAAATGCCCATTGGTTCCCATTGGTGTTTTCGGGGGCTTTGCGTCCTTCATCCCAAACCTTTTGAGCAGGTCTTGACTATACTTGGATTGGAAGATGAATGTTCCTTCCTTGAGTTGCTTCACTTGAAATCCAAGGAAGTAACTCAACTCGCCCATCATCGACACCTCAAATTTCTGCATCATGACCCTGCTAAACTCTTCACAAGACTTTTGATTAGTACAACTAAATATTATGGCATCGACATATATTTGGCATACAAACAAATCACCATTACAAGTCTTAGTAAAAGGAGTAGGATCCGCTTTCCCGACCTTGAAAGCATTAGAAATAAGAAAATCTCTAAGGCATTCATACCATTCTCTTGGAGCTTCCTTAAGCCCATAGACCGCCTTAGAGAGTTTATAAACATGGTCAGGATACCTGTCATCCTTGAAGCCAAGGGGCTGCTCCACGTACACCTCCTCCTTGATTGGTCCATTGAGGAAGGCGCTCTTCACGTCCATTTGAAACATCTTAAAAGAATGGTGAGCAGCATAGGCCAATAATATGCGAATTGATTCTAGCCTAGTTACAGGAGCAAAAGACTCCTCAAAATCCAAACCTACGACTTAGGCATAACCTTTTGCCACAAGACGAGCCTTGTTTCCTGTCACCACTCTGTGCTCATCTTGGTTGTTGCGGAACACCCACTTGGTTCCCACAACATTTTATTTCGGACGTGACACCAAATTCCATACTTCATTTCTCTTGAAGTTGTTGAGTTCTTCCTGCATGGCCAATACTCAGTTTGGATCCTGCAAGGCTTCTTCTACCTTGAAAGGCTCAATAGAAGAAACAAAAGAGTAATGTTCACAAAAATAGCTAAATGTGAATGAGTTGTTACTCCCTTGCTGATGTCACTCAGAATCTGATCCACTGGATGATTCCTTTGGATGGTGGCCCGGACTTGAGTTGGAGGTGTCTGTTGTGCTTCTTCCTCTATATCCTTTTTTCATGTGCTCCCCGTTGATTCATGCCTCCATCTTGAGGTACCTGCTCCTCATATTGAGTTGGGGGTTGCACCAGTGTTGAGGAAGATGGTTGATCTTGTTTTTGTTGTTCCTAAGGTCGCACATCACCTATTGCCATGGTTCTCATTGCGGCCGTTGGAACTTCATCTTCATCTATATCATCAAAATCAACTTGCTCTCTTGGAAAGCCATTAGTCTCATCAAATACAACATCACTAGTGACTTCAACCAAACTAGAATATTTGTTGAAGACC
Source organism: Zea luxurians (assembly GCA_029449295.1). Lineage (NCBI taxonomy): Eukaryota > Viridiplantae > Streptophyta > Magnoliopsida > Poales > Poaceae > Zea > Zea luxurians. Next base: position 18,993,475 of record JAOPSE010000037.1, read on the forward strand.
CTATATGCCTTTGTATTTGAATCGTAACCTAGTAAAAAACCTTCTACAACTTTGGGAGCAAACTTTGAATGTCTACCTCTTTTAACTAAGATGTAGCATTTGCTTCCAAAGACACGAAAGTATGACACATTGGGTTTGTTACCAGTTAGAAGCTCATAAGACGTCTTCTTAAGGAGGCGATGAAGATAGAGCCGATTTATGGCATGACAAGTTGTATTTATAGCTTTCGACCAAAACCACTCAGGCGTCTTATACTCTCCACGCATTTTCCTTGCTATGTCGATGAGTGTCCTGTTCTTCCTCTCTACTACACCATTTTGCTGTGGTGTGTAGGGAGCGGAGAACTCATGCTTGATGCCTTCCTCCTCAAGATACTCTTCCACTTGAAGATTCTTGAATTCAGATCCATTGTCGCTCCTGATCTTTTTCACCTTGAGCTCAAACTCATTTTGGGCTCTCCTTAGGAAGCGCTTTAGTGTACTTTGGGTTTCTGATTTATCCTGCAAAAAGAATGCCCAAGTGAAGCGGGAAAATCATCAACAATTACAAGACTATACTTACTTCCACTAATGCTAAGATAAGCAACGGGCCCGAAAGAGATCCATGTGAAGGAGTTCCAGTGGTCTTGACATTGTCATCACATTTTTGCTTGGATGAGTAGTTCCCACGTGCTTCCCTACCTAGCATGCTGCACAAGGTCTGTCTTTCTCAAAACAGACATCAGTTAGTCCTAACACATGTTCTTCCTTTAGGAGCTTATGAAGATTCTTCATTCAAACATGTGCTAGACGGCAGTGCCAGAGCTAGCCCATATTAGTCTTAGCGATTAAACATGCATCTAGATCGACATTCTCTTTAGTGAAATCAACTAAATAAAGCTTGTCATCTAATGCACCTTCAAAAGCTAATGAACCATAACTTCTTCTAAAGACAGATACATCAATATTTGTAAACAAGCAATTATAGCCCATATGACATAATTGACTTACAGACAGTAAATTGTAACCAAGCGATTCTACTAAGAATACATTGGAAATTGAATGCTCGGTAGTGATGGCTATTTTACCCAAACCTTTGACCTTGCCTTGATTCCCATCTCCAAATATGATTGTGTCGTGGGAATCCTTGTTCTTGACGTGGAGGTGAACATTGTTGGGATTATGCTTCGTCGCCGAAGGTCTTGAAGGGAGAAACAGCTTCGGCTGAAGCTGTCCGCATGTGATGACCGAAAGTTCCTCTTCATGAAGCTTCGAAATTACAAACTGACTTAAGAGTAGAATGACCTTTTAGTCCATAAATGTTTGAATCGTTGTTGTAATTCTTTATGAGGGGCATGGTTGTAATTCCTCCCAGGCTATGTCGCGTGCCTATAAATAGTGAACAGTATTCCTTTACTGTTCACGCATTCCTGTAATTGCAATCGCATCATTCGGGAATCAATCTTTGTCAAGACAGAGGTATAATTGTATCCAATGTTGTTGTTGGGGGCCTTCGTCCTCCGAAGGTCCTCAAAAACATGATTTGACAATGTTTTCCAAGTGGATTATGTGAACAGGTATCTTCGGACTCAGAATTATGAACATAAAGCACGGTCAGGACGAAGCCTGAACCAGACGAAGGACGAGCTGATTACCAAGCTCTACGAAGGTGCACAGCCGAAGCTGTGTGCAAGGAAGCTTCGTCGCGATAGCGGGAAGGGGAACCGACTTAAAGATGAAAAGACTACGTGGGCCTTGACAGATTTCCATAAGTCATTAACAAATGTAATGGACATGGATGTAATTTTACGTGGCTGCGTCCCGCGTCTATAAATAGATGAACAGTACTCCCGTACTGTTCACGCTGACTTGGCATTGGCATTTGCGTCACGCTTGTACTTTTTACCTTCTCTCAAGACCGAAGGTACATTTGTAATTTGTAATCATTTCTATTTCTCTGTGTTAATAAAGTAGAAATGATTCTATGATTTACATTTCATGTTTTGTATGAATCCTTCGTTATTACTTGTTATATTTACGAAGGTATGTCTCTTGTGACCTTCGTCCGGAACTCATTATTCCTAGAGGGGAATAATGTTTGGTAGGACGAAGGGCCTTAACATTTAACACTTTTTATGTTGCCTTGTTCTTAATCCGAAGCATTTGAGAACAAGTCCCCAACATTGGCGCCCACCTCCGGTGAACTCACTTCCACTTCGAGTTTTTTGAACACCTTCGGAAGCTGTAGACCTTCGCTATGGCGCCAAAGAAAGCTTCAGCAACTGGGGCTGCAGCACTGCAACCGCTGGACCACAACCAGGAGACCGTCTCTCTTCGAGAGGCCCGAAGCCAGAAGAGGAAGGCCGTCAGCCCGACGCTTCAGGAGGATGAGCTAGACCAAGAAATCAGGGATATGGAGATGCTTCATCAACAGGTGCAGAGGAAGAAGGAGAAGATGGCCCGTCTAGCTGAGTTGCAAAGGCAGATAGACGAAGCCTCTGAGGAAGTTCGCCATCTTACTCATGATGAGCAGAACAGAAGGCCTCAGCAGAAAGACCTTCATCAGGAAGGCTTCGTCAATGAAGAAGACTGGTATGACAATTTCCATCATGGAAATTTTGTTTTCGATGATGCTTCTCCTCTGTCCGCTGAGCTGCAGGCTACACCTTGGCCTCCATCCTATAAGCCACCCCAGCTTCCCATGTTCGACGGCCACTCAGACCCGAAGCAGTTCTTGATGAGCTACGAAGCAACAGTGTCTTCGTATGGTGGCAATGCTGCAGTCATGGCAAAGTCTTTTGTTATGGCTGTCAGGAGTGTTGCTCAGACCTGGTATTCCTCCCTCCGACCAGGAACGATCACTTCATGGCAGAAGCTGAAGGATATGTTGTTAACCAGCTTTCAAGGGTTTCAGACGAAGCCGGTCACTGCTCAAGCCTTGTTCCAGTGCACTCAGGAACATGAAGAATACCTTCAGGCGTATGTCAGAAGGTTCTTGCGTTTGAGGGCGCAGGCACCGACGGTGCCCAATGAAATTGTCATCGAAGCCATGATCAACGGGCTTCGTCCTGGACCTGCTGCCCAATACTTTGCTAGGAAGCCTCCTCAGACCCTGGAGAAGCTGCTCCAAAAGATGGACGAGTACATTCGTGCTGATAATGACTTTCGCCAAAGAAGGGAGGAGGCCTTCAGATTTTCTGAGATGACTAGGGGCTTCGGGGGAAGATTCTATCCGAGGCATGTCAGGTCCATCCACAACTCCACTCAAAATGATGACAAGGGGAGTCAGCAGAGCAGGCTGCAGTGCTCCTCACAGGCTTCGGGGCAACAACAAACTTTCCTTCGGCCACCAGCTCCAAGAGGCAGAGGCGCCAGGGGCTTCGGCGGGAGATTTGGAGATCAACCAAGGAGGACATTTTGCTTATTCTGTGGTGAGAACAAGGGCCATACCACCAGGATGTGCCATGTTACCATCCAGAAACAAAAGGAGCTAGCAGAAGCTGCAGCGCAATAGGGACAGCCGAAGCAGGTCATGCATACTGCTTCGTACCATCAGCCTTACATCCCGGAATATGTGGGCAACCACCCTGCAGTTTCCGTAGCTTCGGCAAGTCAACCTCAAGCTTCATGGCAACAGCCCCCGCCCCCACCTCCGCTGCAACAAGGCCAACAGCCAGAAGGGAGCCAATATGTTCCACACCAAAGGGATCTCAGAGAGCAATCTGAAGCTCGCACAGTCAATAGTACTGTGCCAGAGTCGAAGCACATTTATTGACAGATATCCTACTTTGATAATAGTTTTTTCCGTCTAAGTTCTATTTTCTGTGTAATAAAGAACATTTCAGTTTTCATATAATAGTTTCGTGGTTGGTTATGAGGGAAATCTATCTTTTCCACAGGCTTAAGTTGCTGAAGCTTAAATATTTGCGGCAACAAGGAGGACCTTCGAATTATTAAAAATCCTTCGAAGCAACAAAAAGTCGTTCTAAGGAACGCAGAGTAAGTTGCCGAAGTTACAAAAAGCCGTTCCAAAGGGAGCGCAGTGTAAGTTTTTGCTCCAAAGACGTTCCTAAGGGAATGCAGAGCATACAGCGAAAAGTCAACGCTGATACCGCCTAAGTAAAAGGCGAAGAAGCTCCAAAGACGTTCCTAAGGGAATGCAGAGCTTATACCGTCTAAGTAAAAGGCGAGGAAGCTCCAAAGACGTTCCTAAGGGAATGCAGAGCTTATACCGTCTAAGTAAAAGGCGAAGAAGCTCCAAAGACGTTCCCAAGGGAATGCAGAGCTTACGAATATATTTTGTGTGTATCTTCGGAACAAATGTCATTTGCATAACATAACATCATCACATCATTTTGCATAACATAAGCATCATACATCATGTTGCATTTGGCAAAAGAAGGGGACACAGTATCAACCTTCGAAAGGACGCTTTGAGAAAGTGAAAATTGTGTAAAGTCACGAGGGAATACAATGATAATCTTCGGAATACAGCTTCGGAGAATATTTTTACGAAGCATGGACGAGCTTCATCAGAGCAATATCGAAATTGTATAGCTTCGGAGAATGTTTTCATGAAGTATGAACGTGTTTCATCAGAATAATTTTAACGGAGAATGTCTTCTTCACGAAGCATGAAAAGAAGGGAAGGTGTTTTTTCGCCGAAGGCTCAAAAATGGTATGTATGTAGAGTTTCATGCATCGTAAAGAATTGAATAATGAAAGAAACTTGTATATTACATTCAAATGTACAAAATGTTACATAGATCACACTTTAAATGTTTTTTCTAAATAGCATCTAGTCTTCTCTTAATACTGCTTCAGCGGCTTCATTTAGAAGTTGATCAACAACTTTGTCCATGATAGCTTCGGCCATTTGTTTAATTTCATCATCCCCTTTTGTGTGGGGGTCGGCAGTCGATCCAGCAGCTTCTGAGGGAAGAGAACATTTCTTCATTACTATTACAAACCGTGAGCAATGTTTGAAATAAAAATTACAACACAATAAGAACGACTAATTAGTACCTAATTGCCTTTCGGGCTCTGTACTTTTTTCGGCAGCTTCTGCCACTTTCCTAGCATCATGGATGCCTTTTTCGCTTCTTTGAATTATTTCTTGCGCCATTTCTCGGCCGCCATTGTCCCAGATATCAGTGAAGAATTTACCGCCAACCATGCTTGCTTCGGTTGAGGGATCTTTGATGTCTTCAGGGGACAGGGCAGCTTCGGACTGAGCTAAGGATTTTATATGTTCACAACCTTTCTTCTCCAAAACAGCAGCAACTCCCCTGGCGCCTGAAAAAGCGCAGATATCACCGCGGCTGCTCAGGATTTCTTCGAAGGCTTCTGCTTCGTGACTAATCCAGTCCAGTGGACCTTCGGGATTGCCTCTTGAAAAGTCCTCTTCACTAGAAAAGGCGCCAACGCTGGCGAAGCTGGATTTTATCTTTTTCACGCATTCTACAGATTTAACATAACATTTCCTCTGAGATGCACGAAGCTCTTTAACACTTAACTCCAATTTATTGACCATATGATCACTAAGTTCTCGTTTCGTTTCCTCAAGCACACGTTCCTCTCTGGCTCTAGCTAGCTGTTTCTGAAGATCTTTAATTTCACGTTTTTGGGCTTCGGCCTGGGCTTTTGAAGCAGCTTCGTCCTTCTTTACTTTATCTACCAGTGTAAGCAGAATTTTATCCTTTTCCAGAGCTTCGTTTCTCAGTTTGATAACTTCGGAGCGTAAATTGTTAAACGCAATATCATAGCTTTCATCTTCGGCGCTTTTTTGGGCTCTTAATGCGTTGCTCAGAATCAGGCCCTGTATGAAAAAGAATCCATATAAGAATAAAGGAATGAATTACGCATTAAAAAGTTTTTTCAAACGCTTAATTTCCATACCTTTAGGCTATTATATGCAAGACTGTCTGCGAGATCCTCTTTCGTCATGGCGCATAATCCAGCTTCGAGTTTCGGGAACCCCATGCTTCTACCCATTTCCCGGCACACGGATAATTCTTTATTGTCTGGGAGACAGTACAGGAAATCATCTTCGTTTGTCCCATTGAATACTACTGCCCCCTTCGGATACTTCAACTCTCTAGCATAGTGATTCGCTTCATAGATTTCTTCTTCAGACAGTTTCTTCCCCGACGCATGTCGCACGATGTAATCGCGTATGCTGGAGGGAGCTTCGGGGGCGGCAGTGTCAATTTCTTCAACTAAAGCTGGTTCTGATATTTTCTCGGATTGTTCCTTGGCGGGCTCTGAAGGCCCAGCTTCAGCTTCAGCTTCAGCTTGTTGTTTCGAAGCTTCCATAGATGCTTCAGCGCGTTCAACAGACTCCTTTGCGGTTGTGCTTGAAGACTTAATTGTCTCCAAGACATCCAGTACGTTCACCATTCTTTTTCTTCTTGGGGTCACCAATGGGCCCTTTTGATTTTTTGTTGTGTCGACATTTGTTGAAGGACTTAAAATTTCTGATGTTTTTGGCCCTTCAATCTTCGGTTTTTCTACTGCTGAAGGCGCTTCAGTCTTCTCTTCCATCTTCGGCACTGGAGCTGGTTCTGTAGCTTTAGAGGCCAAAGAAACTTCACCAATGAATTCTGGCACTGTGGCCGGCTCAATAAAGCGTGTCCGATGGGTGAGCACCTTCATCTTTTTTCTTTGAGGCGCTGGCTCACTAGGGGCACTCGTGGTAGCTTCTGTCGCAGGAGAAGTATTTTTCCTTTTGCGACCCAATACCGGGTAGTGATTGTCAGGGTACATAAACCCGACTGCGTCAAACACACGGTTGAGCCTTTTCTTCTTTCGGCCTCCGAAGGCTGCTGATAGCGCAGTATTTTCGGCCTTCGAATATGCCCCAAGCAGTTCATCACTTAATGTTTCAATGCTTTTCAGCCAGTCATCATCAGGTTCAACAAATTTATCTGCATATTTGAATGTGTATTTCAGTCTGACCAGTCCGCCTTCGTCGGACTCTTTAATGGTCTCCTTCGGCATTTCCCACTTTTCTGCAAGTGGCCATACCCTGAAGGCAATGTGCTCTTGGACCAAGTCCCTTGTCCCAATGAAAGAGCAGACTATGCCGAAGGCTCTTTGGCATTCCTCGGCTGCTTCGTCCATTTCAACCTTCAGCCTTCGAAGTCCGAAGCGTTGCCAGATGGGGCGCATAATGATACTCTTGACATTTTCTTGCGCTGTTAAGTCATTTTTTACATAGAACCATTCAGTCATCCAGGCTCCGGGCCATCTCTTCCGAAAGGTTGGCACAGGGCGGCTTGACCCGGAGCGGGCACCGAAGCTGTAACACCCAAAATTATTGTGATATTGTTCTTTTCCCCACGGCTTCGTCTCATATAACAGTTCATGAATGTTGCAAAAACTTCTAGCATTTGGTTCTAAACCTTGGCTTCTTGCAGCCCAGACAAACATCCCCATTCTTATGATAGCTTCAGGAGTAAGTTGATGAAGGTAGACTTGAAATGTTTTCAGTACCTCAATAACAAAGTTGCTCAGGGGGAATCGAAGCCCAGCCTTGAGAAAGCTTCGGAAGATAACAACTTCATCTTCTTCGGGGGTGGGAGAAGTCTTTTCTCCAGCGTCAGCCCTCACAATAGATATATCTCGAAAATACCGCCCCCTCATATTATCAATATGACTCTGCTTGATAGTGGTCTTCCCGAAAACCGTGTGACTTGGCCGCCATGGTCGATCTTCGGCCTCTTCTCCACCACTTTCTACATCATAGCTGTCGCTGTCATCAGTATCTTCGGACAAACCTTCGAGAATCTCTTTGGTGATTTTCTCTGTATTGGTCTCCGCCATCGCAATCAGGAACCCCAGATTCTTCTCTTCCTCGAGACTCAGCTTCGTATCAGCAGGAATCTTCTTACCTTCAGACATCTTCGGAAACGCTAAAAAACTGCTCTCGAGGCCGAAGCTTCAAAATCAAAAAGACCAGCAAATCTTAAAGCACAAGAGCTAAAAATTTAGTGGACCGAAGCAGATGGCAAGTGTGCGTACCAAATGAGTTCGCGATGTGATCTTATTTATACGCCCAGGGCGTTGAAAATTGAAAGACCCCGCTTGTCAGTGAATGTTGCTATTCTAGCAAAGGGAAGGTGTTTTTTCGGACCTTCGGCTCAAGGCCTTCGTCCAAATCGCAATCTGAATTTAATATTAACAAATTAATATTGCGAGGGGCTACTGTTGGGGGCCTTCGTCCTCCGAAGGTCCTCAAAAACATGATTTGACAATGTTTTCCAAGTGGATTATGTGAACAGGTATCTTCGGACTCAGAATTATGAACATAAAGCACGGTCAGGACGAAGCCTGAACCAGACGAAGGACGAGCTGATTACCAAGCTCTACGAAGGTGCACAGCCGAAGCTGTGTGCAAGGAAGCTTCGTCGCGATAGCGGGAAGGGGAACCGACTTAAAGATGAAAAGACTACGTGGGCCTTGACAGATTTCCATAAGTCATTAACAAATGTAATGGACATGGATGTAATTTTACGTGGCTGCGTCCCGCATCTATAAATAGATGAACAGTACTCCCGTACTGTTCACGCTGACTTGGCATTGGCATTTGCGTCACGCTTGTACTTTTTACCTTCTCTCAAGACCAAAGGTACATTTGTAATTTGTAATCATTTCTATTTCTCTGTGTTAATAAAGTAGAAATGATTCTATGATTTACATTTCATGTTTTGTATGAATCCTTCGTTATTACTTGTTATATTTACGAAGGTATGTCTCTTGTGACCTTCGTCCGGAACTCATTATTCCTAGAGGGGAATAATGTTTGGTAGGACGAAGGGCCTTAACATTTAACACTTTTTATGTTGCCTTGTTCTTAATCCGAAGCATTTGAGAACAAGTCCCCAACAGTTGTAATACATTAAATCAATATAGTATGAAAGTAATGTTACTCGTTTATAATTTATTTACCTTTGACATTTCATATTTTATATTACTTTATACGATTTATTAGAATTCAGTTACGAAGATTCAACCTTCGTAATCGTATTGACTTTAACCTTCGTCCAAAGTTCATTAGTCCTTAAGGGAATAATGTTTCGTTGGACGAAGGGCATTAACATTTAACATTTTATGTTGCCTTGTTCTTAATTCGTAGCAGTTGAGAACAAGTCCCCAACATTGGCGCCCACCTCCGGTCCAACTCACTTCCACTTATTGAGCTGATGGCTTCGTTCAACGATCAAGTTGGAGCTGCTTCGGCCCCGAAGCTGGTGCTCCCGATAACAGGTGGTTCATGCTCAGAGCCAGCCAACAAAAAGCAGAGGAAAGAAGCACAGAGAAGGGTACAACATGTTGGGGTGCAAGGACCCTTCATCAAGTCAAGATGGTCCCACATTCCAATTACCTTCTCCCAAGAGGATCTTCAACTCAAGGATTACCCACACAATGATGTTATGGTTATCTCTTGTGTGATCAAAGGATTTCTGGTCCATAATGTCTTGGTTGACACAGGCAGCGCAGCTGATATCATATTTGCCAAAGCTTTCAGACAAATGTAAGAGCCCGAAGACAAGATCCATGATGCTACGCACCCTCTCTGTGGCTTCGGAGGAAGACAAATTGTAGCACTGGGCAAGATCACCATGCCAGTGACCTTCGGTTTCATCAACAACACCAGAACTGAGCAAGTTGTGTTTGATATTGTTGACATGGAATACCCTTACAATGCAATTATTGGTCGTGGCACCCTCAATGCTTTCGAAGCAATTCTTCATCCTGCTTATCTTTGCATGAAGATACCTTCAGATCAAGGACCCATTGCTATTCATGGAAGTCAGGAAGCTGCCAGAAGGGCCGAAGGAAACTGGACTGACTCAAAAGCAATCCATAATATAGATGGAGCTGAAGCTTATGAACAGTACAAATTCAGAAGGGAGAAAGCGGCTTCGGCAGATCAGCCGAAGCCCATGCTCTTATGTGAGGACATAGCAGAGCAGAAAGTGCTGTTGGGCTCCCAATTATCCGAAGAACAGGAGAAAACCTTGATAAGGTTTTTGTTCAACAACAAAGATGTCTTTGCGTGGTCAGCTAATGATCTTTGCGGAGTTAACAGGGATGTTATTGAACATTCGCTCAATGTTGATCCATCCTTCAGACCCAGAAAGCAGAGGCTTCGGAAAATGTCTGATGACAAGGCCGAAGGAGCTCGAAATGAAGTCAAAAGACTCCTCAGTGCAGGAGTTATCAGAGAAGTAAAGTACCCAGAATGGCTAGCTAACACTGTTATGGTAAAAAAGGCCAATGGCAAATGGCGAATGTGTATCGATTTTACAGATCTCAACAAGGCCTATCCGAAGGACGAATTCCCATTGCCAAGGATAGACTCCTTAGTTGATGCAGCAGCTTTGTCAGAGCTTATGAGTCTTTTAGACTGTTATTCAGGCTATCATCAAATTTGGATGAAGAAGGAGGATGAGCCGAAGACCAGTTTCATAACCCCTAGTGGAACATATTGTTACCTTCTGATGCCTGAGGGGCTCAAGAACGCTGGAGGAAGTTTCAGCAGAATGACTTCGAAGGTTCTTCAGTCTCAGATAGGCAGAAATGTGCTAACTTATGTTGATGATATCATTGTAAAAAGCACAAAACAAGAAAAATCACATTGCTGATTTGCAGGAGACCTTCGCCAATTTTAGACAAGCTGGTCTAAAGCTGAATCCAGAAAAATGTGTCTTCGGAGTAAAGAAGGGGAAATTTCTTGGATGCTTGGTTTCAACAAAGGGAATTGAAGCTAATCCAAGTAAAATTGAAGCTATACTTCGAATGGAGCCACCAAATACAAAAAAGGGGGCCCAAAGATTGACGGGGAGACTGGCATCTCTCAATAGATTCATATCCAGATCAGCAGAGAGAAATTTACCATTCTTTGAAGTGCTGAAATCAGCCGAAGTCTTTCAATGGGGACCAAGCCAACAAAAAGCCTTCGAGGAACTGAAGCAATATTTGATGGATCTAACAACATTAACTCCACCAACACCAGGGGCTCCTTTGTTATTATATGTGGCAGCTTCGCACTCAGCGGTAAGTGCAGCACTTGTCCAGGAAAAGCTTGATGGCCAAGTCAAGAAGCAGGTCCCAGTATATTTTGTATCTGAAGTTCTTAGTGTATCAAAGAAAAAACTATACAGAATTGGAGAAGGTGTTATATGCTGTCTTGATGGCATCCAGGAAGCTTCGGCATTACTTTCAAGCATATAATATTGTTGTTCCTTCTTCGCAACCGTTGAAGGATATTATGCGAAATAGAGAAGCTACTGGACGGATTGGAAAATGGGCTGCGGAGCTCAATGAATTTTGCATTGATTATGTGCATAGATCTTCGATCCAGTCTCAAGCATTGGCAGATTTCATTGCCGACTGGACGCCAGGGGCTCAGGATGAAGAAACAAATAAAGATGCCGAAGTGTGGACAGTGTTTTGCGATGGGTCATGGGGAACCTTCGGAGCAGGAGCAGCTGCTGTGTTGGTCTCACCATCCAAAGTTAAAACTTGTTATGCGGCAAGACTCGATTTTAGTTGCACAAACAATATTACTGAGTACGAAGCCTTGCTTTTGGGTCTTCGGAAGTTAAAAGCAATGGGAATCAGAAGGGACATTCTTAAAACTGATTCCCAGGTTGTTTCCGGTCATATTGACAAGAGTTGTAAGGCTAAAGATCCGAAGCTCGAAAAATATCTAGACACGGTCCGAAGGATTGAAGCCTCCTTCGAAGGATTTTCTGTCAAAAATATTCCTCGAGGAGAGAATGAGCATGCTGATTTGCTAGCTAAGTCAGCGGCACAGGGGTTGCCCTTACCTTCGGATGTGTTCTTCGAAACAATAAAAGCACCTTCAGTGGAGCTTCTTGAAAGAGCAGTCCTCAATATATCTCCTGTTTATAGTGAAGACTGGAGAACTGAGATCATCTCTTACCTTCAGGGTAACTTCCTTTCAGATGACGAAGCTTATAACAGGAGGATAGAGGCAAGAGCTCGTCCATATGTCATGATAAAAGGGGAGTTATACAAGCATGGAGTTTGTGCTCCATTACTCAAGTGTTTATCCAGAGCCGAAGGCATAGAATTGATGAAAGAAATACATGCAGGCCTGTGTGGATCTCACATTGGTTCTAGGTCGTTACTTGGAAAAGTTTTTCGTCAAGGGTTTTACTGGCCGAAGGCAGCTTCGGATGCAGCGGAATTAGTTCAAAAGTGCGAAGGTTGTCAGAAATGTGCAAGAGATCAAAAACAACCTTCGTCTTTAACTCAGCTGATACAACCCACCTGGCCATTACAAAGGTGGGGCCTTGACTTGTTAGGTCCGTTACCACCGGCCCAAGGAAACTTAAGATATGTTGTAGTAGCCGTGGAATATTTTTCTAAATGGATTGAGGCAAAGCCTTTAGCCACAATAACTTCGTCCACCATTCAAAAGTTTTTCTGGCAGAATATTGTTTGTCGTTTCGGAGTACCAAAGGCCATCACTATAGATAATGGAACACAGTTCGACTCCGAAGATTTCAGACAATTTTGTGATCAAATTGGCACGAAGATCCATTTTGCATCAGTTAGACATCCGGAGTCAAACGGACTTGTTGAAAGAGCCAATGGCATCATAATGACAGGAATAATGAAGTTAATCTTCAATCAACCCAGGGGAAAGTGGCCAGATCAATTAATCAAAGTGGTGTGGAGCCACAATACAACAACATCAAGGTCAACAGGCTTTACTCCATTCAAATTATTGTTTGGTGACGAAGCAATAACTCCGGAGGAAGTTAAAACCGGATCAATAAGAGTAGTAGCTTCGGCAGAATCAGATTTCGAAGCTGATCACTCTGTAGAAAAAGATGCTATAGAAGGGATCAGGCTTCAAGCTGTGGAGAACATCAATAAATATCAAGCCAAAACAATCAAATGGCGTGATAGAAAGGTTCGGCTAAAGAATATTGAGCCAGGACATTTGGTACTTCGGAGAGTGGCAAACCCAGATACAGTAGGCAAGTTGCAGTTGAAATGGGAGGGACCTTTTTTGGTAGCATCTTCGTCAAGACCCGGTTCATACAGATTGAAGGATATGGACGGCAACGACATTCCTAGATCTTGGAATGCGGATGAACTTCGGCGATTTTATGTATAACTTGATGTAATTTTTTATATTTTCTATTTTTCTTTTATGGCACCCTTTTCCTTTCTAAAGGGGGAGAAAGGTTTTTAATGGGGCCATCACATGTAATTTCTTTTTTATTTTATTTTTACCTCTATAAGAGCAAAATCCCCCAGAGATGTAAATGTAAAAACTGAAAACGCACCATCGAGTGCCGAAAAAGAAAAAAAAAGAAACAGAGAAGAAGCTCGAAAGCCGTCCCTAAGGGGATGCGGAGCACGACGAAGCTACTAAAGAAGTCGCTCCAAAGGGGGCGCAGTGTAAGTTTTCTGCTCAGAAGTCGTTCCAAAGGGAATGCAGAGCTTACAGCGAAAAATCAACGCTGATACCGCCGAAAGTAAAAGGCGAAGAAGCTCCTAAGGGAGGCTTGCAGCGAAAAATCAACGCTGATACCGCCGAAAGTAAAAGGCGAAGAAGCTCCTAAGGGAGGCTTACAGCAAAAAATCAACGCTGATACCGCCGAAAGTAAAAGGCGAAGAAGCTCCTAAGGGAGGCTTACAGCGAAAAGTCAACGCTGATATGTGATTGTCTCTAAGGAAATAACGGTTGTGATTGTGGCTTCAGATGTGTGTTTGAACATTCATTTGCACACCACATTACATCATAACATTTGCATTCATAAACATTCATCCAGGCATATGTAGGATAACCATCATCATAGCATAAGTGGCTGCTTCGGCAAAAAGGAAAAAAACTGTCTTTTGTACTTCGTCGTATACGAAAAGAAGAGCTTCGACAGAAAGGAAAACCAGTTTTTATGCTTCGCTGTGTACGAAAAGAAGGGAAGGTGTTTTTTCGCCTTAGGCTCAAAAAGATAATTTCGTCCACATCAAAGCACCTCATACATTAATGGAAGGGTAAGAGCATATTACAAGGTATGAACAAAATTCATTAAGAACAGTTTAGCCATATTTACAAAAGTTATTTCAAAAGTTTCTTGAGTTTTTCTACAGTCTATTCCTACTGATCTTCATGGGGCCTCAGCTTCGGCGTCATACTCTTCAAGCATCGGTCTCGGCGGCTTCGTCACCCTACATGAATTAAGTTGTGAGTCAAAACCAAGTTTGAAGGAGAAGGTAAACACAAGGTATGATTTCTTACTGGTTCAAGATGACTTCGAGCTTCGTCTCCAGCCTTTTCTCGCCCGCCTTTTGTCCATATCATCTTTACAAATCTATTAGAAATGCTTCGGGCGAGGTCAGGAATGTCATCTAAAATTGATGGTGACAGGGTGAAATTGGGCCTGTTAACAATTTTTCCATGGTCGCAGCCAGCTTTCAGAAAAGCTGCAGCAGTGCCCCGAGAAGCTACCCAGGCACAAAAGTCACCGTGCCTGGCTATAACTTCGTCAAGCTCATCAATTTCACCCTCAATATGTTCGAAGGTCTTTTGTAAATCTTCAGGTGATGGAGTGAATTTCTCGCTGCTAGCCCCAACTGAGTGGAAGATCTTTCTCAGTCGCTCAATACATTTACTGCTAAACTCCAAACATTTGTCTTGAAGGCTTGACAATAATTTTTTCAAATTTGAATTTTGTTGGACTTCGGCTTCAAATTTCGCATTAAGTTCTTGCTTCTCTTGTTCAAACTGTTCAGATTGGCAGAGAAGCTTCGTATTCAATTCTGCTATTTTAGCTTCGGTTTCTGCCAATAAGCCTTCAGTTGACTGAAGCTCGAAGTCTTTCTTTTCAATAGCAGCTGATTGCTCTTTTATTTTGTTCTCTAAATTTTCAATCATAACCTCGTGTTTTTTGTCTTCTAGATCCTGCTGCATTTTCAAAGCCTTACTCAACAGCATACTCTGCACATAAACAACCTTCGTTAGAAATGTTTTCATTATTAAAAACAATAAAAGTCAAGGGAAAGTAGTTCACCTTGAAATTGGAATAAAATAAACTACCAACGATATGTTGTCGTCGGTAGCGGCTAATATCTGTTTCTAGCTTCGGAAAACCGATACTCTTTGATAGAGTACCGATAATCTTAGCTCCAGTCTGATCCCGGATACAGCCTAATTTTTCATCGTCAATACCTCCGAAGAGGAGTGCTCCTGGTTTATATCCGCAAGATTTGGCATATTCTTTAAGCTCTTCTATTTCGGTTTTTGACAATTCTTGTCCAACTAAATTTTGAAACATGAAGGTTTTGTCCTCCGAAGTATCGTCAGCTATTTCTTTTCCTTTCCCAGACACTGCGGTCATGGTCTCTTCGGCGGCAGTAGTAGCTTCTTCTGTGGCCATTTCTAGCAGTATTTTGTCGACATGTTCAATCGTAGTTTCCAAGTTCAAATCTTCGGCTGAGGTAGCTTCGGTAGCCGCGATTTCTGAAGGTGCGACTTCAACATTTGATATTTCCTCAGCCGCTGGTATTTTCCGAGCTGAAGCTCTCGGTGGTGTCTTGTCAATGACTTCGGTCACTGCGATGATTTTTTGTCTCTTTGTTGTTTTCTTCGTTTTTTCGGGCTCCTTTTCCTTCTGAAAAAATTTCGTCAGTTGAGGCCCTAATGGACTTAGCTTCACAGGCAGGGATTCAGTCATTACCTTCAAAATCTCTTCCACGTCAGTGGCAGAGCGTGATGCGGGAGTCTCTTCTTCGTCAGATACTTTTCGCTTCGGAGATGATACTTTTCTCTTCTTCAGAATATTCTTCCCTTTTGGCGGTTCTCTCATCTTCATTTAAAGCTTCGGCTACCCTTCTCCTTTTCTGGCCTTCGACAATTTTATTCAGTTGTTCGTAGTCAGGGTATTCAAAACCCAAGGCGTCTAGCACTCGATTCAGTCTTCGCTTCGGACGGGTACCGAAGGCTACAGTCATCAACTGATCTTCTTTTTTGGAGTAATTACCGAGTATCTCATTGCACATTACTTCAGTTGTGTCCAGCCACTCTTGGTAAGGCGTTTTAAAGTATTTCTTAAACTTGTAATAGTAAGGTAACCGCACAAGCTCCCCTTTCTTCTTCTCCCCCTTTAGCTTCAGCATTTCCCATTCTTTTAAAGTAGGGAAAACCCTGAAGGCCAAGAACTCTTGAACCAGGTCCCTAGTACTGATATGCTCTGAAATAATTTTAAACTCACCCAGTGCAGCCCAAGTGGGACCTTCTAATGTCATGTGGCATCGCGGTCTTGTTTCTCCGAAGATCAATTCAAGAGGGCTTTGTACCAGCTTCTCTTTGTCTTCGTCAACTTTCACATAAAACCACTCTGACTTCCAGCCTGCCGACCATTTACTTCGGTAGCTAATTACAGGAAACTTTGTGGTTTTCCGATAGGCAAAATTATAGCAACCAAAGTTATCATGTAATCCATCTTTTCTAGCCTTCGTCTGGTAATGTAGTTCATGAACTCGACAAAAGCTGTCGGCAAACGGCTCAACCGCCTGGCTTCGGAGGGCCCAGATATAAACACTAAGCCTAACGATAGCGTTAGGAGTCAGCTGATGAAAGTAGATCCCAAATTCCTTCAATACATCTGCAATAATCCCATGGAGGGGGAATCTCAACCCAGCCTTTAGAAAACTCTTGAAAATGACTATTTCATCCTTCTCTGGCTTCGGGGTGGTTTCTTCCCCCCCGAAGCGAAGTAGCTTCTTCTGATTCTCGCTGAAATAACCCGACTTCACCATCTTGGAGAGATCAGCCTTAGAGACAGTCGACTTGCCGAAGTCCAAGTGGCTGGGCTTACTTGGCACGGCAATATGATAATCATCTTCGGGATCAGTTTCTTCAATATTTCCTTCTTCCGTTTCGGCAGCAACTTTGGGGATGGGAACAGTTTGTTCTGTCTCGGCGGTATGGATTCCCTCCGAGGTTACCAGTCCGGATCGTTGCATCGCTTCGGAGATGGGAACAGTCTCCGATCCTTCAGTTTCGCCTCCCTCACGCTCAACTCTAGCGGTAGAGCGCACTCTGGCCATCTAATTCTGAATTTTTTGGGAACTAAATATTTTTTCTTCCGAAGCTTTTTCTTCTGACGAAGTAGGCTTCAAACTAAAGCTTCGTTTGATTCCGAGAGTCAAGCTTCGGCTATCGTTAAAAATTTTGGCAGCAAAACAGTGCAAATAGCAATGAATGCTGTGGTAACTTCACATCTACCCATCTGTTTATATAGTGATGCAGGTAAGGAGGTGAATCGCCAGGATTTTTACACCAGGCAAACAGCTACTTGCACCCGCTGCAAGGTGGGACCGCTACGCGCTCGGAAACTAAATCGTTTCTCGACAACGAGCTCAGGGAAGGTGTTTTTCAGACCTTCGGCTTCCTGAAGCCTAAGAGACTTTTTTTCACGGATCAAGCTCGTTACGAAAAACGATCTAGCACCACGAAGGGGCTACTGTTGGGATTATGCTTCGTCGTCGAAGGTCTTGAAGGGAGAAACAGCTTCGGCTGAAGCTGTCCGCATGTGATGACCGAAGGTTTCTCTTCATGAAGCTTCGGAATTACAAACCGACTTAAGAGTAGAATGACCTTTTAGTCCATAAATGTTTGAGTCGTTGTTGTAATTCCTTATGAGGGGCATGGTTGTAATTCCTCCCAGGCTATGTCCCGTGCCTATAAATAGTGAACAGTATTCCTTTACTGTTCACGCATTCCTGTAATTGCAATCGCATCATTCGGGAATCAATCTTTGTCAAGACAGAGGTATAATTGTATCCAATGTTGTAATACATTAAATCAATATAGTATGAAAGTAATGTTACTCGTTTATAATTTATTTACCTTTGACATTTCATATTTTATATTACTTTATACGATTTATTAGAATTCAATTACGAAGATTCAACCTTCGTAATCGTATTGACTTTAACCTTCGTCCAAAGTTCATTAGTCCTTAAGGGAATAATGTTTCGTTGGACGAAGGGCATTAACATTTAACATTTTATGTTGCCTTGTTCTTAATTCGTAGAAGTTGAGAACAAGTCCCCAACAAACATCTTATTCTCCCCTGTCATGTGGTTTGTGCATCCTCTATCAATAATCCAGCTTGTGCCTTGGATGCATAAACATGCAAGGTGATTTAAGCTTGGGATTTAGGTACCCAACTCTTGTTGGGTCCTACATGGTTAGTCACATAAGACTTTGGAACCCAAATGCAAGTTTTGCCTCCCTTGCACTTAGGCCCCACATTTCTAGCAACAACTTTATCATTTTTACACATTAGCAAAAATGAAGCATCATAAGTCTAATAAAGTATAGTTGGGCCACTAGATGCATTTCTAGGCGCATTGGAAACAACATGATGAGCATGGAGCCTAGGTCTATTCCTACCATGATCATGCGATGAACTAGAAGATGCAAACATGGCTTGAGAATCAAAGACAACATCATGACGAGTTTGTAAAACAACATGATCATAACAACTATCATGATGAGCAACACTAGAAGCATTCTGAGCATACAGATAAGCATGATTCTTTTTATCATGAAAAGAATGCAAACTACTAGCCATAGGTGCCTTCCCTTTCTCCTTGATGAGATTGGAGGCCCTTTGGCTTGTTAAGTTATTGGTTCCCTTTTGGAAACCAAGTCCATCCTTAATGGAGGGATGTATACCAATGTTGTAGGCATCCCTTGCAAACTTTATTTTGTCACACTCAGTTTTGCAAGTTTTAAGTTTAGCATTAAGGTTTGCAATTTCACCATTCAATTTAGAGATGGTGGAAACATGATTGTTGCAAGCATCAACATCAAAATCTTTACATTTATTGCAAATAGAGACATGTTTCACAGATGAACTAGCAATATCTAATTTTTCTATTCTAGCATTTAAATTAGCATTTGATCTCTTAAGACTAGAAATAGACTCATGGCAAGAAGATAATTCAGAAGTCAATATTTCATTTTTCTTAGTCTCTAAAGCGAGAGATTTTTCAACATTAGCAAGTTTACCATGTTCTTTATAAAGAATATCTTCTTGTTTTTCTAATAACATATCCTTCTCATTAATGGCATCAATTAATTCATTGATTTTATCTAATTTAGATTTATCTAAACCCTTAAAGAGATCACTAAAGTCTACATCATCGTTAAATTCCTCATCAATAGAAGAAGTTTACTTAGGGGTATCTCGTGTACGTACCTTCTTCTCCTTAGCCATGAGGCATGTGTGATGCTCGTTTGGGAAGAGGGAAGACTTATCGAAGGCTAACACAACAAGTTCCTCATCATAGGAGTCGGATGAAGAGCAGTCCGAGTCCCACTCCTTGCCGATGTGAGCCTCGCCCTTTGCCTTTCAGTAGTTCTTCTTCTTTTCCTTCTTCCCTTTCTTTTCTTGTCCCTGGTTGTTTTCATTATCGGAACATTATGCAATAAAATGACCAGACTTACCGCATTTGAAGCACGACCGCTTTCCCTTTGATTTATTCTTGTTGGGGTACTCCTTGCGTCCTTTTAGTGCGGTCTTGAAATGCTTGATTACTAGCGCCATCTCTTCCACATTGAGTCTAGCAGCCTCCACTTGTGCCACCTTGTTAGGTAGCGCCTCCTTGCTGCTTATTGCCTTGAGAGCAACGGGCTATGGCTCGTAGAGTGGAAGTGGTCCATTTGCATTGTCAACGACGTACTTTGCCTCTTTTACCATCATGCACCCGCTTACGAATTTTTCGAGAATTTCCTCGGGCGTCATCTTGGTGTACCTGGGATTCTCACGAATAAGGTTTATAAGATGAGGATCAATAACGATAAATGACCTTAGCATGAGTCGAACGACATCATGATTCATCCATCTTGTACTCCCATAGCTCTGAATCTTATTCACCAGATGTTGGTCACTTGTTCTCAAATGCTATGAATCAAGAACAAGGCAACACAATTGTTAAAGGTTAAAGACCTTCGTCATTCGAAGCGTTATCTCCTTTTGGATATAATGATCTTCAGACAAAGGTCATGAAGGACACACCTTCATCATTTATGAGAACAAGAATACATGGAAATAATATATGTAATCCATTCATTCATTCATTCATTCATTTATGTATCTCTTGATATACACATGAACATTAACAGAATTTATATTACATTGATACCTTCGGCTTGTTCGAAGGTGTTGACTTGAGAGCAATTACAATCCAGCGTGAACAATACGGTGGTACTATTCTATTTATTGGCATGAGACGCAGCCCAGGTAAAAATACATTTACAACCTTAACATTTGTTCATAACTATGACATAAATCATTAGGGACTAGCTAGTCTTTTCCTCTTCGGTTCAGCAACATGCTTGATCTTCGATATTACTTCACGCCGAAGCTGTTACTCTTTGGCTATAACTTCAGCATTCATTGTTATCATTCTCGGGCTATACCTTCATCTTGGAGACCTTGGACAGAGGAGTAAACTTCCATCATGAACTAAAGCTCCCTGTAATAATCAATATTATGCAAAAAGCAAATGGTTAGTCATGTTTTTAGGACCTTCGGAAGAGGAAGGCCCCAACAGTAGCCCCTTGCAGTATTATTTTGTTTCTTTGTAACAAATTCAGACTGCGATACGAATGAAGGCCTTTAGCCGAAGGTCCGAAAAACACCTTCACTTCGCTAGAATAGCGAATCGTTCTGAACCGTGGGACCCACTGACCAATGGAGCTCTGAGTATATATATATATATATATATATATATGGAGGTCTGCGCTGTGAATATTTTTCGTGCCATTTAGCTCTCTGTGTTGTGATTGCCATTTTAGCCTTCTTCTTCTATGAGCGCAATTGTTTTTTTAGCTTCGACATTTACTGTGATTGTCATCAAAATGGCTGAGGATAAGAAGACTGTAGACCCCACACCTGTTATCTTTTACAAAGCAATGGAAAGTACCATCGTTGAAAAATCACCAATGAAATGATGGCTGGGTTATCTAGGGATTCCAGCGACAGTGATAGCTTTGATATGGAAAGTGGTAACGAGGATGCCGAAGATCGACCGTGGAGGTCAAGCCATGTTGTTTTCGGGAAATCAACTATCAAACAAGACCAGATTGAAGCGATGAAGGGCAAATATTTCCATGATATATCTATAGTGAGGGCTAGGGGAGAAAGCACTGTTCCTCTTCCCGAAGTAGATGAAGTACTGGTTTTTAAATGCTTCATGAAGGCTGGGCTTCGTTTTCCATTGCACAAGATGCTGGTTGAAGTACTGAAGACATTTGAAATATACCTTCATCAACTTACTCCCGAAGCTTTGATTAAAGTGGGGGGTTTTTATTTGGGCTATGAGGAGCCAAGGGCTAGAGCCAGATGCCAGGTGCTTCTCTAATATTCATGAATTATCTTACCAGACAAAGGCAACTGGGAAGGAGCAGTACCATAACAACTTCGAGTGCTACAGCTTTGTACCCCGCTCTGATGCAAGATATCCCGTGCCAACATTTTGAAAGAAATGGTCGAGCTCTTGGATGAAACAATGGTTCTATATGAAGAATGATCTAAGTGAGAGGGAAGATGTGAGGGGCATTATTCAGCATCCCATATGGTCACGCTTTGGTATTAGAAGGCCGTCAATTGCAATTGGGAACGAAGTGCAGGCGTGTTTAATGGCTTTCAACACCGTGTGCACTTACATCAGTACTAGGGATTTGGTACAGTAACACATTGCTTACAAGGTATGGCCTCTTGTGAATGACTGAGAGATGCCGACAGAAACTGCTGCTGGCTCCAGCCAAGGTGGTTTGGTTTATCTAAGATACACCTTCTAGTATAGAAGCCAATTTGATGAGCCGAATGACGATTGGCTAGAAGCTGTTGAGGCAACCAGTGATGAGCTGCTGGGAGCCTACACGAAGGCAGAGGATGAAGTCATGATCATTGCCTTCGGCGCTCGAGGAAAAGAGATTGAACAGAGTTTTTGATGTGATCGGGTTTGTTTATCTAGACTATTGCTTCCCTGCCTGAAAACAAGGGTTAAAGAGAAAAATGGCAGCTTCGACCTCTTCTGGTTCATAGAAACCGAAGAAAGCTAAGTTCCTGACTCGTAAGACGAAGCTACATTCTTTAGAAACACGGCTGTAGCGCCTATGACAGAGAAGGTGAAGCTTGTTGAAAGTGCTGAAGTTATCCCCTTAGTTATGGAAACAGTTCCTGCAATGCCAGTCGAAGTTAGTGCGAATCCAATAAAAGAGCCGGGACCAAAGAAAACAGCAGAAGAACATCCAAAACTGCTGAGTCCCCCAACTGTGGCAGGGTTGCCAAAGCTATCAACTACTGCTACCACGACTTCAAGGAAAAGGAGAATGGCTAGTGTTTTGGATGTTGTTTTGGAATCCATAAAAACACCAACTCCTGCTTCTGTCGAAGCTCTTGACGAGAAAATTGAAGATGCAAGAAGTGGTCACTGCAAGCGCTTCTTCTATTCATGTTGAAGCAGGACCTTCGGGAGCTACACCAGTAAAGCTAGTGGGAGAGATTCTTCTAGAAAAGCCCACGTCACCTGTTCCCGAAGCACCTTCGCATGGTGATTTGAACTATATTGTTCAACATGCTTCGGGAAAGCAGCTATCAGCACATCAAATTGCCGAAGTGCAACACTATGCTAAGGAGCTGAAATACCCCCAAGGGTCCTTGGTATACGGAGGAGACAACGAAGATGACTTCATTTACTGTCTACCAGACAGTAATGAGATCAATGTTTGCCATGAAATGATGGACAACATGGGGTATGCAAAGCTTGAGCTTGGTCTGTCTGCAATGACGAAGGATCAACCTGCGGATAGCCTCGCCTACAACAGCTTGAATGTTTGTATACTTTGGCTTCTCATTTTGTAATTTTTGTTATGGTGAACTATTTTTGTAGTAATTCTTATTGTTATTAGTTGTTCACTCTTTGTTTGCCAGGGTTTAATTCTAAGTAAAGCTTTAAAAACTCAAAAAGATGCAGAAGATGAAAGCAGTCAAATAGCAATTGGAAACCTTCGTTCGAAGGTCATAACATTAAGAAACGAAGCTCTTGAAAAGGATAAGATCTTGCTCTCTTTGGTGAAGAGATTAAAATCTAGTGAAGCCAGGCTTTCTAGCCTTTCTGAAGCAGAGCAGAAGATGAAGAAGGTTGAAAAGCGACAATTGAAAGATGTGAGCGCATTGCTGACTTGGAGGATGCATTGTCCACTCAAGTGGAATTGCATAGAACCGAAGTGCAAGAACTAGAAAAGAAACTTGACGAAGTAACTGGAAATTTCAATGTGGAACAAACAAAGTTTGAGATATCTGACATGGAACGGTTAAGGGTGCAGAAAAATATTGAGGAGCTTCGTCAAGCTAAAGAGGAATGCTACAATGTTGTTAAGGAATGTGCTAATAATTTGAAAAAATAGTTTTACTAAGGTTGGCGCATTCTCCTTAGAGTAGAACTTTATCTGCGATGATCCTGACGGGGTTATCCGATAGATTAATGGCAAAGCCGAAGCTTTTGAGGAGATCCTCAGTGATAGGGGGACTTCTGTGCTTTTGCCGGCGCCCGTGGGGCCGTGTCAGTCCTTGAAAAGGTTGGATGCGAATATGCCAAGGCTGTGGTTCAGCCAGGATTCTCGCTTTCAGCCAGTGATATTAGAAACCCTTCGGCCGAAGCCATTGCACTAGGTGGAAAGTTTTATTTCGAAGTATGGCTGAAGGGTGGCCAAGAGATAGCTGATGAAGCTATCAGAAAGAAAGATAAAGAATCTCATGACACCTTGGAAGATGCCAGAAAAACTGAAGAAGCTGCTGAACGTGCTAGACTTATAGGTATATCTATCCTGACTTAGCTTCATAAAAGCTTCAGTACTAAGAGACTCTTTTATTTTGGTGCAGCTGAGCTCTCTCCCCCTCCAGAGCCATACAATCCTGAAGCTGATCCCTCTCTGAAGGGGGCGCTTGACATAATTAGAATAGCTAACGAAGCCGTTGACGAAGGTGTCAATAGACTACTAGGCGAAGCTACTGACAAAGTTTTAAAAGATGGCTAGGGCCTGTTGTCACACCTGGTTTTAGAAGGCAAATCGAATGCGAACCATGTACGTGCCAGGATCAGCAATTCACACACACAACAGTTACATAATCGGACATCATCACACAGTGCTCGAATAATAACATAAAAGATAGTAATAGTCGATTACATCATGATATCCGAGACATCCACATAGTCTTTAACAATTATCAAAGTGCGAAAACGAAACATAGATACACACGGCCTTCACAGGCAGCTAACTGGGGGTTTGCCGCTAACCCATGCCTAGAATTCATCGTACACTTGGAACTCCTGGAGGTCTTCCTCCACGACTTCATCTTCTCCTGAGCAGTGGTTGCAACGTGGACAACCTGTGGGGTTGGTGTGTAAAGCAAGGGTGAGTACACATCAACATACTCAGCAATTGTCCCGTTTGGCTGTAGTGGACTAGCTTTATGCGGGGTTAAGTCAAGCAGTTGTTTTTAGTTGGTCAGGTTATTATTACTAGTAGAGAGCTAGGTTTTAGCATTAGCCCAAGTTGTTAACCCAAAAGTACCCTTTCCAAACGGAAAGAATACCATAAAACATTATCATAAGCATAATCAAAACCATTATCCTCGTCATCACCTGTAAACCAAACATCTCTGATCAATGTATCTCTAATCAATGGAGCTCCCTTGGCCGCTCATAACCGCGAGCATGACTGATATATCAGTTTCATAACACTCTGCAGAGGTTGCACAATTTAGCCACAATCCGTGATTCCCTTTTGCCTCGGGCCGATCAAACCCTTAAACACTACCAAGGTGAACAGGCAGGGTTTCACTATGTAGCCTTTACAAAGATTCCTTGAGGCTGTAGCCGCCCATTAGGTTTCCTAAATGTATCGCACTCCTCCCCAAGGGGCAATCCACCGTCGACAGAGCGAGCCGCATACATCGAGCCCCATTGACGGCACGACGCTACACCTCTGTTCCTCTAATTATTCAGCTAAGGGCGTCCCATACCACCCTCATGGTTGCACTGTTTTCCTGGGCGGTCATCTAACGAACCAGTCCTTACGGAGAGGCACTCGAGAAACCGCTCGAGTCCCCTTAAATGCCACAATATCATCATCATAATTAAAAGGGAAAACATCGTATCATAAATAATCTCATCATGTTCATTGATTAATGTGAAGCACTAGCATAAAGCTAAACCAAAATAACCCAACCCATATAGGTAAACAAGGACAAGATCAACAAAAGCTAGTCAATCCTTAGATATAAATTGTGTAAATGCGGGGAGTGAATTATAAAATGAATAGGACATAGATGGGTCAAGGTACACTTGCCTTCACCAACCAGCTGTTGCTTAGGGTCTTCACCTGCAACTCCTTCGGACTCCACCAACTGACCGTTATCTATACGAGTTCAAACATACATTCCACAAATTTAATATAAAAAGAACAGTACATTATGTAGTAAAATATAATAAATAAGCGAACGCTCGGTGAAGGGGTCGCACCTACGACTAAGCAAGAAAGAGAAAGCAACGGTCGAGGCTACGGTCGAAGAGCGATCACGTTAAGTGATTATAGATTAAAGTACTCATCTAAACATAATCGTATTAATTTGACAATCACATTATGCATAGAATAAAGTTACGCTATGCGTTTAATTATTATGAACAATTCAAGGTAAATTTAAAAAGGATTGTCGCGTGGCAAAACGCACGACGGCACACACGAACTAAACCGAAAATAAAATGAGTCGTCGCACGGCGAAGCGCGCGACACAACACTTAGATTGAACTGAAACAAAACTAAATCGTCGCGCGACGAAGCGCGCAACGAAACACTTGAATAAATTATGAGAATAACGTCAAGCGTCGCGCGACAAAGCATACGACAACATACATCACTTAAACTGAATTTAAAACAAAACGTCACGCGAATAAACGTGCGACGTCACACATTAAATAACCTAAACTTAAATTAAATCATCACACGACGAAGCACACGACACCACATTAATAAATCCGGATTTTAACTAAATCGTCGCGCGACGCAGCACGTTAATTAAACTAAATTTAAAATTACTTAAACTGAAATTTAAACCTCGCGTGCGCAAGGGCTGCGCGCGCCGGGGCCACGCAGGGCCGCGTAGACCGCGCCGGGGCCACGCCAGCCGCGCCAGCCACGTCGGGGGCCGCAAGCCGCACCGGGGACCACGCGCTGCGGGGCAAGGGCAGGGGGCCGCTCCGCCGCGCCAAGGGGCAGGGACGGGGGCCACACACCGCCACGCTGAGGGGCAGGGACGGGGGCCACGCGCCATGCCGAGGGGAGGGACGGGGGCCGCGCCACCGCGCCGAGGGGCCGGGACGGGGGCCGCGCACCGAGGGGAGGGGAGGGGCGGGGGGCCATGCGCCTATGGCAGAACCTCTCAAGTTATTGGGCCCACATGCACCTGTCCTCGTCTCAAAGACCTCAGATGGCTATGCGTGTGCACCAGATAACTTAACAAGGTCCGTCCGAGTGCCTCAAGGACCCCGGATAAACCACTTATAACCAGGATCACAAGATTAAGTAAACACTAATCACATACCCACATTTGTAGTGGAAATTCTTTATTACAACATGTTACAAGTTACAAGTTTACATTATATTTATCGGAGTGATTACAAAAGCGATTCAAAGAAATATACTTTGAAATTGATGGGGGCCTTCGTCTTCCGAAGGTCCTCAAAAACATGATTAACAATGTTTCCCAAGTGTAATATATGTACAGGAACCTTCGAACTCGGAATGAAGCTGTACACAATATGAAAAGCATGGTCAGGACGAAGGTCGAACCAGCTCTGAAGCTACGCGCAAGGAAGCTTCGACTCATAGCAGAAAAAGGAACCGACTTAAAGAGGAAAAGACTATCTAGCCCTCGATAGATTGTCCTTAAGTCAATAGTAAACATGAAGGGCATGAATGTAATTTTAGACAGGCTATGCCCTGTGCCTATAAATAGATGAACAGTACCCCGGTACTGTTCACGCTGACTTGTATTCACTCGTGCGTCACGCTTGGACTTTTGCCTTCTGTCAAGCCGAAGGTATAAATGTAATTCAATATTGTTCATGTTCATTTATGATGATATAAAAAAGATATATTAAGGATGTCATATGATTATTCATGTTATTTCTCATGTTTCATATGCTTCTTCTTTCATTAATATATACTGCGATGATGAAGGTACGCCCTTCATGACCTTCGTCCTAAGATCATTATACCCTAAGGGAGATAATGCTTCGAAGGATGAAGGGCCTTAACCATTAACATTTTGTGTTGCCTTGTTCTTAATTCATAGCATTTGAGAACAAGTCCCCAACATTGGAGCCCACCTCCGGTGAACTCAATCGACCACCTTCGGCAAGCCGTGACCTTCGTCATGCCACCGAAGAAAAATTCTTCGGGGCTAGGGGCTGCACTACAGCCACTGGACGTCAACTAGGACACGTTGCGCGAAGCTCAAACTCAAAAGAGGAAGGCTACAAGTCCAACACCCCAAGAGGAGGAGTTAGACCAGGAGATAAGGGATCTCGAAGCTATCCATCAGCAGGTCGAAAGGAAGAGAGAGAAAATGCTTCGTCTTTCCGATCTACAGAAGAAGATCGATGAAGCTGCTGAAGAAATACGGCATCTTACTCAAGATGACTAGGACCGAAGACCTCCACAAAGAGAGATTCGTCAAGACAATTCCTACAATGATGATGATTGGTATGATGATTTCCATCATGGAAATTTTGCTTTTGATGATGCTTCTCATCTATCGGCAGAACTGCAGGCTACCCCATGGCCCCCGTCATACAAGCCACCTCAGCTCCCCATGTATGATGGGCACTCAGATCCGAAGCAGTTCCTAATGAGCTACGAAGCAACTATATCTTCGTACAGGGGCAATACTGCAGTCATGGCGAAGTCCTTCGTCATGGCAGTCCGAAGTGTGGCCCAGACATGGTACTCTTCTCTCTGGCCAGGGACAATCACGTCATGGCAGAAGCTTAAGGACATGCTGGTCGCCAGTTTTCAAGGGTTTCAGATGAAGCCAGTCACTGCTCAAGCCTTGTTCCAGTGCACTCAAGACCATGAGGAGTACCTTCAGGCATATGTCCGAAGGTTCTTGCGCCTGAGAGCACAAGCGCCTATGGTGCCCAATGAAATCATCATTGAGGCCATGATCAAAGGTCTTCGGCCAGGGCCGATGGCTCAATACTTCACCAGGAAACCCCACCAGACTCTGGAGAAGCTGCTCCAGAAAATGGATGAGTACATCCGGGCCGACAATGACTTCCGCTAAAGAAGGGAGGAAGCTTACAGATTTTCTAAGATGACTAGGGGCTTCGGAGGAAGAATCCACCCTAGGCATGTCAGATCAATCCACAACTCCAGTCAGAACGATGACAAAGGAGGCCAGTTTCAGAGGCCACAGCACAGCTCACAGTCTTTAGGACAACAGCAAAGCTCCTTCAGGACACCAGCTCCAAGGGGCCGAGGCGGCAGGGGCTTCGGAGGATGATATGGGGATCTGCCCAGGAAAATCTATTGCTTATTCTGTGGTGAGGACAAGGGCCACACTACAAGAACGTGTTAGATCACCATTCAGAAACAAAAAGAGATTGCCGAAGCAGAAGCCTGGCAGAATCAGTCGAAGCAGGTCCAACATACTGCTTCGTGCCACTCTCCTTACATACCAGAATATGTGGGCAATCAACCTGCAGCTTCTGTTGCTTCGGCAAGCCATTCACAAGCTTCCTGGCCTCAACTTCCACTGCCACCACCATTGCAACCTGCTTATACCCGAAGCCAGCAGCCAGAAGGGCGCTAGCACTCCCAACAATAACGTGACTTTAGGGAGGAGTCCGAAGCTCGTACAGTCAATAGCACTGTACTAGAATCAAAGCACATATACTGAGCAATATCCTACTTATGAAATATTTTTATTTTTTATGCCATTTTGCTATCTGTATAAGGAACAAGCAATAAAAACTTAGTTTTAATTTCTTGTAATAATTATGCCTGTGCCAGGATGAAATATATCTTCTTCACAGATTTACGAAGCTCAAAAGTCATTCCTAAGGGAATGCAGAGCCAACATAAACAAAGCTACAAAAATCGTTCCTAAGGGCGCAGCGTAAGTCTTTTGCTCAAAAGTTATTCCTAAGGGAATGCAGAGCCCAAATTGACGAAGCTACAAAAAGTCGTTCCTAAGGGAGCGCAGTGTAAGTTTTCTACTCAAAAGTCGTTCCAAAGGGAATGCAGAGCCAAATACCACCGAAATATAAGGCGAAGAAGTTCAAAAGTCGTTCTTAAGGGGATGCAGAACTTATACCACCAAAATAAAAGGCGAAGAAGTTCAAAAGACGTTCCTAAGGGGATGTAGAACTTATATCACCGAAATAGAAGGTGAAGAAGCTCAAAAGTCGTTCCTAAGGGGATGCAGAGCTTGTGTATTCCAGTGTGGGCGTGTGGGTGTGTCTTCGGCATCCTCATCATTTTGCATCATATCATTACATCATTTCGCATAACATTACATCATACATCATATTGCATTAACGGCACAAGAATCGAATACGAAGCCAATCTTCGGCAAATGCTTCGTCAAATTGAAAATCTGCTAAGGCACAAAGTGAGCTTCGGGAAATACAGTTTTATTAGCCTTGTCATAAGAAGGGATCTCATTCTTTACGAAGCATGAAAAGAAGGGAAGGTGTTTTTTCACCGAAGGCTCAAAACGATATGTGTGTAAATTTCATGCATCGCAAGAAATAAATTACAATAATTTACATATTCGATTTAATATTACATACATCAAATGTCACATAGTTTTGTTACATTAGAAGCCTAATCTTCTTTCAATTGTTCCATACATTCCAGCATTTCAAAATGTTATTACAATAAAATCTATTCCTCTCTAAGGACTTTTTCTGCAACTTCGTTCAAGAGTTTGTCGACGACTTCGTCGATAATGGAGTCTGCCATGTTTATAATTTCCAATGCTTCCTTCATTTCTGGATCAGCTAGGGGATCGTACGGCTCTAGAGGCGGGGATAGTTCAGCTGAAGTAGGTAAATAGATTAGTTCGAAGCCACAAAGCAAATACCGAAGCTAAATAGTCAAGAAATAATACCTATACACTTTTCGCGTTCTGCAGCTTCTTCAGCTTGCTTCGCTTCTGCCCGGGCGTCGTGGGTGTCTTTTTCACTCTTTTTATAATCTCGTGGGCCAGCTCTCGGCCACCGTTCACCTAGACATCGTTATAAAATTTTCTACCCATTAAAGTTGCTTTGGCTGAAGGATCCTTCGTATCATCTACGGAGAAGGCAGCTTTGGCCTGGGCTATGACCTTAACGTGATCACATCCAGCCTTCTCCAGAATAGCTGAGATTCCTCGCGCACCATAAAACGCGCAAATATCCCCGCGATCACTTAAAATTTCCTCGAAGGCTTCGGCTTCTCCACTTATCCATTCAACAACGCCCTCGGGGTCGCCTCATATGAAGTTTTCCTCAACAGAGTAGCCGGCCACTTTGGCGAAGCTAGTTTTTAATTTCTTCACGCAATCCAAGGATTTCTCAAAGCACCTTTCCTTGGATTCGTGAAGTTCTTCAACATTTTCCTCAAGCTTATTTTTCCAATATTCACTAATTTCTAAATTAGACTGTGCAAGCACGCAGTTCTCCTTAGCTTCGACCAGTTGTCTCTGAAGGTCTTCAATTTCGGTTTTCTGGGCTTCAGCCTGAGCTTTGTAATTAGCTTCGTCCTCCTTTAACTTTGTTCACCAATGAAATCAAAATTTTATCTTTTTCCAAGCCTTCGTTTCTCAACTCAATCACCTCTGAACGAAGGTTGTTGAGTGCTATGGTACAGCTCTCGTCTTTAGCATTCTTTTGTGCCCTCAAGGCATTGCTAAGAATCAAGCCCTGTAAGGAAGAAGAAAAAATTGTATGACAATAAAATACTTTGTTTCTAACTTCAAAGTCAACTTTTATACCTTTATGCTATTGTACGCGAGGCTATCAGCAAGTTCATCTTTTGACAGAACCGAAAGACCTTCTTCAAGTTTCGGAAATCCCATACTCCTAGTTATCTCCCGGCACACGGATATTTTTTTGTTATCCGGGAGACAGTACAGGAAATCATCTTCGTTGGTACCGTTGAACACTAAGGCTCCCTTCGGAGATTTCAGTCTTTGAGCAAAGTGTCTAGCTTCCAGAACTTCTTCGGACAACTTTTCCCCGAAGCATGACGATAAATATAATCAGCATCCTCGACAGCGGCTTCGGGGGCAGGAGATTTTGCCTTTTCTGCCGCGTCTTGCCCTTCTGCCATGCCAGCATCTGAAGCCTGTTGATCAGTTTTATCTTCAGGTGCGACGACCTTCGTCTCAAAAGGCGTTGCAGGCTCAGCTTTGGCCTCGGCTTGGACTTTAGCAGCTTCAGCAATTTTCTTAATAGGAGCAGAGTTAAGGCCTTCGTGGTCTCTATAACAGCGTCTAGAACGTTGGCCATCCTCCTCCTCTTGGGAGTTGCAACAGGAGCTTTTTGCATCTTCGGCAAATCTGCCTCTGTCGGTGGGCTCATGATTTCTGGCACTTTTATCACTTTTTCCACCTGTGGCTCTTTGGCCTTATCATCTTTAGCTTTGGCTGGCCCGACTGTAGGCACCTTCGGCACTACAGTCGGCTCTTCAGCGCTCTGCACAATCGGAGTAGTTTGTTTTGCTTCGGCAGCTGAAGAAGTCCCTTCGCCAAATTCAGGTACTATGGCCGGTGGGTCAGAACCTTCACCTTTTTGCTCTTCGGCTCAGCTGGGGTGGCCGAAGCGACAGTCTTTCTTTTTTCCCTTGCCCTCGTAGCGGATAGTGGTAATCAGGGTATACGAAGCCAATCGCATCAAATACCCTGTTCAATCTTTTCTTGCCGCGACCCCCGAAAGCTGCGGACAAAGCATTATCTTCGGCCTTGGAGTATGCCCCAAGAAGCTCATCACTAGTAGCTTCAATACACTTCAGCCTGTCATCGTCTGGCTCATCAAACTTCTCCCTAAATCTGAAGGTATACTTCAATTGGACCAGACCACCCTCACTGGAATCGGCGGTGGTCTCCTTCGGCATATCCCAGCTCTCCACAAGTGGCCATACTCTGAAGGCTATATGCTCTTGAATCAAATCCCTCGTGCCAATGAAAGCACACACAGTGCTAAAGGCCTTCTGACATGCTTCAACATTGCTGTCAATTTCCACCTTCGGCCTTCGGAGGCTGAAGCGAGACCAAATGGGGCGCTGAATGATTTCTTTGATGTCTTCCCTTGTCTTTAAATCATTTTTAACGTAAAACCACTCCTCCATCCATGCCCTAGGCCATCTTTTCCGAAATGTTGGCACTAGGTGGCATGCATTGGGGCAAGCAATAAATCCATAACAACCGAAGTTGTTGTGGTACTGTTCTTTGCCAGTAGCCTTCGTCTCATATAAAAGCTCGTGCATACTACAGAAGCACTTCACGCTTGGCTCTAGCCCCTGACTCCTTACAACCCTGTTGGGGCGAAGGCGAAGACGCCACCCTTCGCTCGAGGCCTTCGCCGTACTCGCTGCACCAACGGTGACAAGATAGCGGGCAGACTTACCCTTCGTCTCATACGCTGCCGGACGAAGACCTGTGACGAGGTCGTCTCATCCTGCGACCTTGTCCAGAATGGAGGCCCGCGTGTGATCCGGCCCATTGTAACAGGCCCTGTGTGGCCGTTGCGCGTTACGGGCCTAATTTGTAAAGGCCTCCCTGTAATTACGGTCTGTAACCCCGCTTTATGGGAATATTCCGGGGATAACCTAGGTGTCTGAGGGCACATGCGTCCTTAACACGGGACGCTGGGCACCCGGACACCTATAAATACCCCTGCACAGTGCCCTTGAGAGGCTAGATTAATAGAGCTATTGCCATCACGTGCAGAAACCCTGTTTGCGTTACTACACCTCCCCGTTGGATCAACTTGCGCCGGTGAGCAAGTTCCAACATTCGGCGCCCACCGTTCGTGCTACGAAACAACCACCCGCGATGGCACCCAAGAAAGCTAGCTCGAAGGCTGACGAGGCTGCGAAGGCAGCACTGCTGGCCGCAAAAAAGGGCAAGGCCCTCGCACTCACCCACTCCACCCACCAAGAGGCTACCGAAGACGACGCTCACCTCACCTGCGAAGACGACGCTCACCGCACCTGCGGCCCTGAAGGACAGCCGCAACCTCCCCCAGACTTCGCTCCACTAGAGGGCACGGACTTCACCGAGGACGGCGAAGTCATCGGCGTCTCCGCGGAAGAACAGCTACAGCTACGCGCCCTGCGCATCAAGAACCGCAATCTCCAGAAGCAAAAAGAGATACTTGAGGCCAAGCGCCAACGTGTGTCTGCACAAGCCAAGGTGCGGCAAATGATACGAGACGAAGAGCAGAAGGCCCAGGAGCTCGAGCAAGAGATCGCGCTAATGCAGCGCGAAGGCCACTTCGGCCTGCAACAAGGGCCACCCCTGCAACAGCGCGCCCAAGTCGAAGACCTGCACTTTCCCTACCGCGACCGCGCCATCCCACACGCCGCGCCATTCCAAGGGGTCAACTACCTCGACGAGCGAAGTCCCCTGGCGCCACACCTGCAAGTGACACCCTGGCCTGCCAACTTCCGGGCAGGGACCTATCCCAAGTACAACGACAGCACTGACCTAGCACAGTACATCATGAGTTATCAGGTCGCCGTTGCATCTTCCGGTGGGGACGACGCCACGATGGCCAAGTCTTTCATCATCGCCCTCGAGGGCCCGGCTCTCACCTGGTTCACCCGGTTGCCACCGCTGTCCATCGACTCCTGGAGAAGCCTCCGGGACAAATTCCTGCTCAATTTCCAAGGGTACCGCCCGGACACCGACGCCTTGGCCGAACTCTCACTCTGCAAGCAGCTGGAGAAAGAGACTCTGCGGGAGTATTACCGCAAGTTTCTGACACTCAAGTCACAGCTGCACTCGGTCGATGACCAGATTGCCATCCACTACACCATCAGTGGCCTTCGCGTCGGCGTCCTTTACAGCCACTGCATCAGAGATCCGCCCAAGAACCTCCAGGAATTATATCAGCTATTTAAAAAATACGCCAAATCCGAAGAGCTCCACCAGCGCAAAGTTGAGTCTCAGAGGAAACCCAAAGATGCTCCACAGTCTAGCCGCACGTGGACGAGAACTCCGCAGCCAGACTCCGGTCGAGACGGCCGCAATCAGCAGCAGGTGCACAACATTGCCAACCAGCACCCCGCTGGTGATGCCCCTCACCGCCAGGAATATCCCCCCAGGGCCGTGGAAATGGAACTCGCGGTAGGGGCCAGGGACGCGCGCAGCCGCCGCGCCGATTCTACTGTCTTTTCCACGGCGAAGACTGCACCCACCAAACCAAAGACTGCCTAGAGACGAAGGCCACCAGAGACAGGATGGCACGGGCGCAACCGGCCGACAACCCTAGAGTTGTCGCGCACACTTATCAGCAACACCCTCCACCATACATCCACGCCCCCGCCCCGCATCCACCGCACCACGCATACCAACACCACCAGGAAGTACAAATCATACCTCCCCCAGCCCCACCTCCACACCAGCAACAACAAAACATCAACAACCCCCACGCCCCAAAGCAAGAAGACTTCGCCGATCAGCCGTATCTCGGAGTTATTCATATGATCACTGGGGGGTCCAGCACCGACTTCGACACAAAGCGGCAGAAGCGGGACCACTACCGCAGCATCAACCACGTCGCCATCAGCGGTCCAGTCGTGCAGACGAAGTGGTCCCATGTACCGCTAACCTTCGACGCCCGAGACGTCGACCTGCGCAGCGCCCCCCACATCGACGCCATGGTTATCAACTGCAGCGTGGCAGGCTGGGACCTCCACAAAGTCCTAGTCGACAATGGCAGTCAAGCAGACATCATTTTCCTCCATGCCTTCGACCGCATGGGCATAAGCCATAGCCTGCTCAAGCCTTCGGACAACCCGTTGTATGGCTTCGGCGGCAAGGGCACTTTTCCTGTCGGCAAAATAGAGTTGCCTCTCTCCTTCGGTGTAGCACCCAATGCCCGAAGTGAGCAAATAACCTTTGACATCGTCGATATGGTGTATCCATACAACGCCATCATGGGTCGGGGCTCCATCAACAAGTTTGAGGCAGCCATTCACGGATTATACCTGTGCATGAAGATACCAGGTCCGTTAGGCGCCATCATGGTCTACGGCAATCAGCAAACTGCGCGCAATATAGAGCGGGACTTTGTCCCCGGGCAAAGAAATGTTCACTGCCTTACGGCCCAGCGCGAGGTCCCTGCGTCCGCCAGCCCAACCGAAAAAGAGCACGACAAGGCACAGCTGCAGAGCAACGACGGGACCAAGACTGTTCCCCTCGACCAGGCCACGCCCAAGCAGACAGTCACCATCAGCGAAGACCTCACTTCGCATGACGAGGAGAAACTCCTATGCTGCTTGTCCAAGAACAAAGACGTCTTCGCCTGGTCCGCCCTCGACTTGGTCGGGGTCAGCCGATCCATAATTGAGCACAGCTTGGGAATCGACCCTTCGGTGAGACCGAAAAAACAGCGGCTCCGCAAAATGTCCGACGAGAAGACAGAAGCCGCCAAGGCCGAGGTGCATCGCCTCCTGGAAGCCAAATTTATCGAGCCAGTGGCTTACCCCACGTGGCTCTCCAACGTTGTGATGTTGCAGAAAAAGAGCGACAAGTGGCGAATGTGCATCGACTTCACCAGTCTCAACAAGGCCTGCCCAAAGGACAACTTCCCGTTGCCTCAGATCGACAAAATAGTCGATAGCGCGGCCGGGTGCGAAGTCATGTCACTCCTCGACTGCTTCTCCGGTTACCATCAAATATATATGAAGGAGGAAGACAAGGCCAGCACCAGCTTCATAACACCCTTCGGCACATATTGCTTTATCAGAATGCCGGAGTGACTCAAGAACGCCGGGTCCACCTTCTCCCGGCTTACCAAAACTGTGCTCGAAGGGCAAGTCGGCAGAAATATATTCACATATGTGGATGACATCGTCGTCGCCAGCAGGAGCAAGGAGGACCATCTCGCTGACCTCGCCGAGACATTCGCGAACATGCGGGACGCACGACTTCACCTGAACCCCGAAAAGTGCGTCTTCGGCGTTCGCTAGGGGAAAATATTGGGCTACCTGGTATCACACCGCGGCATCGAGGCCAACCCAACCAAAATCCAGGCCATCATCAACATGACGCCCCCCGCAGTCAGCCAGAGACGTCCAGCGTCTGGCGGGCAGATTGGCCGCCCTCAACAGATTCATCTCCAAATCCGCTGAGCGAAGTCTTCCCTTCCTCAAAACACTCCGCGGCGCAAAAGACTTCGCTTGGGGACCAGAGCAGGCGGCAGCCTTCGCCTCACTGAAACAGTACCTATTGGAATTGGCAGTTCTTACAAGCCCCGACTCTTCGATACCCCTGTTGCTTTACGTTGCGGCCTCGCCGCATGCGGTCAGCGCGACACTGGTTCAGGAGCAGACAGTAGAGGGCATGATCAGACAGTGCCCAGTTTATTACGTCTCCGAAGTGCTCACACCGTCAAAATGTAACATGACGGAACTCGAAAAGATTGCCTATGCAGTTGTTATGTCTTCACGCAAATTGTGCCACTACTTTGAAGCATTCAAGGTCCGCGTCACCTCAGATAGGGGACTCGGCGAATTATTCAGAAACCCGGAGGCATCGGTACAGATCGCCAAATGGGCGGCCGAACTCTCCGGCTACCACATCACTTTCGAGCCCAGGACAGCGATCAAGTCACAAGTTCTAGCAGACTTCATCGTCGACTAGACTGGGCCAACAACACAGCCGGACCCGTCTGCAGAGAAGGTTTGGACAATCCACTGCGACGGCGCATGGTGCCATGCGGGGGCAGGCGCTGCTGCAGTCATCACCTCACCCGCTGGGGTCAAGCACAGATACGCGGCACGCTTAAGCTTCGCTCTAGAATCTGACAGATGCACAAACAACATAGCAGAATACGAAGCTATCATCCTCGGCCTCTGCAAACTAAGAGCCCTTGGTGTCACCACCTGCATTGTCAGTACAGACTCCAAGGTAGTCGCCGGCCAAGTCGAGAAAGACTATGCAGCAAAGGACCCCGCACTTATGCAATACCTCGCGGCCATCTGAAGTCTCGAGAGACAATTCAAGGGATTCACCTTGCAGCATGTGGACCGGGCCAAGAATGAAGAAGCCGACGCATTGGCCAAGGCAGCCGCCAGGGGCGAAGTCCTACCCTCCGACGTGTTCTACCACGTCATCGGCACGCCAGCCATCCGCAGCCCTGAAGGGCTCCAAATAACTAATGACAGCGAGGGCCACCGCATAATCAATCTCATCATGACCGAAGACTGGCGGGCGCCAATAACCCTGTACCTGCAGGGGTACTATCACCCAATCGACAGCAATGAGGCCAAGCGCCTCAACCACCGAAGCCGGGACTTCGCACTGATCGAGGGCCAACTTTACAAGAAGGGGGTCAGTCAACTGATGCTTAAGTGCGTCACCGAGACCGAAGGCGTCCAAATCCTGCGCGAAGTCCACAAGGGGACCTGCGGCTCCCACGCAAGGCCCAGGGCCCTAGCGGCAAAGGTGATTCGCCAAGGTTTCTACTGGCTCGCCATTATTTGTGCCGCAAATCGGGTCGTCAGATCCTGCAAAGTCTGTCAGAAATTTTCCCCACGCTCGGGTCGCCCCTCGCAGTTCACGAAGCTGATCGCCCACACGTGGCCCCTTCAGCGCTGGGGCCTAGACATTGTCGAGCCCCTGCCCACGGCTCAGGGGAACCTCAAGTTCACCTTCGTCGCCGTTGAATACTTCACCAAATGGATTGAAGCGAGGGTAGTATCCACTATCACATCGAAGACAGCCCAGAAATTCTTCTGGCAAAATATTGTTTGCCGCTTCGGAGTACCGTCCGAACTCACGGTCGACAACGGCAAGCAG
Source organism: Zea luxurians (assembly GCA_029449295.1). Taxonomy (NCBI): domain Eukaryota; kingdom Viridiplantae; phylum Streptophyta; class Magnoliopsida; order Poales; family Poaceae; genus Zea; species Zea luxurians. The sequence goes on from JAOPSE010000037.1 coordinate 19,031,597, forward strand.
TTCGACAACCAAGATTTCAAAGACTTCTGCTTCTCCATTGGCACCAAGTTTGCCTTTGCCTCCGTGTACCACCCCCAGTCCAACGGAGTCGTGGAGCGCGCCAACGACAAAATTTTCACAGCCGTCAAGAAAATGCTCCTCAACGACAAAAAAGGCAAATGGCCCGACCTGTTACCCGAAGTGGTCTGGGCGCTGAACACAACTGAGTGTAGGGCGACTGGGTTCACCCCCTTCTGCCTATTATACGGATCGGAGGCCATGACTCCGCAAGAAATAAAACATGGGTCGCCTCGGACAGCCGCGTCGGCCGTCCCCGACGTAGACGAGCCGACTTCGAAGGACCTCATCGACGGAGACCGCGTCTTTGCCCTACAGGCTCTGGACAAATACCAAGCCCAGACAAAAGCATGGCGCGACCACGCAGTCATCCCAAGGGAATTCAGCGAAGGGGACCTCGTACTTGTCCGGACAGCTCGGACAGAGTCCAGGGGCAAGCTGGAGCCCAAGTGGGAGGGCCCTTTCATTGTCAAGACGAAGGCCTCCCCCAGCGCATACAGGCTCGCATCGCCAAACAGCGAAGACTTGGAGCATTCCTGGAACATCGATAATCTCCGCAAATTTTTTGTTTGACTCATCAGGGCCAGGTCGCCCTTGTAATTCGCAAAAACAATTTTATTCTGGCCCGCACTCTTTTCCTCCCGGGGGGTGAGGTTTTTAACGAGGCGGAGTCATGTAATATACAAGTGAAAAATCCCCCGCAAAAATCTACGTCGAAAAAAGACCGCGCCGACGGTCTTCGACATTCGACCAATACAAAGTCACCGCGAGGCCCAGCGCTAGCTACCCTCGCGTGCGACAACTCCGCGCAGAAGTCGCCTAAGGGTGCAGCCGGACTAGCACAACAAGTGCGAAAAATCGAAGTCTTCCGCGAAGACTATCCGTGCAAAAGTCGCCTAAGGGTGCAGCCGGACTAGCACAACAAGTGCGAAAAATCGAGGTCTTCCGTGAAGACTATCCGTGCAGAAGTCGCCTAAGGGTGCAGCCGGACTAGCACAACAAATGCAAAAAATCGAGGTCTTCCGCGAAGACTATCCGTGCAGAAGTCGCCTAAGGGTGCAGCCGGACTAGCACAACAAGTGCGAAAAATCGAAGTCTTCCGCGAAGACTATCCGTGCAACAGTCGCCTAAGGGTACAGCCGGACCAAGCACAACAAGTGCGGAAAAGACTACACCAAACTGTCCGCGCAAAGACCGACTACATGCGCACCAGACCAACATAACAAATACACCAGACCAAGTACGTAACGCCTTCGTGAGCATAGCCGAATGTGCGAAGGCACACAACCTCATCATACAAGCCATTACATATGAACAAGCGAGGGCATCACACTTTACATCGGTTCAACCTTCGGAATAATTCCCATCTCCCTATAGTTAAATAGCATTATCCTCGGCTCCTCACCCGCAAAAAGACTTCGCAGCTCCCCCTCACCTGCACTCACAGCGGCCGGCAAGGACAACAGTTCCTGCCTGCCAACCCTGTTCACACGAAGCCGACCGCTGTCCGCCTCACTCACTCTACGCTTCGCAACCGCCCTTCGCCGCCTACGCCCCGCACTTGGACCAGGCACAACCTCAGCATCCACAGCACGCGGCGAAGCCTCCGTCGCTGCCATATCCAAGGCTGCAAAGTAATCCAAGTCCTCATCCGACGACTCTTCAGTCCACCCAACCGAACTCCCAGAATCACCAAAATCAGAAAGCTTAGACGCAGATTCATCCAATTCATTCCCATCATCCACGGTCGAAGCCGCCAAAAAATTAGCAGTAGTGGCTGCGTGCGCAGGCCCAAAATCTTGAACCTGCACAACAACCAAGGTTCAGCAACATATGCAAAATTCCCTAACTACCCACACCCACTATGCCACCTGCGAAGACCCAGCCGCCGTAGGATCCTCCACTACCGCCTCCGCCGCCATCTTCGCAAGATCCTCAGCCCTCGGCGCAGCAGTTGGCGACGAGCCACCGCCGGCCGCAGTGGCTGCGGGGGCATCAGGGGCGCCTCCGACGGTCTCTGGGGGCGGCGCCGGGGCGACCTCCGACACATCCGCCACCGGGTTCGACTCCGAGTCAGGCTACGCGCTGTTCAAAGCCCCGAAGTCCTCCACCTTCTCGCTACGCACCGCCTGAGACACAGCACACAGATTCAGCAAACCCACATATAACCCACATTCAACAACACTAAACAAAAGTCAAACATTACCTGACCCCTCGCCGTCTCGGACCGCTCCCTGACCACCTCCCGACCGTGAGGACCCCACATCCGGTCGAAGAGGGCTCCCGCAGATTCCTTCACCACAGGGTCCTCAACCTTGTAAATATCGCGCTCGAAATCTTCATCAGCTTGGTCGAAGACCTCATAGTGCCGGCACCCCTCGCGGGACAGCGCGTTCATCACCCTTCGCAGGTGACCAGGGAGGCATAGGACATAAACCCCTCCACAATGGTGGGGAGCGCCAGCAACTCCTCCTGCAGCCACTCGAGGCAGCGAAGTCCGGGCTCTTAGTCCGGCACTTCGAAGTCAGCGGTCCGCGCGCCCAGCTCGTGGTATGAGTCCACAAGCTGTTTGCGCATCCGCTCAGCCTCCGAGCGCGTCGAAGCCTCGGCCCTCTCCACACGGGTCTGCAGGGCGTTGAACCGCTCCTCCAATTCCTCGGCGCGCTGTCTGGCGAGACTGCACTCCGCCCGCGCTAAATTGGCCTCCGCCTGCGCAGATTGCGCCTTGGCGAGGGCCTCATTAGCCTCCTTCCTCTCCTCCGCCAGTTGGCGCCGGAGGTCAGTCCTCTCACCCTCCAGCGCGGCCACCTTATCCGCCAACTTGCGGCACTAGCTGTCGGCGGCCGACTTTTCCCGGACGGCGTCAGCATGTTGCACCCGAAGTCTCTCGACTTCGGCAGACACAACTGCCGTAAGGGCCCCCGACGCCGCGCGGTCTGCGAAGTCAGCCGCCTACAAGACACACATAAGACCACAGCCCCAACGAAGCTGGTAAAAACCGAAGTCTAGCTCAACTTACCTGACTTAACGCCTCCTTCAGCCGGCGGGACACAGCGCCCGCCTCGTCCCTGACAGCAGCGAGTGCCGGAATCTCACCACCGGCACTAAGAGCACTACCCTTCGCCCTAGGCACCACGGCGGGCGGAACAACAACAAGTTGGCCGTCGCCAGACCCTGCAACATATCAATAGATTAAAAAAAACTCGAGCTAACGACTTACCAACAAGATAATCATCCACGCTAATATCAGTGGCGAAGTCGGGAACGCGCTTGCCCGGCGGAGGCAACTCTCGAGCCTTCACGACTCCCGCCGGGACAGACTTGGTACCGCCGGCGGCGGCCGCCTTCACAGCCTCCGGCACCCTGCTGGACCCAGGGGCGGCCGACTTCGCCGCTAGTGTCGGCTGGCTTCCGCCGGGGGCAGCAGCCTTCGCAGTCCCCCGCGACCTCTTCAGCCTGGCCTCAGGCAGCCTGACGACCGCCTGGCGCTTCTGCGCAGCTCCCTGACGATCCTTGTCCATCACTGCCGACAAAACATCAGCAATATTCCGCCCATAAGGAAACACCCTCCAATCACGAACCATGCGAGATGTAAAAAAATCTTCGTCGGCCGCGCGGGGGACAGGAACATTCTTAGGCCACCAACCCCCGGTAACCCTCAGCATCTGCGCCGAAGACTCCCGGAGCTCGGGCGAAGACATCCTTCCCCCTGGGGCCGCGCATGTCCTCATCAATTCCCTAGCAAAACCATTGGAAACCCCCAGTCCTCCCGTGGCAATACCTAGTTTCCTCTTCTTAGAGGATGGGGCGGCCGCCGGCGCGGGGTCATCTCCAGTCTCTGCCACCGGGTTCTTCCCGCGACGATCCACATCGTCTTGCCCGGGATAACCGCCATACGGCAGGCGGTTCAACTCGAAGACCCTGTTCAAGCGGTCATTAGACCCGCGTATATCCCAGCTACGCTGGCCTTCTGTCTTCGGCACATACCGACCAACAATCCGCACCGCCCCATCCTCCGCCTCACGCACAAAGGCGACCGGATCACGACTACGCAGATCCAATGCGAAGGCGGGACTTTGCACCAGCATCCCACCACGGGAAGGCATCTGGCGAGGGCATACTTCGCCCAGCGCCCAGCCATGCGCCAAAGGCCACACCCCATACGCCACAAACTCCTCAACCAAATCGCGCCCGCTGCTCAGGCCAGCCGCGCACCGAAGGGCCCCTTTGTCTGCATCCTCCTCTGCCACTTCAAACTGCGGGTATGCTGAGTAATAATACGAGCACATCTCGGCCACGGGGAGCCCCGGATGGTCCTCGACTGTGCCCTCCGCAACGTAGAACCAAAACTCATGCCAGTTGCCCCATTTATTGCGGGCGCAAGGAACCAACTCAACTACCTCCATCGAGGTCTTGCCGGTCTTCGGCGTAAATGTACAGGACCCAAACTGAGCAACCTTATTTCTGATCATCCTTTTCTGCCAGTGCAGGCAATAGTGCTTCGCGAAGACTTCGACCGATGGCTGTCCGCCATACGAAGTCATCGCCTAGACATATTTCGACAGAGCCACCACGGCATTCGGAGTCAGCTAGTGGATCTGGACGTTAAATCTGCGCAGGACTTCTCCCACAAATCAGTGCACAGGCAAGCGAAGACCAGCGGCGAAGAACGCCTCGAAGACAACCAACTCGCCTTCTGGCTCGGGGACCTCCTCCGTCCCCGGGACACGAGCGACTCCGCCGCCAAAGTAACCAAGCTGCTGCATATCTTGCACGCGGATCGAGGACATCCGCGACACACCGAAATCCACCGTGTCGCCGGCGCGCAACTCCTTCGCCGCCACAGTGCTCAGCGTCTCCTCAGACGACGCGTCGGCCGGCGGCGTAGCGGCAGCAGAAGAAGAAGAGGTCGGCATCGCTACGTACCGTCGGCGGCAGCGGGCAGTCTGCTTCACACGGGTCAGATCTCCGGCGAACAAGAGCAAGGAGGGCAGACGAGCAGCAAGAGGTTTGAGAAGGCGGTTAGGGTTTTCGCGGAGCGCGGAAAGATAAAGTTCAAAACGCGCCGCCCCCCGTCCCCTTTTATACACAGGGCGCGGCGCTTCGGGAAACCCGCAATCCAACAGTACGACGTCAATCAACGGTCATGTCAAAAACCCCCGCGGAACCATTTCGAGCGAGGGCAGCGTCTCCGCCATCTAGTGACGTCTTCGGCACCAGGTGACTTAGTCGAACTGGTCCCTCGGAGGGCAAATGTTGGGGCGAAGGCAAAGACGCCACCCTTCGCTCGAGGCCTTCGCCGTACTCGCTGCACCAACGGTGACAAGACAGCGGGCAGACTTACCCTTCGTCTCATACGCTGCCGGACGAAGACCTGTGACGAGGTCGTCTCATCCTGCGACCTCGTCCAGAATGGAGGCCCACGTGTGATCCGGCCCATTGTAACAGGCCCTGCGTGGCCGTTGCACGTTACAGGCCTAATTTGTAAAGGCCTCCCTGTAATTACGGTCTGTAACCCCGCTTTATGGGAATATTCCGGGGATAACCTAGGTGTCTGAGGGCACATGCATCCTTAACACGGGACGCTGGGCACCCGGACACCTATTGTCGGCGTTTCGAGACCGGGGGGTCCCCGAGCCGACGAGTGAGTGTGCCGCGTGCCCCAGCCCAGATGGGTCGAGCGCGTGGGCGAGCGCGAAGGGGGGAGAGCGAGGTGGCCGGAGCCGGGTCGTGAGGGAGGCGGAGATCCCGCGGCCTTCGTGTTCGTCCCACGCCCAGGTCGGGTGCGCTTGCAGTAGGGGGTTACAAGCGTCCGCGCGGGTGAGGGGAGCGAGCGGCCCCAAGAGAGCGCCTGCCCCTGCCCTCGTTCCCGCGAGGCCAACCTTTTCTAAGAAGGCCCTGGTCCTTCCTTTTATAGGCGCAAGGAGAGGATCCAGGTGTACAATGGGGATGCAGCAGAGTGCTACGTGTCTAGCGGGGGAGAGCTAGCGCCCTGGGTACATGCCAATGTGGCAGCCGGAGAGAACTTGGCACCCAGCTGGTGTGGTGTCGTGGCTGTCGGAGGAGTAACAGAGCCTGGTGGAGGCACAGCTGTTGGAACAGTTGGGCTCTTGCTGACGTCCCCCTGCTTCCGTAAGGGAGCCGAGAGCCGCCGTCGTCATGGGTCTAGCGGGGCGCCATCATTGCCTATCTGGCGGAGCTAGCCAGATGGGACGTCGGTCTTGTTCTCTGCAACCCAAGTCGGCTCGGGGCAGGGCGATGATGGCACTTCCTGTTGACGTGGCGGACTTGTGCCCTAGGTCGGGCGACGTGGAGGCTCCTCCGAGGCCGAGGTCGAGTCTGTCTTCCATGGCCGAGGCCGAGCCCGAGCTCCTGGGTCGGGCGAGGCGGAGGTCGTTCGGCAGAGGCCAGGGCGGAGTCCGAGCCCTGGGTCGGGCGAAGCGGAGTTCGTCGTCTTCCGGGGCCTTAGCCCGAGTCCGAGCCCTGGGTCGGCGGAGCGGAGTTCGCCGTCTTTCGGGGCCTTAGCCCGAGTCCGAGCCCTGGGTCGGGCGGAGCGGAGTTCGCCGTCTTCCGGGGCCTTAGCCCGAGTCCGAGCCCTGGGTCGGGCGGAGCGGAGTTTGCCGTCTTCCGGGGCCTTAGCCCGAGTCCGAGCCCTGGGTCGGGCGGAGCGAAGTTCGCCGTCTTCCGGGGCCTTAGCCCGAGTCCGAGCCCTGGGTCGGGCGGAGCTTCCTATGGCGCCTTTGGCAAGGCCTGGCTGCCCGTCAGTCTCACTCTTTGCGTTAAATGCCCCTGTGACTTGGTCGGTCGGCGCGGTGATTTAGTCAGGGTTGCTTCTTAACGAAGGCAAGGCCTCGGGCGAGCCGGAGATGCGTCTGCCGTAAAAAAGGGGGCCTCGGGCGAGACGGAAACACCTCAGGGTCGGCTGCCCTTGCCCGAGGCTAGGCTCGGGCATGGCGTGATCGAGTCGCTCGTATGGACTGATCCCTGACTTAATCAAACCCATCAGGCCTCTGCAGCTTTATGCTGATGGGGGTTACCAGCTGAGAATTAGGCGTCTTGTGGGTACCCCTAATTATGGTCCCCGACAGTAGCCCCCGAGCCTCGAAGGGAGTGTTAGCACTCGCTTGGAGGCTTTCGTCGCACTTTTTTGCAAGGGGACCAGCCTTTCTCGGTTGCACTTTGTTCCGGTGGGTGCGCGCGAGCGCACCCGCCGGGTCTAGCCCCCGAGGCCTCGGAGGAGTGGTTTCACTCCTTCGAGGTCTTAATGCCTTGCGTAATGCTTCGGCTGGTCTGGCGGTTCCCTCATGCGAACAGGCCGTAGCCCGGGTGCACTGTCGGGGCCCAAGTTCTCGGGCTGGTATGTTGACGCTGTCAACGGTTTGGCTGGAGCCGGGTTTGCGAGAGCAGCCCCCGAGCCTCCGCACAGGGCGAGAGGGCGATCAGGGACAGACTCGGCTTTTTTTACATACGCCCCTACGTCGCCTTTCCGCAAGGAGGAGGGGGGGAGAGCGCCATGTTACCCTCGATGGGCACCGAACATGGTGTCTCCGGTGAGCTGCAAGCGGGTAATCCGAGTGGACGTCCGTGCCCCGTTCGTTGGGGGTCAGCTAGGGGCCCGGAGGCACGCCCAAAAGTACCTGCGGGTGATCTGCCGGACCCGGTCCCCTGGCGACGGGGTCCGAGGGCTCGTTGCCTCCCTCCGATGGGATTCCGTTACAGGATTGTTCCCGCTGGTCTCGGAAATGTCCTAGGGTACCTCGGGAGCGCAGCCCGAGCCTTGGTTATGTATCGAACGTACCCCTGGTCATCCCTCGCTCGGCGTCTGAGGCGACTGTGAACCCTTCGGGGGGCCAGCCTTCGAACCCCTGATCAGTAATGGGCGCGGAGCCCGAGTAGCCTGAGGCGGTCGTGGAACCTTTCGGGAGGCCGACCTTCGAACCCCTGACCAGTAGTGGGTGTCGGGCCCACGCGATCTGAGGCGGCTGTTGAACCCTTCGGGGGGCCAGCCTTCGAACCCCTGATCAGTAAGGAGGCTCGGAGCCTAGTTCCTTCACGGGGAAGGATCCCTTTGGGGGTATCCCCTTTCCCGGTCCCTGTTGCAAGAGATAGAGAAAGAGGAAAAAGGGAAAAAAGGATACGAAATTGAACGACGTGGCGTACCTTTTTTGGTGGGGTCGTTTTTGCGAAGGCGAAGCGTCGCCAGCTGCTTCTGCCAGAAGCGCCGCCTGTCGAGCCGCGGAGTTAATGCGCCGGGGCGAGTAGTTGGCGAGGCTGTCGTTGCGCGTGCGCGAGCCGTTCGAGGAACGGCTGTTTTTGCTTCGCGTTTTTTGAACCCCGCGTCCGGTCCGGGCGGAACGTTGGAACCATCTTCGCCTTGGTCTTTATATACCCCGGAGAGGGTCCGGTGACGGTTCTTGACTCCGCTTCTTGCCTCCCTCTTAGGTTTTTTGCAGCCTGAGAGATCTAGCCCGGGAAAAGAAAATCGCCCTCCCTGTCCTTCGCGCTGCCACCCTTTCCGCTCGGCGATGGCTGATCGGGTGACCATCATCTCGCCGCGCGACCCATGGCCCTTCTCCACGGTGATGGCGAGTGATCTGGAGGATCTCGTCGGCGAGGGTTTGCTCCGACCCCTCACCGATGAGCAGCGGCCGGAATGGATTCCTCCCACGGGCGGAGTCGCTCCATCCCCACCGCCGGGGTACGTCGTGAGCTTCGTCTCCTTCCATGAGCGGGGATCTGGTGTGCCGACGAGCCGCTTCATGCGGGCCATCCTGTTCCATTATGGGGTGGAGTTGCACAACCTCACCCCCAACTCCATCTCGCAGGCCGCTATCTTCGTAGCGGTGTGCGAAGGGTATTTGGGGATCGCCCCCCATTGGGATTTGTGGACCCATCTCTTCTTCGCCGAGCTTTTTGCCTTGCCGACGGGGGAGAGGAAGGTCCGCGCAGCGGTGCGGGCCGGCGGCTGTACCCTTTTGTTGAGGCAGTCGCGGTCTTCGCAGTATATCCCAGCCATCCTTGCATCCTCGAACAAGGGGTGGCAGCGTCGGTGGTTCTACCTCCGGAATGACGAAGAGTTGCTCCCACCGTTCACTCATCGGGTCGTTACCGCCGCCACCGACGCCTGGCGCCACGGGACTCCACACGAGAGGCAGAAAAACCTCGAACCTCTTCTCCAGGCCCTGAAGGCGCTGTGGGAGGGAGGACTCACCGCTGCGGGAGTAGTTGCCGCCATCCACCGTCGGAGAGTGCTCCCCTTGGCGGAGCGGCGGCTGCCGCTTTGGGAGATGACCCTGGAGGCCGACTGGGAGGGGTCGCGGATGTCCCCTGATTCTCTTCCCCCCGACGCCCTCCAATGGCGGGTGTCGGCCGCGATGGGGAAGCCGGACCCCCACGCCCTCTCCCAGCCTCGGATGCGCCTCGATCAGGGGTGCGTCACTCTGGTGAGTGTTCGCTCCTTCCTTCTTCATACATCGGGTTGCTCCTGGTTCTCACGATTGGGTTTCTTTCCCCCCTTCTTTAGGAGGTGGGGTGGCACAAACCCTCCCTGCCGCGGGTCCCGGAGGACGCGGTGGGTCGGGCAGCGCGGCGGGTCGCCGCGGAGGAGGAGAAGAAGAAGAAGGATGCGGAGAAGGCCCGGGCCCGCAAGCGGAGGCGGGCTCGGGACTCCTTGGAGAAACGCCGTCGCCAGCAGGAGAGGGAAGGACTCCCAAGGGAGCCGTCGCCGGAGACATCCGATGACGATGATGACGATGGTGAGGAGGAGGAGGACGACATGGCCGCCCGTCTCGGCCTCAGCCCCGGCCTGGGGTGTGGCCAGGAGCCATCGAGTCAGCCCCCGATCGTGCCGATGTCGTCGGTTCCTGGAGCCGGGACGCCGGATCCCCGACCCGAGGGGCGGGGTCAACCCGAGAGGGTACTTGACCCCTCGGCTGGAGGAGCTGACGCGACTCCAAGGAGCCGGGCCGAGGTACCCGTCCCTCGAGAGCCGTCCCCCGCGTCGGCAGCGCGGGGGAGCGGTCCTCAGGTTGTCATGGCGGCGCCTGGGTAGTCCGCCTCCCGGGCGTCAGGGGCGCCCAGAGCGTGGGTGGTGCCGATGCTGTCGGCGAAGCGGACCTCGGCGGCGGTTCCAGGGAGCGGGAGCCAAGAGACCTCCCCCAGGCACAGTGGATCATGGCCCGGAGCGGGTAAGTACCTTGGAATGTCTTTGTCCCAGCGCTTCATTCATACGCCCCGGCCGTGATTTTCCCTTTCTTCTTTTTTTTTCAGCAAGCGGAGCCATGGCCATACCGACCTGGCGCCCCGGAAAGCCCTTAAGACGGCGTCGGTCCGCGCGGCTGGCGTCACCCCGGGCCCTGCCGCTCAGCCGACCCTTTCGCAGGGCGCTTCGCCGCATGGGGCTCAGGCGTCGCATGTCTCGGGGGAGCAGGTCCCCGAGGCGGGCTCTTCTGCCGAGGCGGCCATCATGATCGGGGAGGCGGCCGGCGCCGACGCGGTCCCGAACCCGTCTGCCGTGCCGGCCATGCCGGCGCCTGCCGCCGCCGCAGTTGCCACCGTCCCAGTCGGAGGGCATATGGTTGCTGCCGGCGTCGAGACGGCCGCAGCGTCGGTGTCCAGGGCCTCAGAAGAGGTGGGCGTGGATGCGCAGTTCATCCAGGCGGGCGGTAGCCTCGTTGCTGTGCGGCGGAGCCCCGAGGCCCGGCGCCAGTTGCTCCGATTCCGGACCCGCGAGGCCTCGGACCCTATCTTCGTTCTTGACGACGAAAAGGAGGACCAGTCCTGGGACGACCTCCGCAAGCGTGCGGAAGCAACGGTGGGGTCGCTCCGATCGTCGCTGGAGGTTCTCTGCGGGGACGTCCCCAAAATCCTCCAGGTAACGGTTTCAGGCATACCTTCTCTCCTCCGTGAGCGAGGCGCTCGCCGTGACGCCTTGTTTTCCTTTCCAGGATCTGACGGACCGGAGTGCCGCCAAGTCGTCGTTCATCCGCCGCGAGGCCGACGTCTGGGGCTCGCTGCGATCCCTGAGGACTTCGCTCGCCGGGGCTACCGCGCGCCTTTCTCAGCAGGACGCTAAGATAGCGGACCTCCAGTTGCTCTGCGCTGACCTGAGGGCCGAGGCGGCTGCGGCGCGCGCGGAGGTGCTACGGCAGCGGTCGGAGTTCGCCCAGGTTGCCGTGGAGCGGGACCAATCTCGGGGCCAGGCCGCCGAAGCCGAAAGCCGGGCTAAGACCCTCGCGGCCGATCTAGCCGCAGCCCAAGTCGCGGCCTCGGAGCAGCGCGTCCGAGCCGGAGGTATGCCTCGACCGCCCTCGGTTCTTGTTCTTGTCCGTTTCTTCTGCTTGTGCTTGAGGTCTTTCTTCTGGTTGTTCGCAGAGCTCGAGTCTGCCCTTGACGAGTCTGCCAAAGCGCTTGCCGAGGCGCTTGCTGGAGCTGCCGAGCAGAGGGAGGCCGACCTCGCGGCCATGTCCGAGGCCGTCTCGGATGTTTATCGGATCCTTGGCCCTGGCGACGTCCCTTCAGGAAGCTCCCCTCAAAGCCGTCTTCAAGCCTTAGGTGATTACGCGCGTGGTAAAGTCCGCGGGGCGCTACACCACGGCGTCAGGCGGGCCTTCGCCGTGCTCGCTTCCCATTACGTGGTGGACCTGGAGCGGGTCAGTGAGGGGTATTGTCTTCCTGACGAAGACGAAGCCGCCCTGGCAGAAGTTCAGCGGCTCGACGCGGTCGCCGCGGGTCCGAGCGCGGCGCTGGCGACCACCTTTGAGGCGGAGATCCTTCCTCCTGCGCCGCCGCTGGAGGCGGAGGTGGACCTTACCGACGGCGGGGGCGGAACTGAGGGCGCGGCGCCCTCCCAAGGCGGCGCCTGATTTTTGTTGGGGCAGTTTCTGTTGGATGAGCGCTTTACCGCGGCCGCCGAGGCCTGGACACTTTACTTTTCTTGCATGAAGTCGTACTCTCTTTTCTTTTAATTTTCGCACCTGGCCTGACTTGTCAACAATAGGGTGATTTCCCGAGTTGGGTCCTTTTTCGTGGCAAGCGATGAGTGAGGCGTCCCTAGCCCGGAGGCGTAGGTGTTCCTCGGCTCAGTCGGTGTCGCCGCTTATCTGTACCCACGTTCGCTCCTCGAGACCCTGCTTCTGACACATCCGGGAGAACGCAAAAGCCCCTTCTTGATCGAAAAACTTTTTTGACGCGAAAAAGTGCATCCGATCTCGACGCGGAGGGGTTTCCCCTTTTTAGCCCCCGAGGGAGGGTCGGGCTCCGCCGGGGCGAGGCCGACCCTTCCTTGATGACTGATTCTCGTGTGTGAGTGGGGGAAGGGCGCAGCCCCCGGGCGTCGTCCGTGCAGAGGCCGTTTGACGAGTCGGGCTCCTGCCCGAATATCCGGCGAGTGCTCGGTGACATCCCTCGGTATGCCGGGCATGTCCGAGGGACCCCACGCAAAAATGTCGTCGTTTGCGCGGGGAAAGTCGACGAGCACTGCTTCCTATTTGGGGTCGAGCCCGGAACTGATCCGGACCTGCTTGGAGGTGTCGCCACAGGGGTCGAGAGGGACGGCCTTAACCGTCTCCGCTAGCTCGAAGTTGCCGGCGTGTCGCTTCACGTCCGACACCTCTCGGGAGAGGCTTTCCAGGTCGGCGATGAGGGCCTCGGACTCGGCGAGGGCCTCGGCGTACTCCACGCACTCCACATCGCATTCGAACGCGTGTTTGTACGTGGGGCCGACGGTGATGACCCCGTTGGGGCCCGGCATCTTGAGCTTTAGGTAGGTGTAGTTGGGGATGGCCATGAACTTCGCGTAGCATGGCCTTCCCAATACTGCGTGGTAGGTTCCTCGGAACCCGACCACCTCAAACGTCAAAGTCTCCCTTCGGAAGTTGGAGGGTGTTCCGAAGCAGACAGGAAGGTCGAGCTGTCCGAGGGGCTGGACGCGCTTCCCAGGAATGATCCCGTGGAAGGGCGCAGCGCCTACTCGGACGGATGACAGATCGACGCGCAGGAGCCTGAGGGTCTCGGCGTAGATGATATTGAGGCAGCTGCCCCCATCCATCAGGACCTTGGTGAGCCTGACGTCGCCGATGACGGGATCGACGACGAGCGGGTACTTCCCCAGGCTCGGCACGTGGTCGGGGTGGTCATCTTGGTCGAAGGTGATGGGCTTGTCGGACCAGTCTAGGTAGACTGGTGCCACCACCTTCACCGAGCAGACCTCCCGGCGCTCTCGCTTGCGATGCCGAGCCGAGGCATTCGCCGCATGCCCTCCGCAGATCATGAAGCAGTCGCGGACCTCGGGGAGCTCTCCTGCTTGGTGATCTTCCTTTTTGTCGTCGTCGCGGGCCCTGCCACCCTCTGCGGGTGGCCCGGCCTTGTGGAAGTGGCGCCGAAGCATGACGCACTCCTCGAGCGTGTGCTTGACGGGCCCCTGATGGTAAGGGCACGTCTCCTTGAGCATCTTGTCGAAGAGGTTGGCACCTCCGGGGGGCTTCCGAGGGTTCTTGTATTCGGCGGCGGCAAGGTCCGTGCTGGCGGCGTCGCGTTCCGCTTGCGACTTCCTCCTGCCTTTCTTCTTGGCGCCGAGCGGAGTAGACGCCTCGGGAGCATCTTCCGACGGGCGGCCCTGGGGCTGCTTGTCCTTTCGGAAGATGGCCTCGACCGCCTCCTGACCAGAGGCGAACTTGGTGGCGATGTCCATCAGCTCGCTCGCCCTGGTGGGGGTCTTGCGACCCAACTTGCTCACCAGGTCACGGCAGGTGGTGCCGGCAAGGAACGCGCCGATGACATCGGAGTCGGTGATGTTGGGCAGCTCGGTGCGCTGCTTCGAGAATCACCGGATGTAGTCCCGAAGAGACTCTCCCGGCTGTTGCCGGCAGCTTCGGAGGTCCCAGGAATTCCCGGGGCGCACGTACGTGCCCTGGAAGTTGCCGGCAAAAGCTTGGACCAGATCCTCCCAGTTGGAAATCTGCCCCGGAGGCAGGTGCTCCAACCAAGCGCGAGCAGTGTCGGAGAGGAACAGTGGGAGGTTGCGGATGATGAGGTTGTCGTCGTCCGTTCCACCTAGTTGACAGGCCAGGCGGTAGTCCGCGAGCCACAATTCCGGTCTCGTTTCCCCCGAGTACTTTGTGATAGTAGTCGGGGGTCGGAATCGGGTCGGAAACGGCGCCCGCCGAATGGCCCGGCTGAAGACCAGCGGACCGGGTGGTTTGGGCGAGGGACTCCGATCCTCCCCGCTGTCGTAGCGTCCCCCACGCCTGGGGTGATAACCTCGGCGCACCCTTTCGTCGAGGCGGGCCCGACGGTCGCGATGAGGGTGCTCGTCGCCGAGGTGGCCCGGGGCCGCAGGCGCGGTGTTGCGCGTGCGCCCGGTGTAGACCGAGGCTTCCCGCATGAGTCGGGAAGTCGCGGCACGAGGTTCCGAGGGGTACCCCCGCCTTCGGGAGGCAGAGCTCTCGGCCCGCCGAGCCGCAGCGCCTTCCAGGAGATGCTTGAGCTCTCCCTGGATTCGCCGACCCTCGGTGGTTGATGACTCCGGCATCGCGCGGAGGAGCATCGCTGCGGCTGCCAGGTCCTGACCGGTTCCGCCGGATGCGGGTGGCGGCCTGTCCCTGGCATCGTTGGCGATGCGGTGCTGGAGACCCTGGGGCAGGTGACGTATTTCTCCGGCCAGGGGCTGGCCCGCCCATACCTGCCCGACGTCCCGGCGGATCGCCTCGAGCGCTCCTGCCCCCTCATCGAGCCCAGCCTGCGCCCCGCGGACTTGCTCGAGCTGTGGGTCGTGACCCCCCGCCGGAACAGGGACCACAGCTAGCTCCCGCGGGATGTCGGAGCGAGGCACTGGCCTAGGGAGATCACCATCCTTCGGCATGCCGAGACAGCTGCCTCCGGAGGGATCCCCTAGCTCGACGTGGAAACATTCGCGGCTCGGGCCGCAGTCCTTGTCGTCAAGGCTGCGGCTGCCGTCGGAACAGTCGGAGAGGCAGTAGTCGCATGCGGTCATGAAGTCCCGCATGACACTGGGGTTGCCAGATCCAGAGAAATCCCAGCAGATGCTGGGGTCGTCATCTTCCTCGGACCCAGAGGGCCCGTAGGTCGAGATGCCCGTCAATCGGTCCCAAGGCGACCGCACACGAAACCTGAAAGGGGTTGCACTCGCCTCAACGTGAGCGCCCGCCAGAGCGAGGTCACTAGGCGGGTTGAGGTTGAGTTGAAATGACGAAAGATGGGAAGCAGCCGGTACCTTTTGGTCGACGAGGAGCGACGAAGTCACATCGGGGGCTGATCGCGCCGTCGTCCTGGGTACGAGGGCGACGTCCTGCAGGCCCTCCGTGAGCGCGCTGGCGTCGTCCACTTGCTCGGGGTTGGCGTGTTGCGGGGGGACGGCGCTCGCCTTCGCCTCAAACGCGAGGGTGACGCCCGACGCGTCCTCCGTTGGGGCGCTGGGGATGTCGATTTGCTCGACAGCCGACTGAGCGCAGCCTCCCGCTCGGCCCTGGTTGCCCCGCCTCCTCCTCCGATGGCGAGGGAGAGGATGGGGCAAGCTCGAATGTTGTTCTTCCCCCACGCGGGAAAGACGTCGTCGATTCCGCCGCCGGCGGGCGGGCTGTCGGCCACCATTGTCGCCATCGCGCGGCGGTGGAAGGAGTATCATGTCGGAGCTGCCGTCGAAAGACATGAACTCGAGGCTCCCGAAACGGAGCACCGTCCCGGGTTGAAGAGGTCGTTGGAGACTGCCCATCTGGAGCTTGACGGGAAACTGCTCGTCAACACGCAGCAGGCCCCTACCTGGCGCGCCAACTTTCGGCGTTTCGAGACCGGGGGGTCCCCGAGCCGACGAGTGAGTGTGCCGCGTGCCCCAGCCCAGATGGGTCAAGCGCGTGGGCGAGCGCGAAGGGGGGAGAGCGAGGTGGCCGGAGCCGGGTCGTGAGGGAGGCGGAGATCCCGCGGCCTTCGTGTTCGTCCCGCGCCCAGGTCGGGTGCGCTTGCAGTAGGGGGTTATGAAAGGGAATTAGGCTTACACCTAGTTCCTAAATAATTTTGGTGGTTGAATTGTCCAACACAAATATTGGACTAACTAGTTTACTCTAGTGCATAAGTTATACAGGTGCAAAAGGTTCACACTTAGCCAATAAAAAGACCAAGTTTTGGATTCAACAAAGGAGCAACGAGGCAACCGAAGGCATCTCTGGCTGAAGGCACCGGACTGTCCGGTGTGCACCGGACAGTGTCCGGTGCGCCCAGAGAACTTCTTCTCAAACTCTTCGCCCTCGGGAATTCTCGGAAGCCGGCGCGCTATAATTCACCGGACTGTCCGGTGTGCACCGGACATGTCCGGTGCTCCAAGGAAGCGCGGTCTTCGGAACTCGCCAGCCTCGGGTTCGCGCGGCAGCCGCTCCGCTAAAATTCACCGGACTGTCCGGTGTGCACCGGACTGTCCGGTGTACCAGCGGAGCAACGGCTCCTTTCGGCGCCAACGGCTCCCTGCGGTGCATTTAATGCGCGCGCAGCGCGCGCAGACGTCAGACGTGCCCATACCGGTGCACCGGACATCAAACAGTACATGTCCGGTGTGCACCGGACACCCAGGAGGGCCCAGATGTCAGAAGCTCCAACGGTCAGAATCCAACGGCAATGGTGACGTGGCAGGGGCACCGGACTGTCCGGTGTGCACCGGACTGTCCGGTGTGCCATCGAACAGACAGCTTCCAGCAACGGTCACTTTTGGTGGTTGGGGCTATAAATACCCCAACCACCCCACATTCATTGCCATCCAAGTTTTCCACTTCTCAACTACTACAAGAGCTCTAGCATTCAACTCTAGACACACCAAATAGATCAAGTCCTCTCCAAATTCCACACAACACTATAGTGACTAGAGAGAGTGATTTGCTTGTGTTCTTTCGAGCTCTTGCGCTTGGATCGCATTCTTTTCTTTCTCACTTGTTCTTGTGATCATCACTCAATTGTAACCAAGGCAAGAGGCACCAATTGTGTGGTGGCCCTTGCGGGGAAGTTTTGTTCCCGGTTGATTGAGAAGAAGAGAAAGCTCACTCGATCCGTGGGATCGTTTGAGAGAGGGAAGGGTTGAAAGAGACCCGGCCTTTGTGGCCTCCTCAACGGGGAGTAGGTTTGCGAGAACCGAACCTCGGTAAAACAAATCCGCGTGTCACACTCTTATTTGCTTGCGATTTGTTTTGCGCCCTCTCTCGCGGACTCGTTTATATTTCTAACGCTAACCCCGGCTTGTAGTTGTGATTATTTTTGTAAATTTCAGTTTCGCCCTATTCACCCCCCCTCTAGGCGACTATCAATTGGTATCAGAGCCCGGTGCTTCATTAGAGCCTAACCGCTCGAAGTGATGTCGGGAGATCACACCAAGAGGGAGATGGAGACCGGCGATAACAAGCCCACTACAAGCCAAGGGAGCACTTCATCGGAAGAGTCCCGCACCAAGAGAAGGGAGAAGAAGAAGAACTCCTCCAAGCGGAAGGAGAAAAGATCTTCCTCTTCTCACCACAAGGAGAAGAAGGAAAAATCTTCTTCTCACAAGCCGCATCGGAGTGGGGACAAGCACAAGAGAATGAGGAAGGTGGTCTACTACGAGACCGACACTTCATCAACATCTACCTCCGGCTCCGACGCGGCGTCCGTCACTTCTAAACGCCAAGAGCGTAAGAAGTATAGTAAGATCCCCCTACGCTACCCTCGCGTTTCTAAACATACACCTTTACTTTCCGTCCCATTAGGCAAACCACCAACTTTTAATGGTGAAGATTATGCTATGTGGAGTAATTTGATGCGATTTCATCTAACCTCTCTCCACAAAAGTATATGGGATGTTGTTGAGTATGGTGTACAGGTACCATCTATAGGGGATGAGGACTATGACACGGACGAAGTAGCCCAAATCGAGCACTTCAACTCCCAAGCCGCAACCATTCTCCTTGCCTCTCTAAGCAAGGAGGAATACAACAAAGTGCAAGGGTTGAAGAACGCAAAAGAGATTTGGGACCTACTCAAGACGGCGCACGAGGGTGATGAACTCACAAAGATCACCAAGTGGGAAACGATCGAGGGGGAGCTCGGTCGCTTCCGTCTTCGCCAAGGGGAGGAGCCACAAGACATGTACAACCGGCTCAAGACCTTGGTGAACCAAGTGCGCAACCTCGGGAGCACAAAATGGGATGACCACGAAGTGGTTAAGGTTATTCTAAGAGCCCTTATTTTCCTTAACCCCACACAAGTTCAATTAATTCGTGGCAATCCTAGATATCCACTAATGACCCCCGAGGAAGTTATCGGGAATTTTGTGAGTTTTGAATGCATGATTAAGGGCTCCAAGAAGATCAACGAGCTTGACGAGCCTTCCACATCCGAGGCGCAACCGGTGGCCTTCAAGGCAACGGAGGAGAAGAAGGAGGAGTCTATACCAAGTAGACAACCAATTGACGCCTCCAAGCTCGACAACGAGGAGATGGCCCTAATCATCAAGAGCTTTCGGCAAATCCTCAAGCAACGGAAAGGGAAGGATTACAAATCCCGTTCCAAGAAGGTTTGCTACAAGTGTGGTAAGCCCGGTCATTTTATTGCAAAATGTCCTATGTCTAGTGACAGTGACAGGGGCGACGACAAGAAGGGAAAGAGGAGAGAAAAGAAGAAGTACTACAAGAAGAAGGGCGGCGATGCCCATGTTTGTCGGGAGTGGGACTCCGACGAAAGCTCAAGCGACTCCTCCGATGACGAGGACGCCGCCAACATCGCCGTCACCAAGGGCCTCCTCTTCCCCAACGTCGGCCACAAGTGTCTCATGGCCAAGGACGGCAAAAAGAAGGTAAAATCAAGGTCCTCCACTAAATATGAAACATCTAGTGATGAGGATGATGATAAAAATGAGGAGGATAATTTGCGTATTCTTTTTGCCAACCTTAACATGGAACAAAAGGAAAAATTAAATGAGCTAATTAGTGCCATCCATAAAAAGGATGATCTCTTGGACTCCCAAGAGGACTTCCTAATCAAGGAAAACAAGAAACATGTTAAGGTTAAAAATGCTTATGCTCTAGAAGTTGAAAAATGTAACAAATTATCTAGTGAGCTAAGCACATGCCATGACACAATTGCCAACCTTAGAAATGAAAATGTTAAATTAATTGCTAAGGTTGATTCTCATGTTTGCATTGATCCTAGAAATGATAATGTTGATTTGCTTGCTAGGATTGATGAGTTGAATGTTTCCATTGCTAGCCTTAGAAATGAAAATGAGAAATTAATTGCTAAGGCTAAGGATTTTGATGTTTGCAATGCTACTATTTCCGACCTTAGAACTAAAAATGATATGTTGCATGCTAAGGTTGTTGAACTTAAATCTTGCAAACCCTCTACATCTAATGTTGAGCATGTTTCCATTTGTACTAGATGTAGAGATATTAATATTGATGCTATCCATGATCACCTAGCCTTAATTAAAAAAACAAAATGATCACATAGCACAACTTAATGCTAAAATTAGAGAGCATGACTTAGAAAATGAAAAATTTAAACTTGCTAGAAGCATGCTCTATAATGGGAGACGCCCTGGCATTAAGGACGGCATTGGCTTCCAAAAGGGAGACAATGTCAAAATTAATGCCCCTACAAAGAACTTATCTAACTTTGTTAAGGGCAAGGCTCCCATGCCTCAGGATAACGAGGGTTACATTTTGTACCCTGCCGGCTATCCTGAGAGCAAGATTAGGAAAATTCATTCTAGGAAGTCTCACTCTGGCCCTAATCATGCTTACATGTATAAGGGTGAGACATCCAGTTCTAGGCAACCAACCCGTGCCAAGTTGCCTAGAAAGAAAATTCCTAATGCATCAAATGATCATGCTATTTCATTTAAGACTTTTGATGCATCTTATGTTTTAACTAACAAATCAGGCAAGGTAGTTGCCAAAATTGTTGGGGGCAAACACAAGGGTTCCAAGACTTGTGTTTGGGTACCCAAAGTTCTTGTATCTAATGCCAAAGGACCCAAAACCGTTTGGGTACCTAAAACAAAGAACTAAACTTGTTTTGTAGGTTTATGCATCCGGGGGTTCAAGTTGGATACTCGACAGCGGGTGCACAAACCACATGACAGAGGAGAAAAGGATGTTCTCCTCTTATGAGAAAAACCAAGATCCCCAACGAGCTATCACATTCGGGGATGGAAATCAAGGTTTGGTCAAAGGGTTGGGTAAAATTGCTATATCTCCTGACCATACTATTTCCAATGTTTTTCTTGTAGATTCCTTAGATTACAATTTGCTTTCCGTATCCCAATTATGTCAAATGGGCTACAACTGTCTTTTTACTGATATAGGTGTTACTGTCTTTAGAAGAAGTGATGATTCAATAGCTTTTAAGGGAGTGTTAGAGGGTCAGCTATACTTAGTAGATTTTAATAGAGCTGAACTCGACACTTGCTTGATTGCTAAGACTAACTTGGGTTGGCTCTGGCACCGCCGACTAGCCCATGTTGGAATGAAGAATCTTCACAAGCTTCTAAAGGGAGAACACATTTTGGGACTAACCGATGTTCATTTTGAGAAAGACAGGATTTGTAGCGCCTGCCAAGCCGGGAAGCAAGTTGGCATACATCATCCACACAAAAACATCATGACTACCGACAGGCCACTGGAGCTACTACACATGGATTTATTCGGCCCGATCGCTTACATAAGCATCGGCGGTAGTAAGTATTGTCTTATAATTGTGGATGATTATTCTCGCTTCACTTGGGTATTCTTTTTGCAGGAAAAATCACAAACCCAAGAGACCTTAAAGGGATTCTTAAGAAGGGCTCAAAATGAGTTCGGCTTAAGGATCAAGAAAATTAGAAGCGACAATGGGACGGAGTTCAAGAACTCTCAAATTGAAGGCTTCCTTGAGGAGGAGGGCATCAAGCATGAGTTCTCTTCTCCCTACACTCCACAACAAAATGGTGTAGTGGAGAGGAAGAATCGAACTCTATTGGATATGGCAAGGACCATGCTTGATGAGTACAAGACACCGGATCGGTTTTGGGCCGAGGCGGTCAACACCGCCTGCTACGCCATCAACCGGTTATATCTTCACCGAATCCTCAAGAAGACATCTTATGAACTCCTAACCGGTAAAAAGCCCAATATTTCATATTTTAGAGTTTTTGGTAGCAAATGTTTTATTCTTGTCAAAAGAGGTAGAAAATCTAAATTTGCTCCTAAAACTGTAGAAGGCTTTTTACTAGGATATGACTCAAACACAAGGGCATATAGAGTCTTTAACAAGTCCTCAGGACTTGTTGAAGTTTCTTGTGACGTTGTGTTTGGTGAGACTAACGGCTCTCAAGTAGAGCAAGTTGATCTTGATGAGATAGGTGAAGAACAGGCTCCATGCATAGCGCTAAGGAACATGTCCATTGGGGATGTGTGTCCTAAGGAATCCGAAGAGCCTCCACAAGCACAAGATCAACCATCCTCCTCCACGCAAGTATCTCCACCAACTCAAGTTGAGGATGAGGCTCAAGATGTTGAACAAGAAGATCAAGAAGATGAGCCACCTCAAAATGACGGCAACGATCAAGGGGGAGATGCAAATAATGAAGACAAGGAGGATGAACAACCAAGGCCGCCACACCCAAGAGTCCACCAAGCAATACAACGAGATCACCCCGTCGACACCATCCTCGGCGATATTCATAAGGGGGTAACTACTCGATCTCGTGTTGCTCATTTTTGTGAACATTACTCGTTTGTTTCCTCTATTGAGCCACACAGGGTAGAGGAAGCACTTCAAGATTCGGATTGGGTGATGGCGATGCAAGAGGAGCTTAACAATTTCACAAGGAATGAGGTATGGCACTTAGTTCCACGTCCTAATCAAAATGTTGTAGGAACCAAGTGGGTCTTCCGCAACAAGCAAGACGAGCATGGTGTGGTGACAAGGAACAAAGCTCGACTCGTGGCCAAGGGGTATTCACAAGTCGAAGGTTTGGATTTTGGTGAAACCTATGCACCCGTAGCTAGGCTTGAGTCAATTCGTATATTATTAGCCTATGCTACTTACCATGGCTTCAAGCTTTATCAAATGGACGTGAAGAGTGCCTTTCTCAATGGACCAATCAAGGAGGAGGTCTATGTTGAGCAACCTCCCGGCTTTGAAGACAGTGAGTACCCTAACCATGTCTATAGGCTCTCTAAGGCGCTTTATGGGCTCAAGCAAGCCCCAAGAGCATGGTATGAATGCCTTAGAGATTTCCTTATTGCAAATGGCTTCAAAGTCGGCAAAGCCGATCCTACCTTGTTCACTAAAACTCTTGACAATGATTTGTTTGTATGCCAAATTTATGTTGATGATATTATATTTGGGTCTACTAACAAATCTACATGTGAAGAATTTAGTAGGATCATGACACAGAAATTCGAGATGTCGATGATGGGGGAGTTGAAATATTTCTTAGGATTTCAAGTCAAGCAACTCCAAGAGGGCACCTTCATTAGCCAAACAAAGTATACTCAAGACATTCTGAGCAAGTTTGGAATGAAGGATGCCAAGCCCATCAAGACACCCATGGGAACAAATGGGCATCTCGACCTCGACACGGGAGGTAAGTCTGTGGATCAAAAGGTATACCGGTCGATGATTGGTTCATTGCTCTACTTATGTGCATCTCGACCGGACATTATGCTTTCCGTATGCATGTGTGCAAGATTCCAAGCCGACCCTAAGGAATCACACCTTACGGCCGTAAAACGAATCTTGAGATATTTGGCTTATACTCCTAAGTTTGGGCTTTGGTACCCTAGGGGATCCACATTTGATTTGATTGGGTATTCGGATGCCGATTGGGCGGGGTGTAAAATTAATAGGAAGAGCACATCGGGGACTTGCCAGTTCTTGGGAAGATCCTTGGTGTCTTGGGCTTCAAAGAAGCAAAATTCGGTCGCTCTTTCTACCGCCGAAGCCGAGTACATTGCCGCAGGCCATTGTTGCGCGCAATTGCTTTGGATGAGGCAAACCCTGCGGGACTACGGTTACAAATTAACCAAAGTTCCTTTGCTATGTGACAATGAGAGTGCAATCAAAATGGCCGACAATCCCGTCGAGCATAGCCGCACTAAGCACATAGCCATTCGGTATCATTTTCTTCGGGATCACCAACAAAAGGGGGATATCGAGATTTCTTACATTAACACTAAAGATCAATTAGCCGATATCTTTACCAAACCACTTGATGAACAATCTTTTACCCGACTTAGGCATGAGCTCAATATTCTTGATTCTAGGAATTTCTTTTGCTAAACTTGCACACATAGCACATGAATATACCTTTGATCATGTCTCTTTTATATATGCTATGACTAATGTGTTTTCAAGTGTATTTCAAACCAAGTCATAGGTATATTGAAAGGGAATTGGAGTCTTCGGCGAAGACAAGGCTTCCACTCCACTCTACTACTCATCCTTCGCCGTCGCTCCGCATCATCTCTCCAACTTTGGTATAATCTTCACTCATTCATTTCATGACCAAAGGAGGAGAAAGTACTTCATTGGGCTCTAATGATTCCGTTTTTGGCGATTCATGCCAAAGGGGGAGAAAATATGAGCCCAAAGCAAAAAGACCGCACCACCACCCTAATTTTAAAACTTAATGATTTTTAATTGGTAAATTTCAAAATTGGTATCTCTTTGTGTTCTAAAGGGGGAGCAAGTAGTATTTTCAAAATTGATGTCTTAAAACCCTCTTGAACACTAAGAGGAGACTTTATTTGAGGGGGAGTTTTGTTTAGTCAAAGGAAAAGCATTTGAACAAAGGAAGAAAATTTCAAATCTTGAAAATGTTTTGCAAAATCTTATTCATTTACCTTTGACTATCTTGCAAAATGACTTTGAAAAGAACTTACAAAAGAGTTTGCAAAAACAAAACTTATGGTGCAAATGAGGTCCAATATGTCAAAAACAAAGAAACAATCCATGCGCATCATATAAGTATTTATATTGGCTCAATTCCAAGCAACCTTTGCACTTTCATTATGTGAACTAGTTCAATTATGCACTTCTATATTTGCTTTGGTTTGTGTTGGCATCAATCACCAGAAAGGGGGAGATTGAAAGGGAATTAGGCTTACACCTAGTTCCTAAATAATTTTGGTGGTTGAATTGTCCAACACAAATATTGGACTAACTAGTTTACTCTAGTGCATAAGTTATACAGGTGCAAAAGGTTCACACTTAGCCAATAAAAAGACCAAATTTTGGATTCAACAAAGGAGCAACGAGGCAACCGAAGGCATCTCTGGCTGAAGGCACCGGACTGTCCGATGTGCACCGGACAGTGTCCGGTGCGCCCAGAGAACTTCTTCTCAAACTCTTCGCCCTCGGGAATTCTCGGAAGCCGGCGCGCTATAATTCACCGGACTGTCCGGTGTGCACCGGACATGTCCGGTGCTCCAAGGAAGCGCGGTCTTCGGAACTCGCCAGCCTCGGGTTCGCGCGGCAGCCGCTCCGCTAAAATTCACCGGACTGTCCGGTGTGCACCGGACTGTCCGGTGTACCAGCGGAGCAACGGCTCCTTTCGGCGCCAACGGCTCCCTGCGGTGCATTTAATGCGCGCGCAGCGCGCGCAGACGTCAGACGTGCCCATACCGGTGCACCGGACATCAAACAGTACATGTCCGGTGTGCACCGGACACCCAGGAGGGCCCAGATGTCAGAAGCTCCAACGGTCAGAATCCAACGGCAATGGTGACGTGGCAGGGGCACCAGACTGTCCGGTGTGCACCGGACTGTCCGGTGTGCCATCGAACAGACAGCTTCCAGCAACGGTCACTTTTGGTGGTTGGGGCTATAAATACCCCAACCACCCCACATTCATTGCCATCCAAGTTTTCCACTTCTCAACTACTACAAGAGCTCTAGCATTCAACTCTAGACACACCAAATAGATCAAGTCCTCTCCAAATTCCACACAACACTATAGTGACTAGAGAGAGTGATTTGCTTGTGTTCTTTCGAGCTCTTGCGCTTGGATCGCATTCTTTTCTTTCTCACTTGTTCTTGTGATCATCACTCAATTGTAACCAAGGCAAGAGGCACCAATTGTGTGGTGGCCCTTGCGGGGAAGTTTTGTTCCCGGTTGATTGAGAAGAAGAGAAAGCTCACTCGATCCGTGGGATCGTTTGAGAGAGGGAAGGGTTGAAAGAGACCCGGCCTTTGTGGCCTCCTCAACGGGGAGTAGGTTTGCGAGAACCGAACCTCGGTAAAACAAATCCGCGTGTCACACTCTTATTTGCTTGCGATTTGTTTTGCGCCCTCTCTCGCGGACTCGTTTATATTTCTAACGCTAACCCCGGCTTGTAGTTGTGATTATTTTTGTAAATTTCAGTTTCGCCCTATTCACCCCCCCTCTAGGCGACTATCAGGTTACAAGCGTCCGCGCGGGTGAGGGGAGCGAGCGGCCCCAAGAGAGCGCCTGCCCCTGCCCTCGTTCCCGCGAGGCCAACCTTTTCTAAGAAGGCCCTGGTCCTTCCTTTTATAGGCGCAAGGAGAGGATCCAGGTGTACAATGGGGATGCAGCAGAGTGCTACGTGTCTAGCGGGGGAGAGCTAGCGCCCTGGGTACATGCCAATGTGGCAGCCGGAGAGAACTTGGCACCCAGCTGGTGTGGTGTCATGGCTGTCGGAGGAGTAACGGAGCCTGGTGGAGGGACAGCTGTTGGAACAGTTGGGCTCTTGCTGACGTCCCCCTGCTTCCGTAAGGGAGCCGAGAGCCGCCGTCGTCATGGGTCTAGCGGGGCGCCATCATTGCCTATCTTGCGGAGCTAGCCAGATGGGACGTCGGTCTTGTTCTCTGCAACCCAAGTCGGCTCGGGGCAGGGCGATGATGGCGCTTCCTGTTGACGTGGCGGACTTGTGCCCTAGGTCGGGCGACGTGGAGGCTCCTCTGAGGCCGAGGTCGAGTCTGTCTTCCATGGCCGAGGCCGAGCCCGAGCTCCTGGGTCGGGCGAGGCGGAGGTCGTTCGGCAGAGGCCAGGGCGGAGTCCGAGCCCTGGGTCGGGCGAAGCGGAGTTCGTCGTCTTCCGGGGCCTTAGCCCGAGTCCGAGCCCTGGGTTGGGCGGAGCGGAGTTCGCCGTCTTCCGGGGCTTTAGCCCGAGTCCGAGCCCTGGGTCGGGCGGAGCGGAGTTCGCCGTCTTCAGGGGCCTTAGCCCGAGTCCGAGCCCTGGGTCGGGCGGAGCGGAGTTCGCCGTCTTCCGGGGCCTTAGCCCGAGTCCGAGCCCTGGGTCGGGCGGAGCGGAGTTCGCCGTCTTCCGGGGCCTTAGCCCGAGTCCGAGCCCTGGGTCGGGCGGAGCGGAGTTCGCCGTCTTCCGGGGCCTTAGCCCGAGTCCGAGCCCTGGGTCGGGCGGAGCTTCCTATGGCGCCTTTGGCAAGGCCTGGCTGCCCGTCAGTCTCACTCTTTGCGTTAAATGCCCTTGTGACTTGGTCGGTCGGCGCGGTGATTTAGTCAGGGTTGCTTCTTAACGAAGGCAAGGCCTCGGGCGAGCCGGAGATGCGTCTGCCGTAAAAAAGGGGGCCTCGGGCGAGACGGAAACACCTCAGGGTCGGCTGCCCTTGCCCGAGGCTAGGCTCGGGCGTGGCGTGATCGAGTCGCTCGTATGGACTGATCCCTGACTTAATCAAACCCATCAGGCCTCTGCAGCTTTATGCTGATGGGGGTTACCAGCTGAGAATTAGGCGTCTTGTGGGTACCCCTAATTATGGTCCCCGACACCTATAAATACCCCCACACAGTGCCCTTGAGAGGCTAGATTAACAGAGCTATTGCCATCACGTGCAGAAACCCTGTTTGCGTTACTACACCTCCCCGTTGGATCAACTTGCGCCTGTGAGCAAGTTCCAACAAACCCAGACAAAAATCCCCATCCTAATTATAGCTTCGGGGGTAATCTGATGAAGGAAGATCTGGTATATCTTCAGCACTTCAACCACAAACTTGCTCAGCGGGAACCGAAGACCTGCTTTTAAGAAGCTTTGGTATATAACAACTTCGTTTTCCTCTGGAGCAGGGGCAGTACTATCTCCTCCAACTCTGACAATAAACATGTCGCGAAAATATCTCCCCCTCATGGCATCAATATGACTTTGCTTGATAGTTGATTTTCTGAAGATAGTATGGCTTAGGCGCCACGGCCGATCCTCAGAGTCTTCATCCCCACTTTCCATGTCATAACTATCACTGTCATCAGAATCTTCGGATAAACCCTCCATGATCTCCTTAGTAATTTTCTCTGTATTTGTTTTTGCCATGGACTCAATAAATCCAGCAATGAAAGGATCTGCAACTTTTTTCTCTTCATACAGCTTCGTCTCCTCGGTCGTTTTCTTCTCTTCAGTCATCTTCTTCTCTCCACTCATCTTCTTCTTTTCAAATTTGGAGCAAACGTGTCTTTAAACCGAAGCTCTAAAAACTCGAAAATCAGGCAAGAGCTAATGAGCAAGAGCTAAAAGATTGAGAAAATAACGCAAATAGCAGAAATGGCGTATCAAATGATGCCGCTATGGTTCATATTTATACGCCCAATGCTTTGCAACTTGGTGGACCCCGTTTGTCATTGACTGTTGCTAATCTAGCAATGGGAAGGTGTTTTTTCGGACATTCGGCTTAAGGCCTTCATTCACGTCGCAATCTAAATTTGTTGTTATAACAAATTAATACTGCGAGGAGCTACTGTTGGGGCCTTCGTCTTCCGAAGGTCCTCAAAAACATGATTAACAATGTTTCCCAAGTGTAATATATGTACAGGAACCTTCGAACTCGGAATGAAGCTGTACACAATATGAAAAGCATGGTCGGGACGAAGGTTGAACCAGCTCTGAAGCTACGCACAAGGAAGCTTTGGCTCAGTAGCAGAAAAAGGAACTGACTTAAAGAGGAAAAGGCTATCTAGCCCTCGATAGATTGTCCTTAAGTCAATAGTAAACATGAAGGGCATGAATGTAATTTTACACAGGCTATGCCCTGTGCCTATAAATAGATGAACAGTACCCCCATACTGTTCACGCTGACTTGTATTCACTCGTGCGTCACGCTTGGACTTTTGCCTTCTGTCAAGCCGAAGGTACAAATGTAATTCAATATTGTTCATGTTCATTTATGATGATATAAAAAAGATATATTAAGGATGTCATATGATTATTCATGTTATTTCTCATGTTCATATGCTTCTTCTTTTATTAATATATACTGTGATGATGAAGGTATGCCCTTCATGACCTTCGTCCGAAGATCATTATACCCTAAGGGAGATAATGCTTCGAAGGACGAAGGGCCTTAACTATTAACATTTTGTGTTGCCTTGTTCTTAATTCATAGCATTTGAGAACAAGTCCCCAACAGAAATGTTATAAATTATTTGTATGTTTGAAATATATGCTAGCTCAGTGACAATCCTCAACAAGAAGTATAGAAGAACTACTTAGACCTATAAGAAGGCCGAGCCCACCAGCACTTAGCACCATCAGCAGCAGCACAAATCTAGTACCTGCAACAACATGGGTTCGAAAACCCTGAGTATAAAGTGTACTTCCGCACGTCTTACCCGACAAAGGAAAAATGACTCTCAAGGATATGCTGGTTAAATAGGAATCAAGGAAAAGGTTTTAGCAAGAATCAACTTAGATACTTTTGCAGAAATGGCTTACTAAAGTGAGTCCTTACTTTCAATATTTTAACGGCAGATTAAATATTAATAGACTCTGGTTGCATATAGTCTAATTTTACCATCTCATCAATACAACATTATTTTTATTCATAATGTTTACATCCTGACCTAGGTTGCAGGTCAGAGATCAAGTCTCCACTGTCTAGGGATATAACGGCGATCCGAATCGATTTACTCAGCTGAGGATCTCTAACCACACGACATATGTTTCTCGTAACTCTTGCATATGTCAACCATTCCCACGGATCCTCCACTGCATGAACAGGTCCGCGCCACCCGAGAGCACACCACCCCTTTTAGGCAATCCTTTGCCAAGAGGGTACGTGCCACTCTCGCCATCTCTCCAGTCCCAGTGCGCGATTGTCTTTTTATGTATGGAATAGCCGGGTTCAAGCTTACCCTGCCCCATATGTAGGGCATGTGGCCAGTTAAGATAGTCCTTGATCATACAGGCCTACATACGCATCCAATCCTTAATTAACCTGGGTGGAGCATCACCTGTTACTAGCCCAAATCTCGAGTTAAGTACTTCCATCTTTAGGATTGTTTTGTGTTCCTAAGGATGAAAAGAGCATTATAGGGAACTTTGCAGTAAGATCCCACCATGCTCCCAATGAAAATATTCTTGCAGGTAGAAGCCATCCTTCCTCAGGATAACCCCTGAGCTAGGCAGTATTGCAAAATACAACCTCTATCCACAAGATCTAAGCAGGGCTAAGCATTTTTGTAAACAATATTTGATACTTCCAAAGAAGTACCTATAATAGGAATGGATATCAAGGTAGTCAATGCATCAAAGGATTTCCAAGCAACTCCTATAAACCTAGTGCACATATCACTAGACTTAAAGTGTGTAAAAATCATTTAAAAACACAAGGAAGGGGTTGCATGCATCGGGGCTTGCCTGGGATAACACTAAGTTAGTGTTTGTTAGATGATGTCTACTTGGCGACCATCCTTTGTCTTGGCACTGGTTCAGATTATCCATCTTTAGGTTCATCATCCGCATCACCTTGTGGAGAAGCTCACACGTAACAACATCTTGTGGTCGACTTGGCTCTGGTCCTCCGCATATCATGATTAATTAACATACCTAAATGATTTGCATAATGCACATGAATGCATATAAACAAGAATAGCACAAGACTAAATATTGTTGTACCGAAGCGAATTAGACACGCATAGCAAGACGTTGCCAACTCTAATATGCAAACACTCGATATTTTTGACTTTCTAAGACAACGATCATGAACTTCCAGTTAATCGGATCCAACTCAGGCATCAAGCAACAATAACTATAAATACATGCTATGTTACCTTTACTTAAAGCATAACATGGAGAGTCTAATAAAACTCCGACTCACTATTACCGGACACCCATGACTCAGACTAAGAATAGAAACCATTCAATTAGCTTCTAGAATTACTATTTTTGGTTTAACTGAAATTAGTTGCCGACGCTACTCGTTTCTAAATAATTTGGACTACAACAAACATTTATCCAAGACTATTGACTTAATAGATCAATATTCGACTATGGCACTTAGTCGATTAACGACATAAATACCACACTATTAAAGGAAATCACCACTTTACCACTACCATTCAAATAGAAACTGTCAGCTGGCTGATTAAAATCACAAAACTATCCTTCACACTACGAACTGACAATACTAGACGATGCGATTAATTCAACACGTATGACTCTTGCTAAAAATACGAGAATCATCGCAACCTATATATCTATTAATCCATTCATTAAAACAAAATAAAAGGAGTAGCAAATCAGCTCACCATAATCAACTCGACTTAATATTTGCAAGAAAGACGGTAGTCTCTGATTGAAGTCTTCGATCAAACACCTGACGAGCATTGAACTGAGCTTCACTTTCTCCTCAATCCACACACAAAAAATGTACAGACGAACAGCGAGGTCACAGAGGCTCGGTGTTAGGGAAAATACTAGGGATGGCCGGATCGACGAGGGTGGAACGGCGCGGCCTGGTCGAGCTGGGGCTAAAGACGACAGTGCCGGAACAAACTAAGGACGCCGAGACAGCTAGCACACGACAGCCCGCGCGGAGGAATCATGGACCAGCGAGGTCTACCAAAGCGCAGACGGCGAGGGAGAGGCCAACCGCGGTGGTATGCACCAGGGAGTCGCGACAGAGTGCGATGGGGAGAAGCTCAGCGCGAGAAAATGGAAGAAACATTGTTGCCACTGCTGCTCCGAGCAGACCTTAGCATGGAGGAGCAGGGCAGATGCATCGGCGTGGTGGAGCTCGAACGACGGTTAAAAAAAGTCGTAGGTCGAGCGTTAGGTGGAGGGGCTCAGCTGGTGGCGCCCGGCAGAGGAGCAGGGGTGTGGCCATGGGGATGAGGAACACACACCAAAGGACAACGCGAGGCACAAAGGATGTGACGTAGAGGGAACTTGACGTGGACAGGGTGCAGGATCCCAGCGCCATGGCTGAGCGTGTGCGCCGAGCGTCGCTGGAGCAGAGGCGGCGACGAGTGCACCAAGAAGAGCAGCAGCCGATGTGCAAAGTTTGGTTGCCGGCCAAGGAAAAATAGCAAAGAGAGAGAGAGAGCGGTGGGAGGAGAGATAAGGCCGAGGAAAAGAAATATCTGTGGAAGGAGATAAGGTCGTTGGCCACGTGAGGATGAGGCTAGAAGCCATAAGTGAGAAAAGGAAAACAGATTTTTCTTTTTTTCACATGATGCTATTCAAGAATATAATTATTAACAAAAACATAAATATAAATACTAGGGTTATAATTTGAGAGGTAAAAATGAGCCAGACCGAATTAATATTGACGACGATATCTGGATAATGTTTAACTTGGAAAATATTCCTGGAACTAGATAAATTTCTACCAGTTATTAACATCTGATCATTTGGATTTGTTCAGGCAGGATGTAAACAGATCGAATTAAATGAAATTTGGGTTACACATATTATTTTCTTGATTTTGAAATAGGAAACTGAATCGGCTAACAATTGTTCTATTTTCGGTTAGTTTGGGTTCGGTTTATTTCAACAGCCT
Source organism: Zea luxurians (assembly GCA_029449295.1). NCBI lineage: Eukaryota > Viridiplantae > Streptophyta > Magnoliopsida > Poales > Poaceae > Zea > Zea luxurians. The sequence continues at coordinate 19,063,412 of JAOPSE010000037.1, forward strand.
GTCCCAAATAGTGTCTCTACCGAATTCGTAGAGATCGCTCGAATAAGAATGATATACGTGGGTGATCTTTCCAATCCGCCTTATTTGACTAATTTTAAATTGGCACCAGACTTGACACTTTATGAAATAAATTTTTTTTGAACTACGCGAGCCGAACGCGGCTTCACAACCGAAATCCCTCCGGAGACGATGTCAACATCGTCACGGGAGCAAGATGTAGACGGATTAAACCAGATGATATCGAATTCGATATTTTAGTCAACGTTTGATTTAGTTACACCTAAACGAATTTCGCCGCTATCTAAACATTCGGCTAGAGAGCAGCACAATTTATAACTTTGCGCCTTGTTTTTCTTGGATATGGATCGTGGTAGAATTTATAAAATTGAACTCTTTCTGAAATCATATTCACATACTCGATCGATCTGAATAGCATAGACTCAACGTCTTGAAAGATTTTTAAAGTCCAAATTCCTCTAATTTTTTTAAACGACTTAGATAGACAGAGACAGATACGATATGAAAATCGTGATAGACAGAGATGACTAGAATTCAATGACCATTTTATTTACTGATATCCCACGCTTAAGTCCATATTCGCAGTTAATGTACAGTAACACCTGGGTTGTTACAGCCCTCCCCCTTAAAAGAATCTCGTCCCGAGATTCGCAACGGAAGATTTTAAGGGTAAAGAAGCATGTAGCTCCTGTCCATATCAGCGATAACATAAGACAGTTCCAAGAGGAGGCGAGTATCTCAGGATGTTGTTTCTCTAGTGGATATAACATATATCACACTATCGATGCAATGTTCCATGTGTGCAGTTTGCTTTTTCTGATAACACTATACTATATGAGTCTGTTGAGGACGGTGGACAAATGGATATAGCAATCACACAAACCATGTGAGATGCAACCTCTTGGGTAAAACACACAGTAAGAGGTTTACCAACAAGTGGTCATTGGAAATTCCTAGCACATAAGATGAGGATGGATGTCGAATAACATCACACTTAACTCGTGGTTAGCCAGGGAATCCAAATCCAAGAAAATGATAGAGACTTGAAAAATCACTAGTGAAGGGATCAGTAGATATTGACTTCGTGTCTAATCCATTTTATCAAGCACTAGGCATGGCTCGACTTGATCACACATGCTGGAAAAGCACACGTGAGGCGATCGAGGCATGACTAGAGCGATAATTAGGTGGTTATTAGTCGACTTGACTTAATTCTTGCAAGTACTCCCTTACGATGGATTGAACCAAAATGAGTTTAGACAACTCGATAAAACAATCTCTAAACTCAATCTTTGTTCGCAAAGCAGTTATAAGTTAGTAAAAAACCAACTTGTTGAACTACTTATGACATTGAGGAGGTCCTCTCAGTACCGTCGGTAAGCCAAGGGTTGAGAGTTCACATTTGCTAGCAAAAGGTCATGCATTTGGGTAGAAATCCATTTGGTCTGGTTGTTCATCCATTTCTTCATGTGAGATGAACTGACTTGATTCGGGAATACATGGATTAAATAAAAGAGTGAATGAACAAACTCCTGCATTTTAGCTACAAGGGAAGGTAATCTCCATTTTGAGAGCTAATCAGCGGTCTTCCAACACTAAAAAGCTTCAAGGCTTCACCTTTACACAAAGGACGTAAAGGGAACTCATATAAGTAGTCACTACCAAGATCAAAAGAAAAGAGACCACACATGAAAGTGGTATGCCCGTTTGATCCAACAGAGATGATAGATGTTGCTTGATCACTTGACAAACAACATAGAAATCATTTCAAGGAAGTAGTTTACGGAAGATAACATGTCAGTGTGGTTCCATAATGGGTCATAGCTAGAGACTTCGATACCAGCGTACCGAACAGCACTACCATGTGTCGGCCGCCACATGAGACTTTTGGATTTACGCGACACCATAAGTCATTAACTAGGACACCATCATCGAACTAGCACCAATAATGAATCTCACATGGTAAGAACAATTTGTGCAGAGATAACATATCGATATAGTCTCATAATGGATTATGACTACTAACTGTGATACCAGCGCATGCCAAGTAGCGCAACCATGTGTTGATCACCCATAGGAGACCCTCGGTTTCGTCATGGCATCATCAATTTTAGTCATAACGCCATTACCAGATGTAACCAATAAGAAATCTCACACGTCACAAATAGACTGAGCAAGAATGGCAATATACAAAAATAGACTCCACTTATAAGAATGGTTACAAGTAGAGAGCCAAATAGATCATGGCCCGATGGAGTGAACACGATATGGTCAAAACCAAAAATTGGTTCATGAAGGGAGTATGATGGGAGACTGTTATTTCAACCCAAGAATATTTCTATGCCCATCACAGAGATTACAGGGTCAAGGATTAGTATCTAATTAGATACGGAGGGAAAACAATCATAAGATCAAGTTGGTATGCCTTTGATAGATATGAGGAAACCAAAGGCATCAAATTAAAGAGGATGATCAGGCAGGACTTTCCTAGGTTGGGTAGATAAAGCAACATGGCGATCCTTAAAAACAGGTAACTGGGTAAGGGAGATTAGCTTGTGCCAACGAACAAGGGCATGATCTAGGATGGAAATATGACAACTAAAACATCACAAATTAAATAGCAAGAACACGGACTCGAGATCCTAGCTTTAAGCCCATGCACATCTTGCGTTGGATAAAGAAATTATCCAAACATCCATTTGCATGAGTTTGGTCATGGAGTGATAATGGAAAATTCAAATTTGGGTCATGGTTCACTAAATAAGAACATGGCCTAGTTTTGGGTTTAGGCAAATAAGTCACCAATCTTCTATCGGCACATCAAGTACAAGAGCAAACACGTATAACACCTAAACATATTACCTAAAGAATGGAGGACATCTATTTCATTGGGGTTCATAATACAACATTACACCACATTATTTACGATCACCGGTTACTGGAATAAAGGTGAGAAAAGCATTTTGGATGTATAGGAGACAAACATGATGCAACAATCAGGATGCATGCTTGTCCTATATGTCCTCACAGATTCTTGCCAACCTAATGTGTCAATAGCATTCTATATCGGTGACATACTTACGACTCTCCCGATATTTTGCTAGTCATCAGCTACACATACGTTTTTGAGGTTAGTGTACCTGCAGAAAATTCCATCACAGTCCAGTTTTCCCATGATGCAATTCAAACATGACAGTTTATCACAGTTTATACTCCATATATTTCTATATGGAGGCCAGCTCCTCATTAAGCGTTGAGCCACGCATAGGCGCCGCTGCCACACTTTAACCATAGGGCAGCTCATTATGGTAACTCACCTTCTTACCTGAGCGTAGGTACGTTGTTGCAAATACATTACACTTCTCAGTATTCCATGTTTGTATACCCATACACATCCATGGGGTACTGAATTCCCAGAAAAGTAATTACTCCACATCGCAGCTTTCGTATATACATATGTAGAACATGTATATAGTCAAGCGCCACAATAAGCACTCCCCTAGACCGACATTTGTTCGGTCATGCTCTCACGTCTCACCTTACCTGAGCGTCGATCCATTCAAAACTAAATGGCCTCAAAAACAACATTACACATGTATGCAATATCCCCTGGTTGTGGGTTAGTGTTTTGATCTAAGCCACCTGATAGTCCTTAATTTAGGGCTTAACAGAGGATGTCGCTAGCATTATAATTTTTCAAATCTGTTTTTCAAAACCAAACAATGTGCTTAGTTGAAAATAGTTTTTCTAAAACCAAAACTTTGTTTTTAAAATACGTATGTGACCGTATTATACTTAATCTTGCTCCGATACCAGCTGTGGCAGAACCTCCCAAGTTATTGGGCCCACATGCACCTGTACTCGCCTTAAAGACCTCAAATAGCTATGCACACTATATAACTTAACAGGATCCGTCCGAGTGCCCAAGGACCCCGGATAAACCACTTATAACCAGGATCACAAGATTAAGTAAACACAAATCACATACCCACATTTGTAGCGGAAATTCTTTATTACAACATGTTACAAGTTACAAGTTTACATTATATTTATCAGAGTGATTACAAAAGTGATTCAAAGAAATATACTTTGAAATGTTATAAATTATTTGTAAGTTTGAAATATATGCTAGCTCAGTGACAATCCTCAATAAGAAGTATAGAACAACTACTTAGACCTATAAGAAGGCCGAACCCACCGGCACTTAGCACCATCAACAGCAACACAAATCTAGTACCTGCAACCACATGGGTTCAAAAACCCTAAGTACGAAGTGTACTTTCGCAAGTCTTACCCGACTAAGGAAAAATGACTCTCAAGGATATGCTGATTAAATAGGAATCAAGAAAAAGGCTTTAGCAAGAATCAACTTAGATACTTTTGCAGAAATAGCTTACTAAAATGAGTCCTTACTTTCAATATTTTAACGCCAAATTAAATATTAATAGACTCTGGTTGCATATAGTCTAATGTTACCATCTCATCAATACAACATTATTTTTATTCATAATGTTTACATCCTGACCTAGGAGTAGCGAATCAGCTCAACATAATCAACTCAACTTAATATTTGCAAGAAAGACGGCAGTCTCTGATTGAAGTCTTCGATCAAACACCTGACGAGCATTGAACTGAGCTTCACTTTCTCCTCAATCCACACACAAAAATTGCACCGACGAGAAGCGAGGTCAGAGAGGCTCCGTGTTGGGGAAAATACTAGGGACGGCCGGATCGACGACGGTCCGAGACGGTAGCTGCCGGCACGAACAAGGGAGGAACGGTGTGGACTGGTGTAATACTCAAAAGTGTAATAGAAGAGGATAGAGATAATCTCAATAGTTTGTGGTCTCTACTATTCATTACATGTGATCAACACTAGTTAAAAGAGGATAATTAGAACCAAGAACACATAAATAACCTGTGCATCATGCTGGACTTTATTTGGTGTGCATTTTGTGACAATAAAAATAAATAAATAATAACATGAAAACATAATAATGAGAAGAGAATTGGATTTAATCCCAAAAGTGCAAATTGGGGGAAGATTGGAAATAATAAATACTATACAAGACAAAATATATGGATCAATAAAAGACTACAGTACTAGCATGTTTATTTTGTATATTTAACTTATGTACAAAGTTCACATTCATATTTGAATTCAATTGAAAATTTAAAAATGAAAGGAAAAAGAGACACATAAAAGAAAAGAGAAAGGAAAATGAATAAATAAAAAGAAAAAGATAAAACCTCATATGAGCCAGCAACTAACCTATTCGGCCCACTCTCCCATTCGCCCCGCGCAGCCCAAGACCCCCCTTTCCTGCCGCGCGCGATCACACTGGTGTGTGGGCCCCACTGGCCAGTTACCCAGTCTCCTCGCGCGCGCGTCTCGGCAGCGGACACCGACAGGTGGGCCCCATTGGTCAGCCGCTGAACCATCTCCCTCTTCCTTCGCCGCGCGAATCGCGCGTGCTCGGTCATGGCAGGCGCTGCGGATTCCGTTGTAGGCACGCGGACCAATCGCGAGCGGCCATAAGATGGGCGTGGCCAGGCCCTTACCCTCCCCTCCACTTCGACCTCGCGCGAACACCCGCAACCAAGCAAACCTCCATTACTGCCGTGTGAACCGTGAGGACCGAGATCCGCCGCCGAGATAGCCGTCGCTGGGGAAGTCTCCGCTCTCGGAGTCGGCTCGAAGGGTATCGCCTTTGCCTGGGGAACGCATTCGTGCACTGGGGAAGCCAAGAGGCCCGTCCAGCGCGGGGCAATTTCTCGCCGGGATTCGCTGTCCGCCGCGTCGTGTGGTCGATCTATTCTGGCGCCCGAATAATTCGTAAGTAACCTCGCGCCATGCTCGTTATCTGTTGCTCGCTGCGTAGTAGCTATCGCGGTGAGGAAGCGTGCACCGGGGGCACGAATTGAGTGTCCGCCGGCGATGGCGCGACGCGGGTTGGGGCGGCGCCGCCGTCTCATTGAGCTGGGAAGGGGAAAGCGCTGCGGACCGTCTAATGGGTCTTGGACGGCCTAGATTGGATTTTGCCGCGCGACGTCTGTAGCCGTAGGATCGCTGGCTTACGGTCCCGATCTGATCCAGTGTACCCCCCTTCACCCAGCGGAATTAGAACCGTAGATCTCGGATCCAGTGGCTACGAGTAGATCTTGGTACTTAAAATTTACATCGTTAGATCCAAATCCGAGGGCCAGGGCTGTGTACCGGTTCAGGATTTAATCTGGTGCACCGGATCTTGATCGTGCGGCCCTGGATGCTCGGTACCCCTTCGTCGCACCTGTTTTGCATAAGAGCCCTCCTGTTTTTAGGAAACCAACCCGCAGTCCGCGATCACTGCAGTCTGAGTCTAGGAAATTTCACCCCGAGGTCCCTGCAGTTTCCTGTAATTGAGGCCCAGGCCAGAGAATTATAAAATCAGAGAAAACTTATTAGAAAAAGGATTTTTAGTGTGAAAATAAATCCTAGAACTTGTTTAATTTGTAGAAAATTCATATGAACTCCAAATTTGATCATTCCAGTTCCTAAATTTTCATAATATTATTGTCTATCCATTTGTGCCACTGTTTTGACATGAAAGATGATTTAAAATCTATCTAGCACTTAACCTTGTATTAAGCACATAAAACATTAGAAAATCCATAACTTAAAATCTATACCTCCAAATTTAATGATTCCAGTTCCTGTGATCTTATTTTAATGTCTAGTTTATTACTGTGTATTTTATTTACATGCTTGGTGTAATGTTAATTTTTGCTATACTATGTATGTATTGTGTTGATGCGAGTAGACGAGCAAGCTATAGAGGATTCTGGGGTTCAGCTGGTAGAGACTGCTGAGCAGGAGCTCGTTGAAGGCAAGTTGTGCCCTTGATCACTTCTTTTACCCATTCATGTTCTTATTAATCATAATGATCTGCATAGGTTAATTTTGCTGGGACCCAATAGGTTACCCTAGATTTTGACTATCTTTATACCTTGTTTCACCACTGGTTTTACTACTAAAGTTTTGGGTAGTTCATGCTATTGCTTTATGTGGATTTGGGTATAGAGATATTCATCACTCATTTTTATACTTGTTATTATCTGTTCATTATTTTCTGTTCATGATAAGATCATTATGTTAATGGGAACATGGAGAACCACCCGGGAAAACAGTGCTACCACAAGGGTTTAATGGGACGCCCTTGTCTGATTAACTAGGAAAGCTAGTGGAGGGCTACCTTACTCGAAAGGGGCAAGGGTAGTAGGGGAGTGGTCAGTGTAGGGAGGTCCTTGGTTGATTTTGCTGCGATGGCGGTCAGGCAAGAACCCTGCACTGGAGCTTCCTATAAACTGTAGCGGGTAGTCTGAAGCTAGTGGAACTTTGTAAAGGCCTCGTAGTGGTACCCTGCCTCGCTTCCTTGGTAGAGGTGTATGGGGTCTGATCAACTCCGTGGCAAATGGGTAACACGACTTGTGGGTAAAGATGCGCAACTTCTGCAGAGTGTAAAACTGGTATACTAGCCGTGCTCACGGTCATGAGCGGCTCGGACACTCACATGATTAATTTATGGAACTTAAACTTAATCTGTCATTTCGTTGCATTTGGGATTATTTTATTATTCCTTTTACTTATTATTACTATGGTTTGGTATTCACTTACACTTAGTAACTGCTAATAAAATTTTGACCAACTTATAAAAGCAATGCTCAGCTTCAGCCTTTATTTCATTGATCAGCCTTACACTACATGAACTCCCACCTTTGGTGAGTTCATGCCACATTATTCCCTACAACTTGTTGAGCTATGAACGTATGTGAGCTCACCCTTGCTGTCTCATACCCCCCACAGGAGAAGAGCAGGTGGTTCAGGAGGAGCCACAAGGCGAGGAGTTTGATCTGATCTAGGTGGCGTTTCTCAGTTGACATTGGCGCCAACGATCCTTAGTTCGTTTTATGTTTATTCTTTTATTTTGTATTAAGTCTTCCGCTAAGTACTCTGATGTTTCATGACATTTATTTCTATACACTCTATTATTATATATGTTGTCTTCTTTGGCGCATGTATGAGATGTACCCGGTTTTGTTTCTTAAAGCCGGGTGTTACAACTGGTCAAGCTGGGGCTAAAGACGACGGTGCCAGAACAAACTAAGTACGTCGTGATGGCTAGCACACGACAGCCCGTGCGGAGGAACCATGGACCAGGGAGGTCTGCCGAAGCGCAGACGGCAAGGGAGAGGCCAGCCGCAGTGGTATGCACCAGGGAGTCGCGACAGAGTGCGATGGGGAGGAAGCTCGGCGCGAGAAAATGGAAGAAACATTGTTGCCACTGCTGCTCCGAGCAGACCTCAGCATGGAGGAGCAGGGCGGACGCATCGGCGTGGTGGAGCTCGAACGACGGGGAAATAGCATCGTAGGTCGAGCACTAGGTGCAGGGGCTCGGCTGGAGGCACCCGACAGAGGAGCAGGGTTGTGGCCATGGGGCTGAGGAACACACACCAAAGGACAGCGCGAGGCACAGAGGACGTGATGTTGAGGGAGCTTGACATGGACAGGGTGCAGGATCCCGACGCCATGGCTGAGCGTGTGCACCGAGCGCCGCTGGAGTAGAGGCGGCGACGAGTGCACCAAGAAGAGCAGCAGCCGGTGTGCAAAGTCTGGTGGTCGGCCAAGGAAAAATAGCAGAGAGAGAGAGCGGTGGGAGGAGAGATAAGGTTGAGGAAAAGAAATATATGTGGAAGGAGATAAGGCCGTCGGCCACGTGAGGATGAGGCTAGAAGCCATCAGTGAGAAAAGGAAAACATATTTTTCTTTTTTTTCACATGATGTTATTTAAGAATATAATTATTAACAAAAACATAAATATAAATACTAGGGTTATAGTTTGAGAGAGGTCAAAATGAGCCAGACCAAATTAATATTGACGACAATATCTGGACAATGTTTAACTTGGAAAATATTTCTAGAACCAGATAAATTTCTACCAGTTATTAACATCCGATCATTTGGATTTGTTCAGGCAGGATGTAAACAGATCGAATTAAACGATATTTGGGTTACACATATTATTTTCTTGATTTTGAAATAGGAAACCGAATCGGCTAACAATTGTTCCGGTTTCGGTTAGTTTGGGTTCGATTTATTTCAACAGCCTGTCCCAAGTAGTGTCTCTACTGAATTCGTAGAGATCGCTCAAATAAGAGCGAAATACTTGGGTGATCTTTCCAATCCGCCTTATTTGACTAATTTTAAACTGGCACCTGACTTGACACTTTATGAAATAAATAAATTTTGAACTACGTGAGCCGAACGCGGCATCGCAACCGGAATCCCTCCGAAGACGATGTCAACATCGTCACGGGAGCGAGATGTAGACGGATTAAACCAGATGATATCGAATTCGATATTTTAGTCGACGTTTGATTTAGTTGAACCTAAACGAGTTTCGCCGCTATCTAAACATTCAGCTAGAGAGCAGCACAATTTATAACTTTGCGCCTTGTTTTTCTTGGATCGTGGTAGAATTTATAAAATTGAACTCTTTCTGAAATCATATTCACGTACTCGATCGATCTGAACAACATAGACTCAATGTCTTGAAAGATTTTTAAAGTCCAAATTCCTGTAATTTTTTTAAACGACTTAGATAGACAGAGACATATACGATATGAAAATTGTGATAGACAAAGATGACTAGAATTTAGTGACCATTTTATTTACTGATATCCCGCGCTTAAGTCCATATTCGTAGTTAATGTACAGTAACACCTGGGTTGTTACAGCGCCGCGCCGAGGGGCAGGGGCGGGGGCCGGGACGGGGGCCGCGGGGGCTGCGCGACGAAGGGCAGGGACGGGGACGCCGCGCGCACAGGGGAGGGAAAGGGAGGAAGGGAGGGAGAGAGAAGGGGAGAGGGAGAGGAGAGAGAGGAGCTCACCTTGGCATCCAAAATCCGGCGATAACCGTCCACCGGATCACCTAGGGCAAAGAGGTGGGAGAGAGGTGGAAGAAAGGGAGAGGGAGTTGTTGCGCGGGAAAACCAAATGAGAGAGAGAGGGGGGCATGGGGGTGTGGGGCGCCAGGGGCGCGTGGCCAGGGGCCGAGCCGGGCTGGGCTGGGCTGGGTTGCGGGGCGGGACGGAAGCCCACAACACACACGACCACTTATTGGTGAGTATCGAAGAAGAAAATTTCTACCCCCCAAATTCAAGGCGTTACAAACCTATCCCCCTTAAAAGAATCTCACCCTCGAGATTCAAGGTTGGCCAGCAAAGAGTTTGGGATACTTGGCCATCAGATCATCTTCATGCTCCCAAGTTGCTTCTTCCTCAGAGTGGTGACCCTATCTGACTTTGCATATTCTGATAGTGTTCCTCCAGGTGACCCTGTCTGGAGTCTCAAGAATCTGCGTTGGCTTCTCTATGTAGGTCAAGTCTTCTTGGACTTCTAGACCTTCCACTGGCAACTTGTAATACCCAAATTCTTTCTAAATAAAAAAAGGGGTTATAAAATTATATTGTGTGGATGTTCTTGTTTTGCATAAATAAAATCATCATGTTCAAGTGATTAAATTAGCTAATAAGTAATAAAATAAGGTTAAAAAATGTATCATGCTGGAATTTATTTTATGTGTTGCATTAGATTAGAATTTGAGATGCAAAACTCTATTTACATTTGAAATTCAGTTGAAGGAAATAGGAAAAAAACAAAAACAAAAACAGCCATGCTGGGCCAAAAAGTCCCCAGCCAACCACACTCGTTGGGCTGGCCGACCGTGCAAGTCATGGGAGGCTTGTGGTGTTTTTTTTCTTTTATTTTATTCTATGATTATTATATTCATCTCGCCGGGCATGACATCATCATGACATCATCCCTGACGTCACCTGTAGGAATCCCACGTCCACTTACAGATGGGCCCAGGGGAGTCTCCACCGTATACAACTTGTAGCTAAAAAACAGAAAGCGCATGTCTTTGCCATAGGATCCGATTGAGCATCGAACGGACCTGGGGTGTAACCGTCGTGCCCTACCTTTTGGCCGCTCCAGCTGGGCATCATCTGGCCGTCACCTACAAATAGCCTTGCCTTCTCTCTCCTCTAATCCCTAGACGCGCGCCGCCAGTACCATACCCAAACAAGCCGAGAGGATCTTCACCTGTGAGCTCGCGTGTGGGGGATTGGTTGGGAGTCTGGCAGCGTGTGGTACAACCTAGTGCGGTCGTCGGCGTTGAAGCCTCCCCTCGGTGACTTCCTCACAGCTTGCTAGGGACCCGACGCGCATCGCTGCGGCGCTGCACGTTCTTTTGGTGCCAACCGTCGTTGTTGTGCCACTGCGAGCCGAGGCCTCATCATCCTCGGTGAGTATCCCTTGCGCTACACTGATCCTCCTCTGGTCCCCTGCGTCGCGCCTTGCTGCGGCCTAGCAATCGGGGGCACTGGCGTATCACCATGGTTGGCAGCTGTAGCTCGTTCGGCGTTGGGTGATAGAATATAACCCTAGAGCGTCGATAGGCTGGGGAACGGTGGTGTCGTGTACTGGTCCAAGCTGTGTGTACGCCGGTGGAGCAACGGGAGAGAGAGAGAGAGAGAACACTAGGGAGGGCGGCGTCTGTACATGGGCGGCGTGAGGTTGAAGATGCCAGAGCGTCCGTGGATTGGAAAATAAACGGTCGAGATCAGATACCTCTTCGCCAGCGCGATCTGTGCCATTGGCGTTAGATCAAAGGGTGGCTATTAGATCGCGGGCTGGTTGAATGTGGACCGTAGGATTTGAATCCGGCATGTGGGGTGAACCCAGGTTCATGAGTATCTCGATCTAATCTAGACCGACGATCTTAGATCTAAAGGCTCATAATACCCGATACCCCTTCGCTGGCGCACTTTGCTAAAGAACCCCTGAACTATGCAGAAAACAACCCGCCGTCCGTGCAAGGGACTCTCTGAGTCTTAGGAATATTTGCACCGTAGCCCTGCAGTTTTCTGGTTATTGAGGCCCAGTCCAGTCAACTCGAAATTCAGATAAAAAAATAGAAATAGATTTTTAATGTATAGAACTTGTTTAATTTGTAGAAAATTCATATGAATTCCAAATTAATCCATTCCACTTCCTATAATTTTGTAATATTATTCTCTATCAATTAGTGCCTCTGTTTTGACATGAAAGATAATTTAAAATTTATCTACCATTTAATCTTGTATTAAATACATAAAACCTTGGAAAATTCATATCTTAAATTATATAACTCTAAATTTAATGATTCCAGTTCCTATGATTCTATTTTAATGTCTAGAATATTACTGTGTATTTTATTTACATGCTTGGTGTAATGTTAATTTTTGCTATACTATGTATGTATTGTGTTGATACGAGTAGACGAGCAAGCTACAGAGGATTCTGGGGTTCAGCTGGTAGAGACTGCTGAGCAGGAGTTCGTTGAAGGCAAGTTGTGCCCTTGATCACTTCTTTTACCCATTCATGTTCTTATTAATCATAATGATCTGCATAGGTTAATTTTGCTGGGACCCAATAGGTTACCCTAGATTTTGACTATCTTTATACCTTGTTTCACCACTGGTTTTACTACTAAAGTTTTGGGTAGTTCATGCTATTGCTTTATGTGGATTTGGGTATAGAGATATTCATCACTCATTTTTATACTTGTTATTATCTGTTCATTATTTTCTGTTCATGATAAGATCATTATGTTAATGGGAACATGGAGAACCACCCGGGAAAACAGTGCTACCACAAGGGTTTAATGGGACGCCCTTGGCTGATTAACTAGGAAAGCTAGTGGAGGGCTACCTTACCCGAAAGGGGCAAGGGCAGTAGGGGAGTGGTCAGTGTAGGGGGGTCCTTGGGTTGATTTTGCTGCGATGGCGGTCAGGCGAGGGATTCCTGCACTGGAGCTTCCTATAAACTGTAGCGGGTAGTCTGAAGCTAGTGGAACTTTGTAAAGGCCTCGTAGTGGTACCCTACCTCGCTTCCTTGGTAGAGGTGTAGGGGGTCTGATCAACTCCGTGGCAAATGGGTAACACGACTTGTGGGTAAAGATGCGCAACCTCTGCAGAGTGTAAAACTGGTATACTAGCCGTGCTCACGGCCATGAGCGGCTCGGACACTCACATGATTAATTTATGGAACTTAAACTTAATTTGTCATGTCATTGCATTTGGGATTATTTTATTATTACTTTTACTTATTATTACTATGGTTTGGTATTCACTTACACTTAGTAACTGCTAATAAAATTTGGACCAACTTATAAAAGCAATGCTCAGCTTCAACCTTTATTTCATTGATCAGCCTTACACTTCATGAACTCCCACCTTTGGTGAGTTCATGCCACATTATTCCCCACAACTTGTTGAGCTATGAACGTATGTGAGCTCACTCTTGCTGTCTCACACCCCCCCACAGGAGAGGAGCAGGTGGTTCAGGAGGAGCCACAAGGAGAGGAGTATAATCTGATCTAGGTGGCGTTTCTCAGTTGACATTGGCGCCGACGATCCTTAGTTCGTTTTATGTTTATTCTTTTATTTTGTATTAAGTCTTTCGCTATGTAATAAATACTCTGATGTTTTATCACATTTATCTCTATACACTCTGTTATTATATATGTTGTCTTCTTTGGCGTATGTATGAGATGCACCCGACTTTGTTCCTTAAAGCCCGAGTGTGACAGAAGTGGTATCAGAGGAAATGTTGACTGTAGGACGAAACCTAGATAGAAATGGACAAAACCCTTACCTACTTACCTTATTCTGATTCTTCTAAACTCACCTTACTCTGATTCTTTCTACACTTACCTTGATCCTGTCTCACCTTCTACTGTTCTACTCTGATTATTCTTATCTTCTCTATTCTAAGACAAGATGGATTTCATACCTTGGAATCCTACATTTATTACCTTCTTAAGAGATAGGGAACCTAAGACAAAATTAAAATTATTTTCTCTATTAAAAATGTTGGTTGAATGTTCTGATGATCAATGCCTGATTTGCTTCTTTGATTGATTGAAATAGTATAGACGGGCATCTTAGTATGTACCACCATAAGGTATTGAATTAGCTTTAGTAGGAAAAACATTAATCTGCTTAGCTAATAAATCCCCCAAAGTAACACGATTCGTAATTACTGCCTTGTCTGCTACTCTCTCTTACCATATGTATCTAACTCAGATGGTCAATACCAGGAGGGGTGGTGGAATTGATTTGCCTCCTAATCGACACACTCGAAGGATATATAGACAACCTCAGCCACAGCCAGCAGAGATGAATCCTCCTAATCCTCCACTAGGCGGAGTTGATCCACTGATTGCAGCTCAGATGGCGGTGATGCAGCAAATGGCGGACACTATGGCAGATATGCATGCACAGATGCAGCAAGAACGCCAGGAGATGCGTCAGGAAAGAGAAGATATACGCCAGGAGTTGCGCCAGGAGAGAGAAGAGATGCGCCAGGAGAGAAGGGTGCAACAACAGCAGCTGCAGCAACAACTTCAACAACAGCAGCAACAGCAACAAGTGCCATTGCCTCCACCACCACCACCAGTTCCACCTCGTGATAAGCACTAGGAATTTATGAGTCATAAGCCACCGACCTTCGCCAGCTCGCCAGACCCACTTGATGCAGATGATTGGCTGAAAGCAATTGAGAAGATGCTCAACATTGCCCAATGCTCAGACAGAGAGAAAGTTCTTTATGCCTCAGGTCGTCTGACAGGTCCTGCTGCTGACTGGTGGGATTCTTATACTGCTGCCCACGATGCTGCTGATACTATTACTTGGGCAGAGTTCAGTACACAGTTCAGGAACTACCATATTCCAGCTGGTATGATAAAGATCAAGAAGAAGGAGTTTCTGTCTTTGAAGCAAGGCAACATGTCGATCAGCGAGTACAGAGACAAATTTATTCAGCTGTCGAGATATGCTCCGGAGGAAGTTGCTGAGGATGAGAGGAAGCAAGAGCACTTTATTGAAGGACTTAATGGACCCCTACTGTATGCACTGGTTGCACACACATTCCCATCATTTCAGAGGCTGCTGGATAAGGCTCTTGCTATTGAACACAAGCGTGTTCAACTGGGTGATTTGAAGAGGAAGTCTATCTCGTAGGGACAGGGTAGCAGCAGTGTTCGTCCCCGCTACGTTTCACCATAGGGTACACCGACTCGACCAGGAGGACCACGCCCAGTTTAGTATGCTCCAAAGAGGTCTCCACGTACACCTCCTACTAGTCAGGCCACTCCCACTGGCACCCCGACGAGGCCTACAGGACAGAAGACCGGCCCTACATGCTTCAAGTGCAGTCAGATTGGGCACTATGCTAATGCTTGTCCTATGGAAAATTCTGGTACACCAGCTAAGAACAAGCAACAGACTCCTGGCAAGGGATATTCTATTGCCAGAGTTAATCAAGTCAGCGTTGATGCTACTCCTGATGGTGCGGACATCGTACTTAGTATGTTTTATGTTAATGCAATTCCTGCAACCATATTATTTGATTCTGGTGCTACACATTCATTCATGTCTGCTCGATATGCCAACACAAATGAAATACCACTGCTAGATATGAGAAAACCAATGATAGTAATTACACCTAAAGGGCCTATTGAAGCAACTCAAATGACACGTAGATTGACATTAACCATTATGGGAAGAGAATTTGGAGCTACTGCTATAATATTAGAGGCCAGCAGTATAGATCTGATCCTTGGTATGTCATGGTTAAGGAAGGCAAAGGCCATTATAGCATGTGGTAGAGGTACTATAGAACTCACTAGCCCTAAAGGAGAAACATTTCAAGTTAGTATTGCAGTAACCACCTCATCCAAACGTGCTATGTTCTTTATACCCAAGGAATTCGTTGGTGACAACATCCGGGTGGTTAGAGATTTTCCGGATGTCTTTCCAGAGGAGTTACCAGGGATGCCACCTGATAGAGAAGTTGAGTTTGTGATTGATCTTCTACCTGGAACTGCCCCTATATCTAAGCAACCATACAGGATGTCTGTAGAAGAGTTAAAGGAGCTGAAGAAGCAGTTGACGGAGTTACAAGAGGCTGGTTACATTCGTCCGAGTTCCTCACCTTGGGGAGCACCGGTTCTATTTGTACAGAAGAAGGATGGTTCGCAACGAATGTGTGTGGACTATAGATCCCTTAATGACGTTACAGTAAAGAACAAGTATCCGTTATCCCGTATTGAGGATTTGTTTGATCAGATGAGAGGAGTCAGGGTATTCTCGATGATTGATCTCCGATCGGGATACCATCAGATGAGGATTAGATCATCGGATATTCCTAAGACGGCTTTCTCAACTCGATATGGATTATATGAATTCACTGTTATGTCATTTGGATTAACCAATGCACCAGCTTATTTCATGAATTTGATGAATAAGGTGTTTATGGAGTATTTGGACAGATTCGTCGTGGTGTTCATCGACGATATTCTTATCTATTCTAGGAGTGAAAGTGACCATGAAGAACATCTAAGGTTGGTGCTACAGAAGCTGCGAGATAATCAACTCTATGCTAAGTTTAGCAAGTGCGAGTTTTGGATTGACAAGGTGCCATTCCTTGGTCATATTATTTCTAATGGAGGAATAGCAGTGGATCCTGCTAAAGTGAAGGAGATAATGGAGTGGAGAGTGCCCACTACAGTTACTGAGATTCGGAGTTTCTTGGGACTTGCTGGATATTATCGAAGATTTATTGAAGGATTCTCTAAGATTGCCAAGCCTATGACACCGCTTTTGGAGAAAGGAAGGGAATTTAAGTGGGATGAGAAATGCCAAGAAAGCTTTGATCAATTGAAGAAGAGATTGATGTCACCTACAGTGTTGGTTATGCCAGATTTACAGAAAGGATTTGACATTTATTGTGATGCATGTGGCCAAGGATTGGGATGTGTACTCATGCAAGAAGGACATGTGATCGCCTATGCATCTCGTCAGTTACGGAAACATGAACTGAACTACCCCACTCATGACTTAGAACTGGCAGCAGTTGTGCATGCACTTAAGATTTGGAGATACTACATCATGGGAACTAAGTGCCAAGTATACATGGATCATAAGAGTTTGAAGTATACATTCACTCAGAAGGATCTCAACCTTAGGCAATGCCGTTGGTTGGAGCTTATTAAGGATTACGATTTGGAGATTCACTATCACCCGGGCAAGGCGAATTTGGTTGCAGATGCCTTGAGTCGGAAAGAGCATGTTCACTCCGCTTTTGTTGTCCAGCTACCCGATGAATTAGCAAAAGATTTTGAGAGGCTCAACCTAGGGATTGTTACACACACGGAAGGAGTTACCATTGAATTGGAGCCTACCTTGGAGCAAGAGATTCGTAAAGGTCAGGTTGGTGATGCTAAAATTCAAGAGATTAAGGATCTGATTACGGAAGGTCGAATTCCGGAATTCACGGAGGATGAGCAAGGTACTATATGGTTCAAGGATCGGATATGTGTTCCAGAGATTGATAGCCTTCGTGAGACGATATTGAAAGAAGCTCATGATTCTGATTATTCTATCCACACTGGTAGCACTAAGATGTATCAAGATTTGAAGCAAAAGTATTGGTGGTATGGACTGAAAAGAGATGTTGCTGCTCATGTGGCTAAGTGTGATGTGTGTCAAAGAGTTAAGGTCGAACATCAAAGACCAGCTGGATTATTGCACCCATTGAAGATACCCGAGTGGAAATGGGAAGAAATTGGTATGGATTTCATTGTTGGATTACCCCGCACTCCAGCAGGATATGACTCTATTTGGGTGATGTTGGGGCCATGCTTCGTTGCGCCGAAGGTCTTGTAGGAAGAAGCAGCTTCGGCTGAAGTTGTCCCCAGGAGATGACCGAAGGTTCCTCTTCATGAAGCTTCGGTATTACAAACCGACTTAGAGATAGAATGACCTTTCAATCCATAAAGGTCTGAGTCAATGTTGTAAACTTTTATGAGGGGCATAATTTTAATTCTTCACAGGCTGTGTCCTGTGTCTATAAATAGATGAACAGTACCCCCGTACTGTTCACGCTGACTGGTACACACTCGTGCGTCACGCTTGTATTTTTGCCTTCTACCAAGCCGAAGGTACAAGTGTAATTCAATATTGTTCTTATTCTTCCAGGATTATATAATAATGACATGTAATAACGTTATGTGATTATTCACGTTGTTCACTCATGTTTCATATGCTTCTCCTTTTATCAGTATAAACTATAATGATGAAGGTATGCCCTTCATGACCTTCGTCTGAAGATCGTTATATCCTAAGGGAAATAACGCTTCGAAGGACGAAGAATATTTATTATTAACTTCTTTCTGTGTTGCCTTGTTCTTAATCCGAAGCAGTTGAGAACAAGTCCCCAACATTGGCGCCCACCTCCGGTGAACTCACTTCCACTTTTTTGAGCTGATGGCTTTGTTCAACGATCAAGTTGGAGCTGCTTCGGCTCCGAAGCTGCTGTTTCCGATAACAGGCGGTTCATGTTCAGAGCCAGCCAACAAGAAACAGAAGAAGGAAGCACAGAGAAGGGTACAACATGTTGGGGTGCAAGGACCCTTCATCAAGTCGAGATGGTCTCACAATCCTATTACCTTCTCCCAAGAGGACCTTCAACTCAAGGATTACCCACACAACGATGCCATGGTTATCTCTTGTGTTATCAAAGGATTTCTGGTCCACAATGTCTTGGTTGATACAGGCAGTGCAGCTGATATCATATTTGCTAAGGCCTTCAGGCAAATGCAAGAGCCAGAAGATAAGATTCATGATGCTACGCACCCTCTCTGTGGCTTCGGAGGAAGACAGATTGTAGCACTGGGCAAGATCACCATGTCAGTGACCTTTGGGTTCATCAACAACACTAGAACTGAGCAAGTTGTGTTTGACATTGTTGACATGGAATACCCTTACAATGCAATTATTGGTCGTGGTACCCTCAATGCTTTCGAAGCAATTCTTCATCCTGCCTATCTTTGCATGAAGATACCTTCGGATCAAGGACCCATCGCTATTCATGGAAGTCAGGAAGCTGCCAGAAGGGCCGAAGGAAACTGGACTGACTCAAAAGCAATCCATAACATAGATGGAGCTGAAGCTTGTGAACAGTACAAATTCAAAAGGGAGAAAGCAGCTTCAGCAGATCAGCCGAAGCCCATGCTCTTATGTGAGGACATAGCAGAGCAGAAGGTGCTGTTGGGCTCTCAATTATCCGAAGAGCAGGAGAAAACCTTGATAAGGTTTTTGTTCAACAACAAAGATGTTTTCGCATGGTCAGCCAATGACCTCTGTGGAGTAAATAGGGATGTTATTGAACACTCGCTCAATGTTGACCCATCCTTCAGACCCAGAAAGCAGAGGCTTCGGAAAATGTCTGATGATAAGGCCGAAGGTGCTCGTAATGAAGTCAAAAGACTCCTCAGTGCAGGAGTTATCAGAGAAGTAAAGTACCCAGAATGGCTAGCTAACACTGTTATGGTAAAAAAGGCCAATGGCAAATGGCGAATGTGTATCGATTTTACAGATCTCAACAAGGCTTGTCCGAAGGACGAATTCCCATTGCCAAGGATAGACTCTTTGGTTGATGCAGCAGCTTCTTCAGAGCTTATGAGTCTGCTAGACTGTTACTCAGGCTATCATCAAATCTGGATGCAGAAGGAAGATGAGCCGAAGACTAGCTTCATAGCCCCAAGTGGCACATATTGCTATCTTTGGATGCCTGAGGGGCTCAAAAACGCTGGAGGAAGTTTCAGCAGAATGACTGCGAAGGTCCTCCAGTCACAGATAGGCAGAAATGTGTTAACTTATGTTGATGACATCATTGTAAAAAGCACGAAACAGGAAAATCATATTGCTGATTTGCAGGAGACCTTCGCCAATTTCAGACAAGCTGGCTTAAAGTTGAATCCGGAAAAATGTGTCTTCGGAGTAAAGAAGGGGAAATTTCTTGGATGCTTGGTTTCAACAAAGGGAATTGAAGCTAATCCAAGTAAAATTGAAGCTATACTTCGAATGGAGCCACCAACTACAAGAAAGGGGGCCCAAAGATTGACAGGGAGGCTGGCATCTCTCAATAGATTCATATCCAGATCAGCAGAAAGAAATTTACCATTCTTCGAAGTGCTGAAGTCAGCTGAAGTCTTTCAATGGGGATCAAGCCAACAAAAAGCCTTTGAAGAGCTGAAGCAATATTTGATAGATTTAACTGTTGGGGCCGTGCTTCGGTGCGCCGAAGGTTTTACACGAAGAAGCAGCTTCGGCTGAAGTCGTCTCCAGGAGATGGCCGAAGGTTCCTTTTCATGGAGCTTCGGCGTTACAAACCGACATAGAGATAGAATGACCTTTTTATCCATAGAGGTCTGAGTCGATGTTGTAAACTTTTGTAAGGGGCATAATTGTAATTTGTCACAGGCTGTGACCTGTGCCTATAAATAGATGAACAGTACCTCTGTACTGTTCACGCGAACCTGTCATTTTGCCTTCGCATCGCACTTGTATTTTCGCCTTCCTCAGGACCGAAGGTACATTTGAAATTTGAAATCATTTATATTCGTTCATGTTAATAAAGATGGAAATGATTCTATGTTAACATTTAAATGTTTATTTTATGCCTCATGATTTATATGAATACTTCGTCCCTTGTTATTATGCTTACGAAGGTACGTCCTTCGTAACCTTCGTCCGAAATTCTTTATATCCCGAAAGGATATAAGATGGTGAAGGACGAAGGACTTCAACACTTAACATTTTCTGTGTTGCCTTGTTCTTAACTCTTAGCATTTGAGAACAAGCCCCCAACATTGGCGCCCACCTCCGGTGAACTCACTTCCACTTTTCTGAGCTGATGGCTTCGTTCAACAATCAAGCTGGAGCTGCTTCGGCTTCGAAGCTGGTGCTCCCGATAACAGGCGGTTCTTGCTCAGAGCCGGCTAACAAGAAGCAGAAGAAGGAGGCTCAGAGAAGGGTGCAGCATGTTGGAGTGCAGGGACCCTTCATCAAGTCAAAATGGTCCCACATTCCAATTACTTTCTCTCAGGAAGACCTTCAGCTTAAGGATTATCCTCATAATGATGCCATGGTTATCTCTTGCGTGATCAAAGGATTTCTGGTCCACAATGTCCTAGTTGATACAGGCAGTGCAGCTGATATTATATTTGCTAAAGCCTTCAGACAAATGCAAGAGCCCGAAGACAAGATTCATGATGCTACGCACCCTCTTTGTGGCTTCGGAGGGCGACAGATTGTAGCACTTGGGAAGATTACCATGCCGGTAACCTTCGGATTTGTTAACAACACAAGGACTGAGCAAATTGTGTTTGATATTGTTGACATGGAGTATCCTTACAATGCTATCATTGGCCGTGGTACTCTTAATGCCTTCGAAGCAATTCTTCACCTAGCTTATCTCTGCATGAAGATACCTTCGGACCAAGGGCCTATTGCTATTCATGGAAGCCAGGAAGCTGCTAGAAGGGCCGAAGGAAGCTGGACTGACTCCAAGGCAATCCATAACATAGATGGAGCTGAAGCTTGTGAACAGTACAAATTCAGGAGGGAGAAGGCAGCTTCAGCGGATCAGCCGAAGCCCATGTTATTGTGTGAAGACATAGCAGAGCAGAAGGTGTTGTTGGGCTCGCAATTATCTGAAGACCAGGAGAAAACCTTGATAAGGTTTTTATTCAACAACAAAGATGTTTTTGCATGGTCAGCTAATGATCTCTGTGGAGTAAATCGGGATGTTATTGAACATTCGCTCAATGTTGACCCATCCTTCAGACCCCGAAAGCAGAGGCTTCGGAAAATGTCTGATGACAAGGCCGAAGGGGCTCGCAATGAAGTAAAAAGACTCCTCAGTGCAGGAGTTATCAGAGAAGTGAAGTATCCAAAGTGGCTAGCTAACACTGTTATGGTAAGGAAGGCCAATGGCAAGTGGAGAATGTGTATTGATTTCACAGATCTCAACAAGGCTTGTCCGAAGGATGAATTCCCGCTGCCAATGATAGACTCTTTAGTCGATGCAGCAGCTTCTTCAGAGCTCATGAGTCTCCTAGACTGCTACTCAGGCTATCATCAAATTTGGATGAAGAAGGAAGATGAGCCAAAAACTAGCTTCATAACCCCAAGTGGTACATATTGCTATCTTCGGATGCCTGAGGGGCTCAAAAATGCCGGAGGGAGTTTCAGCCGAATGACGGCGAAGGTTCTCCAGTCTCAGATAGGCAGAAATGTGTTGACTTATGTCGATGACATTATTGTAAAGAGCACGAAGCAGGAAAATCATATTGCTGATCTGCAGGAAACCTTCGCCAGCTTCAGGCAAGCTGGTCTGAAGCTGAATCCAGAAAAATGTGTCTTCGGAGTGAAGAAGGGTAAATTTCTTGGATGCTTGGTTTCAACAAAGGGAATCGAAGCTAATCCAAATAAAATCGAAGCTATACTTCGAATGGAGCCACCAACCACAAGAAAGGGGGCCCAAAGATTGACAGGAAGGCTGGCATCTCTCAACAGATTTATATCCAGATCAGCAGAAAGAAACTTACCATTCTTCGAGGTGCTGAAGTCAGCTGAAGTCTTTCAATGGGGCCCAAGTCAACAAAAAGCCTTCGAAGAGCTGAAGCAATACTTAATAGATCTAACAACATTAACTCCACCAACACCAGGGGCTCCTCTGTTGTTATATGTGGCAGCTTCGCACTCAGCAGTAAGTGCGGCACTTGTCCAGGAGAAGTTTGATGGACAAGTCAAGAAGCAGGTCCCAGTATATTTTGTATCTGAGGTCCTTAGTGTCTCAAAGAAAAATTATACAGAGCTAGAGAAGGTATTGTATGCCGTTTTAATGGCATCCAGGAAGCTTCGGCATTATTTTCAGGCATACAACATTATTGTTCCTTCTTCGCAGCCGTTGAAGGATATCATGAGAAATAGAGAAGCTACTGGACGGATTGGAAAATGGGCTGCGGAGCTCAATGAATTTTACATTGATTATGTGCATAGATCCTCAATCCAGTCTCAAGCATTGGCAGATTTCATTGCCGACTGGACGCCAGGGGCTCAGGACGAAGAAGCAAATAAAGATGCCGAAGTATGGACAGTGTTTTGTGATGGCTCTTGGGGAACCTTCGGAGCAGGTGCAGCTGCTGTGTTGGTCTCACCATCCAAGGTTAAAACTTGCTATGCAGCAAGACTTGACTTCAGCTGCACAAATAATATAACTGAGTACGAAGCCCTGCTCCTGGGTCTTCGGAAACTAAAGGCAATGGGAATCAGAAGGGCGATTCTTAAAACTGATTCCCAGGTTGTTTCGGGTCATATTGACAAAAGTTGCAAGGCTAAAGACCCGAAGCTTGAAAAATACCTAGACACGGTCCGAAGGATCGAAGCTTCCTTCGAAGGATTTTCTGTCAAGAATATCCCTCGAGGGCAAAATGAGCATGCTGATTTGCTAGCCAAGTCTGCAGCACAGGGGCTGCCGTTACCTTCGGATGTGTTCTTCGAAACAATAAAGGCACCTTCAGTAGAGCTCCTTGAAAGAGCAGTCCTCAACATTTCTCCTGTTTACAGCGAAGATTGGAGAACTGAAATAATCTCTTACCTTCAGGGTAAGTTCTTTTCAGATGACGAAGCCTACAATAAAAGAATAGAGGCAAGAGCTCGTCCGTATATCATGATAGAAGGGGAATTATACAAACATGGAGTTTGCGCTCCGCTGCTCAAGTGCTTATCTAGAGCCGAAGGTATAGAGTTGATGAAAGAGATACATGCAGGCCTGTGTGGATCCCACATCGGATCCAGGCCGTTACTTGGAAAAGTGTTCCGCCAAGGATTTTATTGGCCGAAGGCAGCTTCGGATGCAGCGGAGTTAGTTCAAAAGTGCGAAGGTTGTCAAAAATGTGCAAGAGATCAAAAGCAACCTTCGTCTTTGACACAGCTGATACAACCCATCTGGCCATTGCAAAGGTGGGGCCTTGACTTGTTGGGTCCATTACCACCGGCCCAAGGGAATCTAAAATATGTTATAGTAGCTGTGGAGTATTTTTCCAAGTGGATTGAGGCGAAGCCATTAGCCACAATAACTTCGGCCACTGTCCAAAAGTTTTTCTGGCAGAATATTGTCTGTCGTTTCGGGGTACCGAAGGCCATCACTGTAGATAATGGAACGCAGTTTGACTCCGAAGCTTTCAGAAATTTCTGTGATCAAATTGGAACGAAGATCCATTTTGCATCAGTCAGGCATCCGGAGTCGAATGGGCTCGTTGAAAGGGCCAACGGCATTATAATGACAGGAATAATGAAGTTAATCTTCAATCAACCCAGGGGAAAGTGGCCAGATCAGTTGATCAAAGTGGTGTGGAGCCACAATACAACAGCATCAAGGTCTACAGGCTTTACCCCATTCAAGCTATTATTTGGTGACGAAGCAATAACTCCGGAAGAAGCCAAAGCTGGATCAATAAGAGTAGTAGCTTCGGCAGAATCAGGCCCCGAAGATGCTTGTTCGGTGGAAAAAGATGCCTTAGAAGGGATCAGGCTTCAAGCCGTGGAGAATATCAATAAATACCAGGCTGAAACAGTCAAATGGCGAGATAGAAAGGTCCGGCTAAAAAATATTGAGCCGGGACACTTGGTGCTTCGGAGAGTGGCCAACCCAGATACAGTGGGCAAGTTACAATTGAAATGGGAAGGGCCTTTCTTAGTAGCATCTTCGTCAAGGCCCGGTTCGTACAGATTAAAGGACATGGATGGCAACGAAATTCCAAGATCTTGGAATGCAGATGAGCTCCGGAGATATTATGTATAACTTGATGTAACTTTTTATGTTTTTCTTTTTCTTTTTCATGGCACCCTTTTCCTTTCTAAAGGGGGAGAAAGGTTTTTAATGGGGCCATCATATGTAATTTCCTTTTTAGTTTTATAAGAGCAAAATACCCCAAAGAATGTAAATGTAAAAAGCTGAGAACGCACCATCGAGTGCCGAAACTGAAAAAGAGAAGAAGCTCCAAAGACGTCCCTAAGGGGATGCAGAGCTCACAGCGAAAAGTCAATGCTGATTCCGCCGAAAGTAAAAGGCGAAGAAGCTCCAAAGACGTTCCTAAGGGAATGCAGAGCTTATACCGCCTAAGTAAAAGGCGAAGAAGCTCCAAAGACGTTCCTAAGGGAATGCAGAGCTTATACCGTCTAAGTAAAAGGCGAAGATGCTCCAAAGTCGTTCCTAAGGGAATGCAGAGCTGATGTGTGGTTGTTTCTAAGGAAATGATGGCTGAGAGTGTGGCTTCGGATATATGCTTTGGACATTCATTCGCACATTACATTACATCATAACATTTGCATTCATAAGCATTCATTCATAGCATTTGTGTTCCTAAGTGGTCTCTTATGCTTTGTTGTACAAAAAAGAAAAGCTTCGGCAAAAAGAAGAAGTGGTCTTTTATGCTTCGTTGCTCGGCAAAAAGAAGAATTGGTCTCTTATGCTTCGTTGTGTACGAAAAGAAGGGAAGGTGTTTTTTCGCCCTCGGCTCAAAATACTGATTTCGTCCACATCAAAGCGCTTCAGTAGAAGGGTAAGAATTTATTACAAGGTATGTACAAAGTTCCTTGAGAACAGATTAATTGTATTTACAAAAGTTATTACAAAAGTATCCTGAGTTTTTTCCTATAGTATACTTCTACTAATCTTCATTAAGCTTCAGCTTCGGCGACAGCTTCGGCGACATATCTTAAGCATCATCTTCACCTTCGTCATCCTACATAAATCAAGGTATCGTGAGTAAAAATCAAGTGCAAAGGAGAAGGTAAGTACGAAGTATCATTTCTTACTGGTTCAAGATGACTTCAAGCTTCGTCTCCAGCCTTCTCCCGCCCGCCTTTTGTCCATATCATTTTTATAAATCTATTTGAGATGCTTCGGGCGAGGTCAGGTATATCGTCCAGGATTGATGGAGACAGGGTGAAGTTGGGCCTGTTGACGATCTTTCCATGCTCGCAGCCGGCCTTCAGGAACGCTGCAGCGGTACCCCGAGAAGCTACCCAGGCACAGAAGTCACCGTGCCCGGCTATAACTTCGTCAAGCTCTTCGATTTCAGCTTCAATATGATCGAAGGCTTGTGGTAAATTTTCCGCTGAAGGGTTAAACTTCCCGCTGCTGGCTCTAACAGAGTAAAATATCTTTTTTAATCGTTCAATACAATTATTGCTAAATTTCAACCATTTGTCTTGAAGGCTTGTCAATGATTTCTTCAAGTCTGAGTTGGCCTGGACTTCGGCTTCAAGTTTCGAATTAAGCTCTAGCTTCTCCTGTTCAAATTGTTTTGATTGACTGATAAGCTTCGAATTCAACTCTGATACTTTAGCTTCAGTCTCTGCCAGCAAGCCTTCGGTCGATTGGAGCTCGAAGTCTTTCTTTTCAATGATAGCTGATTGTTCTTTTATCTTGCTCTCTAAGTTTTCAATTATAGCTTCGTGTTTTTTGTCCTCCAAATCTTGCTGCATCTTCAGAGCTTTGCTCAGTAGCATGCTCTGCACAGAAACAACTTACGTTAGTAACATTTTCATTATTAACAGCAATAAAAACCAGAGAAAAGGTTGTTTACCTTGAAGTTGGAATAAAATAAGCTGCCGACGATATGTTGTCGTCGGTAGCGGCTGATATCTGTTTCTAGCTTCGGAAAACCGATACTTTTTGATAAAGTACCGATGACCTTAGCTCCAGTTTGGTCTCGAATGCAGCCCAATTTTTCGTCATCAATGCCTCCAAATAGAAGAGCTCCTGGCTTGTATCCGCAAGATTTGGCATAGTCCTTGAGCTCTTCTATTTCGGCCTTCGTTAGTTTTTGCCCAACTAAATTTTGAAAAGAGTAGGCTTCGTCGTCCGAAGTGTCTTCGGCTATTTCTTTCCCTTTCTCAGGCACTGTGGCCATGGTTTTTTCAGTAGTAGTGGCAGCTTCTTCTGCAGCCATGTCTTCCAAAATCTTGTTGATGTCCTCAATGGTAGTTTCTAAGTTTACATCTTCGGCTTTAGCGGCTTCGGTAGCCGCAACCTCCGAAGGTGCGACTTCGACGTTTGTGGTGCCTTCGACAGCTGGTGTTTTCTGAATTGACGCCCTAGGCGGCGTCTTGTCGATAACTTCAGTCACTGCAATAATTCTTTGCCGCTTGGGTTTGGTTATCTTCGTTTGATCCGGCTCTTCCACCTTTCGAAAAAGCTTCGTCAGTTGGAGCCCTAATGGACTTAGCTTCGTGGGCATGGGTTCAGTCATTACCTTTAAAATTTCCTCCACGTCGCTGGTAGAAGGTGGTGTGGGGGTCCCCTCTTCTTCGGATAATTTTCGCTTCGGAGTTGATATTTTTCTTTTCTTGGGAATTTTCTTCTCTTTTGCTGGTCTTTCTTCATCCTTGTTCAGAGTTTCGACCACTCTTTTTCTTTTTTGGCCCTCGGCACCCTTGCTCAATTGCTCATAGTCAGGGTACTCGAAGCCCAGGGCATCAAACACTCGGTTCAGCCTTCGCTTCGGACGGGTGCCGAAGGCTGCTGTCATCAGTTGATCTTCTTTTTTGGAATAATTCCCTAGAATTTCATTACACATCACCTCAACTGTGTCCAGCCACTCTTGGCAGGGCTTCTTAAAGTATTTCTTGAATTTGAAGTCATAAGGAAGCCGGACAAGTTCCCCCTCCTTCTTCTCCCCCTTTAACTTTGGCATTTCCCATTCTTTTAGAGTAGGGAAGACTCTGAATGCCAAGAATTCTTGAACCAGATCCCTGGTACCGATATGCTCTGCAATAATTCCGAATTCATCCATTGCCTGTTGTGTTTGACCCTCTGGTGTCATGTTGCAGCGGGGTCGGGTTTCTCCGAAGATCAGCTCGAGTGGACTTTGTACAAGCTTCTCTTTGTCGTCGTCAACCTTGACATAGAACCATTCTGATTTCCAGCCAGCTGGCCATTTGCTTCGGTAGCTGATTACAGGAAACTTTGCGGTTTTCCGGTAGGCAAAATTGTAGCAGCCGAAGTTATCGTGTAGCCCATCTTTTCTGGCCTTTGTTTGATAATGTAACTCATGAACTCGACAGAAACTGTCGGCAAATGGCTCCACTGCTTGGCTTCGGAGGGCCCAAATATAAACGCTAAGCCTAACGATAGCATTAGGAGTTAACTGGTGAAGGTAGATACCAAACCTCTTCAGTATCTCCGCAATAATCTCGTGAAGAGGGAATCTCAGCCCAGCCTTTAAAAAGCTCTTGAAGATGACAATCTCGTCCTTCTCTGGCTTCGGGGTGGTTTCTTCTCCCCCGAAGCGAAGTAGCTTCTTCTGATTTTCAATGAAATAACCTGCTTTCACCATCTTGGAAAGATCAGCCTTTGAAACAGTCGACTTTCCGAAATCCAGGTGACTGGGCTTGCTGGGCATGGCAATACGGTAGTCATCTTCGGGATCATTCCCTTCAATGTTTTCCTCTTCTCCTTCGGCAGTTGTCGGGTTTGCTTCAGCAGCAGGCATTTCTTCCGCAGTCACCAGTCCGGAACGCTGCATCGCTTCGGAGATGGGCACAGTATTCGAACCTTCGGCTTCGTCTCCTTCACGTGCAACTCTGGCAGTAGATCGCACTCTAGCCATTTGATTCTGAGTTTGGGAAAGTTAGATACTTTTTTCTTTTTTCTTTTCTCCCGAAGCTCTTCTTTCTGACGAAGCAGACGTCGAGATGGACCTTCGTTCGATTCTGAGAATCAAGCTTCGACTATAGTTAAAAATTTTGGCAGCAAAACAGTGCAAATAGCAATGAATGCTGTGGTAACTTCACACCTACCCGTCTGTTTATATAGTGCTGCAGGTAAGAAGGCGAAGCGGCAGGATTTTTTACACCAAGCGCGCAGTCACTTGTACTCGCTGTGCAGTGGACCGCAAAGATCAAACAGTAACTCTGCAAGGTGGGCCTGGCACGCGCTCGGAAACCGGATCGTTTCTCCGCAACGAGCTCAGGGAAGGTGTTTTTTGGACCTTCGGCTTCCCGAAGCTGAAGAGGCTTTTTTCACGGGTCAAGCTCGTTACGAAAAACGATCTAGCACCGCGAAAGGGGCTACTGTTGGGGCCGTGCTTCGGTGCGCCGAAGGTTTTACACGAAGAAGCAGCTTCGGCTGAAGTCGTCTCCAGGAGATGGCCGAAGGTTCCTTTTCATGGAGCTTCGGCGTTACAAACCGACATAGAGATAGAATGACCTTTTTATCCATAGAGGTCTGAGTCGATGTTGTAAACTTTTGTAAGGGGCATAATTGTAATTTGTCACAGGCTGTGACCTGTGCCTATAAATAGATGAACAGTACCTCTGTACTGTTCACGCGAACCTGTCATTTTGCCTTCGCATCGCACTTGTATTTTCGCCTTCCTCAGGACCGAAGGTACATTTGAAATTTGAAATCATTTATATTCGTTCATGTTAATAAAGATGGAAATGATTCTATGTTAACATTTAAATGTTTATTTTATGCCTCATGATTTATATGAATACTTTGTCCCTTGTTATTATGCTTACGAAGGTACGTCCTTCGTAACCTTCGTCCGAAATTCTTTATATCCCGAAAGGATATAAGATGGTGAAGGACGAAGGACTTCAACACTTAACATTTTCTGTGTTGCCTTGTTCTTAACTCTTAGCATTTGAGAACAAGCCCCCAACATTAACAACATTAACTCCACCAACGCCAGGGGCTCCTTTGTTATTATACGTGGCAGCTTCGCACTCAGCAGTAAGTGCAGCACTTGTCCAGGAGAAGCTCGATGGCCAAGTCAAGAAGCAGGTTCCAGTGTATTTTGTATCTGAAGTCCTTAGTGTATCAAAGAAAAACTATACAGAACTGGAGAAGGTATTATATGCTGTTCTGATGGCATCCAGGAAGCTTCGGCATTATTTTCAAGCATACAACATTGTTGTTCCTTCTTCGCAGCCGTTGAAGGATATTATGAGAAATAGAGAAGCTACTGGACGGATTGGAAAATGGGCTGCAGAGCTCAATGAATTTTGCATTGATTATGTGCATAGATCCTCGATCCAGTCTCAAGCGTTGGCAGATTTCATTGCCGATTGGACGCCAGGGGCTCAGGATGAAGAAACAAATAAAGATGCCGAAGTGTGGACAGTGTTTTGCGATGGGTCTTGGGGAACCTTCGGAGCAGGAGCAGCCGCTGTGTTGGTCTCACCATCCAAAATTAAAACTTGTTATGCGGCAAGACTCGATTTTAGCTGTACAAACAATATTACTGAGTACGAAGCCCTGCTTTTGGGCCTTCGGAAATTAAAAGCAATGGGAATCAGAAGGGCCATCCTTAAAACTGATTCCTAGGTTGTTTCGGGTCATATCGACAAGAGTTGCAAGGCTAAAGATCCGAAGCTTGAAAAATACCTAGACACGGTCCGAAGAATCGAAGCTTCCTTCGAAGGATTTTCTGTCAAAAATATCCCTCGAGGGCAAAATGAGCATGCTGATTTTCTCGCTAAGTCAGCAGCACAGGGGCTGCCTTTACCTTCGGATGTGTTCTTCGAAACAATAAAGGCACCTTCAGTGGAACTCCTTGAAAGAGCAGTCCTCAACATATCTCCTGTTTATAGCGAAGATTGGAGAACTGAGATCATCTCTTACCTTCAGGGTAAGTTCCTTTCAGATGACGAAGCTTATAACAGGAGGATAGAGGCAAGAGCTCGTCCATATGTCATGATAGAAGGGGAGTTGTACAAGCATGGAGTTTGCGCTCCGCTACTCAAGTGTTTATCTAGAACCGAAGGTATAGAGTTAATGAAAGAAATACATGCAGGCCTGTGTGGATCTCACATTGGATCTAGGCCGTTACTTGGAAAAGTTTTCCGCCAAGGGTTTTATTGGCCGAAGGCAGCTTCGGATGCAGCGGAATTAGTTCAAAAGTGCGAAGGTTGTCAGAAATGTGCAAGAGATCAAAAACAACCTTCGTCTTTAACACAGCTCATACAACCCATCTGGCCATTGCAAAGGTGGGGCCTTGACTTGTTAGGTCCATTACCACCGGCTCAAGGGAATTTAAGATATGTTATAGTGGCTGTGGAGTATTTTTCTAAATGGATTGAGGCAAAGCCATTAGCCACAATAACTTCGGCCACTGTCCAAAAGTTTTTCTGGCAGAATATTGTTTGTTGTTTCGGGGTACCGAAGGCCATCACTGTAGATAATGGAACACAATTCGACTCCGAAGCTTTCAGAAATTTCTGTGATCAAATTGGTACGAAGATCCATTTTGCATCAGTCAGGCATCCGGAGTCAAATGGGCTCGGTGAAAGAGCCAACGACATTATAATGACAGGAATAATGAAGTTAATCTTCAATCAACCCAGGGGAAAGTGGCCAGATCAGTTAACCAAAGTGGCGTGGAGCCACAATACAACAACATCAAGGTCTACAGGCTTTACTCCATTCAAGTTATTATTCGGTGACGAAGCAATAACTCCGGAAGAAGCTAAAACTGGATCAATAAGAGTAGTAGATTCGACAGAATCAGGTCCTGAAGATGCTTGTTTTGTGGAAAAAGATGCTTTAGAAGGGATCAGGCTTCAAGCTGCGGAGAATATCAATAAAGACCAAGCCGAAACAGTCAAATGGCGAGATAGAAAAGTTCGGCTTAAGAATATTGAGCCGGGACACTTGGTGCTTCGGAGAGTGGCCAACCCAGACACAGTGGGCAAGTTACAGTTGAAATGGGAGGGACCTTTCTTAGTAGCATCTTCGTCAAGACCTGGTTCATACAGATTGAAGGACATGGACGGCAACGACATTCCAAGATCTTGGAATGCGGATGAGCTTCGGCGATATTATGTGTAACTTGATGTAACTTTTTTATGTTTTTTCTTTTTCATGGCACCCTTTTCCTTTCTAAAGGGGGAGAAAGGTTTTTAATGGGGCCATCATATGTAATTTCCTTTTTAGTTCTATAAGAGCAAAATCCCCCAAGGAATGTAAATGTAAAAGCTGAGAACGCACCATCGAGTGCCGAAAACTGAAAAGGCGAAGAAGCTCCAAAGTCGTTCCTAAGGGAATGCAGAGCTTACAGCGAAAAGTCAACGCTGATTCCGCCGAAAGTAAAAGGCGAAGAAGCTCCAAAGTCGTTCCTAAGGGAATGCAGAGCTTACAGCGAAAAGTCAACGCTGATTCCGCCGAAAGTAAAAGGCGAAGAAGCTCCAAAGTCGTTCCTAAGGGAATGCAGAGCTTACAGCGAAAAGTCAACGCTGATTCCGTCGAAAGTAAAAGGCGAAGAAGCTCCAAAGTCGTTCCTAAGGGAATGCAGAGCTGATGTGTGATTGTTTCTAAGGAAATAATGGCTAAGGGTATGGCTTCGGATATGTGTTTGGACATTCATTCGCACATCACATTACATCATAGCATTTGCATTCATAAACATTCATTCAGGCATATATAGGATAATCATCATCATGGCATAAGTGGTTGTTTCGGCATAAGAGAAGAGCTTCTTCGTGTACAAAAAGGAGGGCTTCGGAAGAAAGGGAAATGTTGTTTTCTATGCTTTGCTGTGTACGAAAAGAAGGGAAGGTGTTTTTTCGCTTTCGGCTCAAAAAAGATAATTTCGTCCGCACCAAAGCATCTCACATACATTAATAGAAGGGTAAGAGCATAATACAAGGTATGAACAGAACTCACAAAAGACAAGTTTAGTTACATTTACACAAGTTATCTCAAAAGTTTCCTTAGTCTATCTACAGTCTACTCCTACTTAATCTTCAAGAGATTTCAGCTTCGGCGTCATTCTTCTAATCATCGACTTCGGCTTCGTTATCCTACATGAATCAAGTTGTTGTAAGTCGAAATCGAGCTTGAAGGAAGAGGTAAGCACAAGGTATGATTTCTTACTGGTTCAAGATGACTCCGAGCTTCGTCTCCAGCCTTCTCTCGCCCGCCTTTTGTCCATATCATTTTTATAAATCTATTGGAAATACTCCGGGCGAGATCAGGGATGTCATCTAGGATTGATGGTGATAAAGTGAAATTGGGCCTATTGACAATTTTTCCATGATCACAACCAGCTTTTAGGAAGGCAGCAGCAGTGCCCCGAGAAGCTACCCAGGCACAGAAGTCACCGTGCCCGGCTATAACTTCGTCAAGCTCATCAATTTCACCTTCAATATGTTCGAAGGTCTTTGGTAAATCTTCAGCTGACGGGGTGAATTTCTCACTGCTAGCTCCAACTGAGTGGAAGATTTTTCTTAGTCGTTCAATACATTTGTTGCTAAATTCCAAACATTTATCTTGAAGGCTCGCCAATATTTTTTCAAAACTGAATTTTCTTGGACTTCGGCTTCAAGTTTCGCATTTAGTTCTTGTTTTTCTTGTTCAAACTGTTCAGATTGGCAGACAAGCTTCGTATTTAATTCCGCTATTTTAGCTTCCGCTTCTGCCAATAAGCCTTCATTTGCCTGAAGCTCAAAGTTCTTCTTTTCAATAGTAGCTAATTGCTCTTTTATTTTGCTCTCTAAATTTTCAATTATAACTTCGTGCTTTTTGTCTTCCAGATCTTGCTGCATTTTCAAAGCCTTGCTCAGCAGCATACTCTGCACGTAAACAACCTTCGTTAAGACAGGTCTACATTATTGAAAACAATAAAAGTCAAGGGAATAGTAGTTCACCTTGAAATTGGAATAAAATAAACTACCAACGATATGTTGTCGTCGGTAGCGGCTAATGTCCATTTCCAGCTTCGGAAAACCGATACTCTTTGATAGAGTACCGATGACCTTAGCTCCAGTTTGATCCCGGATGCAGTCTAATTTTTCATCGTCAATACCCCCAAAGAGGAGTGCTCCTGGTTTGTATCCGCAGGATTTGGCATACTCTTTAAGCTCTTCTATCTCGGTTTTTGACAATTCTTCTCCAACCAAGTTTTGGAACATGAAGGCTTCGTCCTCTGAAGCTTCGTCAACAATTTCCTTTTCTTTCCCAGACATTGCGGCCATGGCCTCTTCAGCGGCAGCAGTAGCTTCTTCTGTGGCCATGTCTAGCAGTATTTTGTCAATATGTTCAATTGTGCTTTCCAAGTTCAAACCTTCAGGCGAGGTAGCTTCGGCAGCCGCGACCTCCGAAGGTGGGATTTCAATATTTGTTATTTCTTCAGCCGCTGGTATCTTTTGAGCTGAAGCTCTCGGTGGTGTCTTGTCAATGACTTCTGTCACTGCGATGATTCTTTGTCTCTTTGTTTTAGTTGTTTTCTTCGTTTTTTCGGGCTCCTTTTCCTTCTGAAAAAACTTTGTCAGTTGAGGCCCCAATGGACTTAGCTTCGCAGGCAGGGATTCAGTCATTACCTTTAAAATCTCTTCCACGTCAGTGGCAGAGCGTGATGCGGGAGTCTCCTCTTCGTCAGATACTTTTCGCTTCGGAGATGATATTTTCTTCTTCGGAATATTCTTCTTTTTTGGTGGTTCTTCCTCATCTTCATTTAAAGCTTCGGCTCCCCTTTTCCTTTTGTGGCCCCCGGCACCTTTGTTCAGATTTTCATAGTCAGGGTATTCAAAACCCAGGGCGTCCAGCACTCGATTCAGCCTTCGCTTCGGACGGGTGCCGAAGGCCGCAGTCATCAATTGATCTTCTTTTTTCGAGTAATTCCCAAGAATTTCATTGCACATTATTTAAACTGTGTCCAGCCATTCTTGGCAAGGTTTTTTAAAGTATTTCTTAAACTTGTAATAGTAAGGTAACCGCACAAGTTCCCCTTCTTTCTTCTCCCCCTTTAGCTTTGGCATTTCCCATTCTTTTAAAGTAGGAAAAACCCTGAAGGCCAAGAACTCTTGAACTAGGTCCCTAGTACTGATATGCTCTGAAATAATTTTAAACTCAGCCAGTGCAGCCCAAGTGGAACCTTCTAATGACATTTGGCATCGTGGTCTTGTTTCTCCGAAGATCAATTCAAGAGGGCTTTGTACCAGCTTCTCTTTGTCTTCGTCAACCTTCACATAAAACCATTCTGATTTCCAGCCTGCCGGCCATTTGCTTCGGTAACTGATTACAGGAAACTTTGTGGTTTTCCGATAGGCAAAATTGTAGCAACCAAAGTTATCATGTAATCCATCTTTTCTAGCCTTCGTCTGGTAATGCAGCTCATGAACTCGACAAAAGCTGTCGGCAAACGGCTCCACCGCCTGGCTTCGGAGGGCCCAGATATAAACACTAAGCCTAACGATAGCGTTAGGAGTCAACTGATGAAAGTATATACCAAATCTCTTCAATACATCTGCAATAATCCCATGAAGGGGGAATCTCAACCCAGCCTTTAGAAAGCTCTTGAAAATGACTATTTCATCCTTCTCTGGCTTCGGGGTAGTTTCTTCCCCCCCGAAGCGAAGTAGCTTCTTCTGACTTTCACTGAAATAACCTGACTTTACCATCTTGGAGAGATCAGCCTTCGAAACGGTCGACTTTCCGAAGTCCAAGTGGCTGGGCTTACTTGGCATGGCAATACGATAATCATCTTCGGGATCAGTTTCTTCAATGTTCTCATCTTCTGCTTCGGCAGTTGCTCGTTCTGCTTCAACAGTGGGGATTTCTTCCGAAGTTACCAGTCCGGATCGTTGCATTGCTTCGGAGATGGGAACAGTCTCCGAACCTTCAGCTTCGCCTCCTTCACGCTCAACCCTGGCGGTAGATCGCACTCTGGCCATTTAATTCTGAGTTTGTGGAAATTGAATACTTTTTTCTCCCGAAGCCTTTCCTTCTGACGAAGCAGACTTCAAGTTGGAGCTTCGTTCGATTCCGAGAGTCAAGCTTCGGCTATGGTTAAAAATTTTGGCAGCAAAACAGTGCAAATAGCAATGAATGCTGTGGTAACTTCACACCTACCCGTCTGTTTATATAGTGCTGCAGGTAAGAAGGCGAAACGCCAGGATTTTTACACCAGGCGGACA
Source organism: Zea luxurians (assembly GCA_029449295.1). Taxonomy (NCBI): domain Eukaryota; kingdom Viridiplantae; phylum Streptophyta; class Magnoliopsida; order Poales; family Poaceae; genus Zea; species Zea luxurians. Next base: position 19,099,349 of record JAOPSE010000037.1, read on the forward strand.
GTCACTTGCACTCGCTGCGCGGTGGACCGCAAAGACCAAACAGTAACTCTGCAAGGTGGGCCTGACATGCGCTCGGAAACTGAATCGTTTCTCGACAACGAGCTCAGGGAAGGTGTTTTTTGGACCATCGGCTTCCCGAAGCTTAAGAGGCTTTTTTCACGGATCAAGCTCGTTACGAAAAACGATCTAGCACCGCGAAAGGGGCTACTGTTGGGGCCATGCTTCATTGCGCCGAAGGTCTTGTAGGAAGAAGCAGCTTCGGCTGAAGTTGTCCCCAGGAGATGACCGAAGGTTCCTCTTCATGAAGCTTCGGTATTACAAACCGACTTAGAAATAGAATGACCTTTCAATCCATAAAGGTCTGAGTCAATGTTGTAAACTTTTATGAGGGGCATAATTGTAATTCTTCACAGGCTGTGTCCTATGTCTATAAATAGATGAACAGTACCCCCGTACTGTTCACGCTGACTGGTACACACTCGTGCGTCACGCTTGTATTTTTGCCTTCTACCAAGCCGAAGGTACAAGTGTAATTCAATATTGTTCTTATTCTTCCAGGATTATATAATAAGGACATGTAATAACGTTATGTGATTATTCACGTTGTTCACTCATGTTTCATATGCTTCTCCTTTTATCAGTATAAACTATAATGATGAAGGTATGCCCTTCATGACCTTCGTCTGAAGATCGTTATATCCTAAGGGAAATAACGCTTCGAAGGACGAAGAATATTTATTATTAACTTCTTTCTGTGTTGCCTTGTTCTTAATCCGAAGCAGTTGAGAACAAGTCCCCAACTGGTGATTGTGGACAGATTGACGAAAGTAGCTCATTTCATACCTGTGAGGACTAATTACACGGGAGCCAAGCTAGCAGAATTGTATATGTCTCGGATAGTTTGCCTACATGGAGTGCCTAAGAAGATCGTGTCTGATCAAGGATCGCAGTTTACTTCTCGATTTTGGAAGAAGTTGCATGAGAGCTTGGATACAAAGTTGAATTTTAGTTCAGCCTACCATCCCTAGACTGATGGACTGACAGAGAGGACTAACCAAGTGCTGGAGTATATGTTAAGAGCTTGTGCTCTTAAACATGGAGGAAGTTGGGATAAGAGCTTACCATATGCTGAGTTTTCTTATAATAATAGCTACCAGGCCAGTTTGAAGATGTCACCATTTGAGGCTCTATATGGCAGAAAGTGCAGGACTCCACTGTATTGGGATCAAACTAGAGAAAGACAGTTCTTTGGGCCTGAGCTTATTCAAGAGGCAGAAGAACAAGTTCGAATGATAAGGGAAAATTTGAGAATTGCACAATCCAGGCAAAAGAGCTATGCTGATAATAGAAGGAGATTACTGGAGTTTAAGGAGGGTGATCATGTCTATTTGAAGGTGTCACCACTCCGGGGTATGAGGAGATTTAAAGTTAAAGGAAAGTTGTCCCCTCGCTTCATTGGACCTTTCTTGATCTTAAAGCGAGTGGGAGAAGTTGCATATCAACTGAAGCTACCCGATCACCTGTCAGATGTACATGATGTATTCCATGTGTCCCAGCTAAAGAAGTGCCTCAGGGTACCTGAGGAGCAACTACCAATGGAAGACCTTAGTGTTCAAGATGATCTGACTTATGCTGAGTACCCTATCAAGATTCTGGACACCCTGACTCGAGTTACAAGAAATAAGGTGATAAAGATGTACAAGGTACAATGGAGTCACCATGGTGAAGATGAAGCCACTTGGGAAAGAGAAGAAGAGCTTCGCATAGATTTTCCACATCTTTTCCCTAGTCCTTCCTAAATCTCGAGGACGAGATTCTTGTTAAGGGGGGTAGAATTTGTAATACCCAAATTCTTTCTAAATAAAAAAAGGGGTTATAAAATTATATTGTGTGGATGTTCTTGTTTCGCATAAATAAAATCATCATGTTCAAGTGATTAAATTAGCTAATAAGTAATAAAATAAGGTTAAAAAATGTATCATGCTGGAATTTATTTTATGTGTTGCATTAGATTAGAATTTGAGATGCAAAACTCTATTTACATTTGAAATTCAGTTGAAGGAAATAGGAAAAAAACAAAAACAAAAACAGCCATGCTGCGCCAAAAAGTCCCCAGCCAACCACACTCGTTGGGCTGGCCGACCGTGCAAGTCATGGGAGGCTTGTGGTGTTTTTTTCTTTTATTTTATTCTATGATTATTATATTCATCTCTCCAGGCATGACATCATCACGACATCATCCCTGACGTCACCTGTAGGAATCCCACGTACACTTACAGATGGGCCCAGGGGAGTCTCCACCGTATACAACTTGTAGCCAAAAAAACAGAAAGCGCATGTCTTTGCCATAGGATCCGATTGAGCATCAAACGGACCTGGGGTGTAACCGTCGTGCCCTACCTTTTGGCCGCTCCAGCTGGGCATCATCTGGCTGTCACCTACAAATAGCCTTGCCTTCTCTCTCTTCTAATCCCTAGACGCGCGCCGCCAGTACCATACCCAAACAAGCCGAGAGGATCTTCACCTGTGAGCTCTCGTGTGGGGGATTGGTTGGGAGTCTGGCAGCGTGTGGTACAACCTGGTGCGGTCGTCGGCGTTGAAGCCTCCCCTCGGTGACTTCCTCACAGCTTGCTAGGGACCTGGCGCGCATCGCTGCGGCGCTGCACGTTCTTTTGGTGCCAACCGTCGTTGTTGTGCCACTGCGAGCCGAGGCCTCATCATCCTCGGTGAGTATCCCTTGCGCTACACTGATCCTCCTCTGGTCCCCTGCGTCGCGCCTTGCTGCGGCCTAGCAATCGGGGGCACTGGCGTATCACCATGGTTGGCAGCTGTAGCTCGTTTGGCATCGGGTGATAGAATATAACCCTAGAGCGTCGATAGGCTGGGGAACGGTGGTGTCGTGTACTGGTCCAAGCTGTGTGTACGCCGGTGGAGCAACGAGAGAGAGAGAGAACACTGGGGAGGGCGGCGTCTGTACATGGGCGGCGTGAGGTTGAAGATGCCAGAGCGTCCGTGGATTGGAAAATAAACGGTCGAGATCAGATACCTCTTCGCCAGCGCGATCTGTGCCATTGGCGTTAGATCAAAGGGTGGCTATTAGATCGCGGGCTCGGTGAATGTGGACCGTAGGATTTGGATTCGGCGTGTGGGGTGAACCCAGGTTCATGAGTATCTTGATCTAATCTGGACCGACGATCTTAGATCTAAAGGCTCATAATACCCGATACCCCTTCGCTGGCGCACTTTGCTAAAGAACCTCTGAACTATGCAGAAAACAACCCGCCGTCCGTGCAAGGGACTCTCTGAGTCTTAGGAATATTTGCACCGTAGCCCTGCTGTTTTCTGGTTATGGAGGCCCAGTCCAGTCAACTCGAAATTCAGATAAAAAAATAGAAATAGATTTTTAATGTATAGAACTTGTTTAATTTGTAGAAAATTCATATGAATTCCAAATTAATCCATTCCACTTCCTCTAATTTTGTAATATTATTCTCTATCAATTAGTGCCTCTGTTTTGACATGAAAGATAATTTAAAATTTATCTACCATTTAATCTTGTATTAAATACATAAAACCTTGGAAAATTCATATCTTAAATTATATAACTCCAAATTTAATGATTCCAGTTCCTATGATTCTATTTTAATGTCTAGAATATTACTGTGTATTTTGTTTACATGCTTGGTGTAATGTTAATTTTTGCTATACTATGTATATATTGTGTTGATGCGAGTAGACGAGCAAGCTATAGAGGATTCTGGGGTTCAGCTGGTAGAGACTGCTGAGCAGGAGCTCGTTGAAGGCAAGTTGTGCCCTTGATCACTTCTTTTACCCATTCATGTTCTTATTAATCATAATGATCTGCATAGGTTAATTTTGCTGGGACCCAATAGGTTACCCTAGATTTTGACTATCTTTATACCTTGTTTCACCACTGGTTTTACTACTAAAGTTTTGGGTAGTTCATGCTATTGCTTTATGTGGATTTGGGTATAGAGATATTCATCACTCATTTTTATACTTGTTATTATCTGTTCATTATTTTCTGTTCATGATAAGATCATTATGTTAATGGGAACATGGAGAACCACCCGGGAAAACAGTGCTACCACAAGGGTTTAATGGGACGCCCTTGGCTGATTAACTAGGAAAGCTAGTGGAGGGCTACCTTACCCGAAAGGGGCAAGGGCAGTAGGGGAGTGGTCAGTGTAGGGGGGTCCTTGGGTTGATTTTGCTGCGATGGCGGTCAGACGAGGGATTCCTGCACTGGAGCTTCCTATAAACTGTAGCGGGTAGTCTGAAGCTAGTGGAACTTTGTAAAGGCCTCGTAGTGGTACCCTGCCTCGCTTCCTTGGTAGAGGTGTAGGGGGTCTGATCAACTCCGTGGCAAATGGGTAACACGACTTGTGGGTAAAGATGTGCAACCTCTGCAGAGTGTAAAACTGGTATACTAGCCGTGCTCACGGTCATGAGCGGCTCGGACACTCACATGATTAATTTATGGAACTTAAACTTAATTTGTCATCTCATTGCATTTGGGATTATTTTATTATTACTTTTACTTATTATTACTATGGTTTGGTATTCACTTACACTTAGTAACTGCTAATAAAATTTGGACCAACTTATAAAAGCAATGCTCAGCTTCAACCTTTATTTCATTGATCAGCCTTACACTTCATGAACTCCCACCTTTGGTGAGTTCATGCCACATTATTCCCCACAACTTGTTGAGCTATGAATGTATGTGAGCTCACTCTTGCTGTCTCACACCCCCCCACAGGAGAGGAGCAGGTGGTTCAGGAGGAGCCACAAGGCGAGGAGTATAATCTGATCTAGGTGGCGTTTCTCAGTTGACATTGGCGCCGACGATCCTTAGTTCGTTTTATGTTTATTCTTTTATTTTGTATTAAGTCTTTCGCTATGTAATAAATACTCTGATGTTTTATGACATTTATCTCTATACACCCTGTTATTATATATGTTGTCTTCTTTGGCGCATGTATGAGATGCACCCGGCTTTGTTCCTTAAAGCCCGGGTGTGACACAACTGCTCTTCTGGCACACGCAGACACTTCTTCATCTAAGACACATGAAAGACATTTTGCACTGCCTGACAAATCTTCTGGCAGACTGAGCTGATAGGCCACTTTCCACGCTTTGCGAGAATCTGATACGGACCAACATACCGGGGGCTAGCTTGCCCTTGACTCCGAACCTTCTGACTCCTCTGATAGGCGATACCTTCAGGTAGACAAAATCCCCAACTTCGAAACTCAGCTCTCTTCTTCTTGTGTCTGCATAACTTCGCTACCTTGACTGCGCTATCCTCAGATTCTCCTAAACCATCTTGATGTTCTCTTCAGCTTCGAGCAAAATGTCTGGCCCAAACACTTGCTTTTCTCTAGGCTGGTCCCATTGCAACGGAGTTCTACAACTCCTTCTATAAAGCGCCTGAAATGGTGACATCTTCAAGCTGGTCTGGTAATTGTTGTTATAGGAGAATTCTGTATAAGGTAATCTCTTGTCCCATCTGGACTGATCTTGCAGCGCACAAGCTCTCAACATATCTTCGAGGATTTGATTAGTTCTTTCAGTCTGACCGTTTATCTGTGGATGATATGCCGAACTGAAATTCAGATGTGTACCCAAGGCTTCATGCAACTGCTGCCAGAAATGAGAGGTGAACTGTGTTCCTCTGTCTGACACTATCTTCTTTGGCACACCATGGAGACAAACAATTCGGGACATTTATAGCTCCGCCAATACTGTGTTGCTGTAGCTAGTCTTGACAGGTATAAAGTGGGCTAACTTGGTTAAGCGGTCCACCACTACCCAAATGGAATCGTAGCCGACGAGGATTATCAGCGCCGACCGCAGACCAAGTGGGTACGGTGAACTATCCAGTGACTGGATCCAAGCCAATCGGGGCGCCAAGATCTTTTACTCCCTTCGGTTATCCACTTGCGCTGAGCACGAATCGCGGCGACCGGCACGAATCCGGGCATGGGGTCATCGGCGGTGAGTTCACTGAACCTGGATTCTTCTTTAGGTTACTGTACCATTAGAACTCCATTCAGAGCGCCTGACAGAGCATCTTCAGGGGTGATTTTCACAAATTTTTGTGTGGCAACTCTCTAATTGGTCTGCAGCAAAATTAATCTCCTATAAACTAGCTTTGATTTCATTATAAAGACCTTGAATGAATTCTAATTGGATCACACCGAATTCGGCCCTCAAAGTTCACCCGAGCTCACTATTAGTCCAACCCTAACCCCTGATCCGACTGACAGCCTAACTTTAAGTCCATTTTACTCCAATTTTTGTACAACACCAATGCTTAGTTACTTAATCAAAGTTGTACTCCTAACATAGCTCTATAAGTTTGATGCATTGACTTAGGGCAAAATCTTCATGAATTGAGAAATGCATAGCTCCAAAGTTAGCTCCAACACACTGAATTTCAGACTTAGCATATGGTGTTCATGAGTCCATTTGCAAATAAGTCCAAATTCCTACACACTTCATGAAAATCCTTCAATGTGAAAGTTACTTTATTTGTGGTGTTCTATCACTTTGATATTTGCACTTTGGTCCAAAAGTGCATAGAATTTGCATTTACCCCCCTAGGGTTCCAATTAGGGTTTTCTAGGGTTTGTTTTTAGAGTTTTGGGCACACTAGGGTCTTGGTGCCATTCAAATCCATCACTCTTAATCTCTTTTGGGTGTTTCCAAAGACTTTTTAGATTTTAATCACCTTGGCTTCATTTCCACCCATAGGTCCTAATTCCAGGGTTAAGTACCCTACCCTAAGGTTAAGCACTCTTCAAGTCACATCATCATAACTTGTTTGAAAATTTTACCTAGTGAATCCATTCTAGGTGTAACAAACAATCATGAAATGTTAATGCACATGATGTTATGCTTAAATTTTAGTGCCAGTAACACCAGGGGTGTTACATCCTTCCCCCCATAAAAGAATCTCGTCCCGAGATTTAAGGTCCTAGGGTAAGTAGTGGAAAAGGAAACATGTCACATCTTTATTTCCTTATTTGTCTTATAGAGCAGGTGGTGGTATGGGGTTTATTCCACTTTTACAATCAAATGTACACATCTTACAGGTTACATGAAGCTAAAAACCTAGGAAAATTCTTTTCCAAGAAGTCTTGAGTCTCCTAGGTAGCTTCATCTTCAGCATGCTGGTTCCATTGTACCTTATAGAATTTAAGAGTCCTTTTTCGGGTAATCCTATCCTTTTGGTCCAAAACTCGAATGGGATGTTCTGAATAAGTCAAATCTGGTTCCAAGACAACATCCACCACATCGATGGTTCGATCAGGAACCCGAAGGCACTTCTTCAATTGAGATATATGGAACACATTATGTATTGTAGACAATGTTTCTAGCAGTTGAAGTCGGTATGCCACTGGTCCGCATTGTTCAAGAACGGGAAACGGGCCAATGTATCAGGGTGCCAACTTTCCTTTTACCCCGAATCAATTCACACCCTTCATTGGCGATACTTTCAGGTACACATGATCTTTAACTTGAAAAAACAAGGGTCGGCGTCGTTTGTCTGCATAACTTTTCTGCCGAGCTTGAGCTTCTTTCAAGTGGTGCCTTATCCATTGAATCTTTGCTTCTATTTCCTTGACTAAGTCAAGCCTGAAATACCACCGTTCTCTAGGTTCTGACCAATTTAAGGGTGTCTGACACCGTCGCCCATACAGTGCTTCAAATGGTGCCATTTTAATGCTCTCTTGATAGCTGTTATTATAAGAAAATTCCGTCAATGGCAGACAATCATCCCATTTTTGCGGAAACTTTAGGACACATGCTCGCAACATGTCTTCAAGTATCTGATTTACTCTCTCAGTTTATCCACTTGTTTGAGGATGATAAGCCGAACTGTGGAGCAATTTAGTACCCAAGGACTTATGTAGCTCTTCCCAAAATTTGGATACAAATTGCGGTCCGTGATCCGACACTATTGTTTTTGGAACCCCGTGCCAACTGAGAATACGAGTAATATAAAGTTTCGCGTATGCGACCACTGGATATTTTGTCTTGACGGATAGGAAGTGGGCAATCTTTGTAAGCCGATCAATTATGACCCATATAGAGTCAAAACCTTTAATTGTCTTGGGCAATCCCACAATGAAACCCATGCTGATATCTTCCCATTTCCATGTTGGGATGGGCAAGGATTGTAATGGTCCAGTGGTCTTCATATGCATTGCCTTGACACGTCTACAGGTGTCACATCTTGCCACATAGCGTGCAATCTCAATCTTCATTTTTGTCCACCAATAGTGTTGCTTTAAGTCTTGATACATCTTAGTATTTCCGGGATGAATGGAATATCGACTAAGATGGGCTTCATCCAAAATTTGTTGGCGAACTTCAGCATCTTTAGGCACAACTATGCGATCATTGAACCATACTATTCCTTGATCATCTTTTCTGAAGCAATTAGCTTTGTTGGCTTCTATTTTCTCATGAATGTGTTTCATACCCTTGTCGGTTCTTTGGGCATCAATAATTCTCTATAGAAGAACTGACTCAAGCTTTAATTATGTCAAAGTTCCGTGTTGTATCATACCCAGGTTTAACTTTTCCATTTCTTGACATAGTGTGGTGTGAGGGGTCCTTACTGTAAGACAATGACAAGAAGCTTTGCGACTTAGTGCATCTGCCACCACATTAGCTTTTCCTAGGTGATAGTGGATTTCCAAGTCATAATCTTTAATCAACTCAAGCCATCTTCTCTGCCTCATATTTAGTTCTGACTGGGTAAAGATATATTTCAGACCTTTATGATCTATATATAAATGGTAAGTATTTCCCAGCAGATAATGACGCCATATCTTAAGGGCATGAACAACTGCAGCTAATTCCAAATCATGAGTTGGATAATGCTCCTCATGTCGGTGTAGTTGTCTTGAAGCATAAGCTATGACTCGGCCCTCTTGCATTAGGACACATCTGAGTCCACTACCTGATGCGTCACAATACACATCGAAAGGCTTTTCTATATCCGGTTGAGCCAATACCGGAGCAGTGGTCAATAACACCTTCAGCTGCTCGAAGGCTTCGTTGCATTTTGATGACCAGTTAAACTTGGTATCATTCTTCAATAAACTCGTAATAGGTTTAACAATCTTGGAGAAATTCGGAATGAATCTGTGGTAATATTTAGCCAGCCCAAGGAAGCTTCGAACTTGATGTACTGTAGTTGGCGGTTTCCATTCTAGAATATTCTTGACTTTGTTGGGATCGACCGCAATTCCTTTTGTAGATAATACATGTCCCAGAAATTGGATTTCCTCCAACCAGAACGCGCATTTGCTGAACTTAGCATAAAACTGGTGCTCCCTTAAGCGCGTTAGCACGATCCGTAAATGCTTAGCATGCTCCTCTTCATTTTTGGAATAAATCAAGATGTCATCAATGAAGACCACCACAAATTTATCTAACTCGGGCATAAACACTGAGTTCATTAAGTATGTAAAGTGGGCTGGAGCATTTGTCAATCTGAAAGACAAAACAAAATATTCAAATAATCCATACCGCGTGGTGAATGCGGTCTTGGGTATATCATCGGGTCGAATACGAATCTGATAATACCCTGACCTGAGGTCAATCTTGGAGAATACTCGAGCTCCAGTAAGTTGATCGAATAAGATATCGATCCGGGGAAAAGGGTACTTGTTCTTGATGGTAACCTCATTAAGGGGTCTGTAGTCCACGCATATTCGAAGCGTCTGATCCTTCTTCTTGACAAAAAATTGCGGGACATCCCCAAGGTAATGAACTAGGCCTAATGAACCCCTTCTCAAGCAAGTCTTGTAGTTGAGTCTTGAGTTCTGCCAATTCATTAGGTGGCATTCGGTACGACCTTCTAGAAATAGGAATCGTACCGGGCTTTAGTTCAATCACAAATTCCACATCCCTTTCAAGATGCAACCTAGGCAAATCTTCAGGAAAGACATCCGGGAATTCACATACCACCGGAATATCCTGAATTTCTTGTACGATAGCTTCATAGACTCGTCCAGATGTTTTGGCTGGGACAGCTACAGGGATGGATAATTGAATCTCTTCATGACCATGGCTCAATTTGATGGTCCTTAAGTCTGTATTGATGATGGCTTTATGTTGGGCTAACCAGTTCATGCCCAGAAATACATATATGTCTTGACCTTTTAAAACAATCATGTTGGTAGGAAATTCCCATCCGGCCAACATTACTGGTATGTGGAAGGCTACTTCCTTAGTAAATATATGTCCCCCAGGTGAGTGGATAATAAGTCCTTCCCTTGATTCAGTGCAAGGAATGCAATGCTTTTCCACAAAATTCTTGCTTATGAAGGTATGTGATGCACCGGAATCGAAGAGAATAACTGCTGGATAATTGGCAACAAGGAACATACCCATCATTACCGGCTCGCCCTTTGGTGTTGTAGCCACTTGGGTATAATAAATCCGTCCAGTTTTCTTGAAATTCTTGCCTATTGAAGTATTGGCTGTGTTCCCCTTTCCTTAATTGGGGTTCCCAGAATTCTGCTGGAAATTGGTTTTATTTTGCTTCGGGTATGGGCAATCCTTGATGAAGTGTCCGGACTTTCCACAATTGAAGCAACCAATGGAAGAACTGGGAAGAGTAGGGAAACAAGTACCAGGGGCACTCGGCTGATTGGTAGGAGCGGGGGCAGTAGTGAGACGAATAAAGACAGGCTGCTTGAATGGATATAAAGGTGGGCGAGGTGAAGAACAATTTTGATTAAAAGGTCGAATCACCAACCTAGTTCTCTTCTCAGGCCCTTGATTTGACCTTTCACCTGCAAACCCCTTTGATTTTCCATGTCCTGCGGTTTTAGCTTCCACTGCCAGTGTCGTACTAACAACCTTACTGTAGGTGAGGTCCAAGCATATTGCCATTTTCCGTTGAAGCCTGTCATTGAGTCCCCTCATAAAACAGTTCTTTTTCTTCAAATCTGTATTCACTTGGTCAATGGCATACTGGGAGAGATGGTTGAATTTATTGAGATACTGCATTACAGTATCTCCCCTTGCTTTAACCGAATAAACTCCTCTTGTTTAGGGATGGCAATCGGACGGGTAGTACACGGATATATAGTTCGCGAATCCATACCCGTGAGACAAAACTCAACCCATATCCGTACCCATAAACGTTCGTGGGTATGGATCTGTATCCATACCCATACCCGCCGGGTATCCGTTATCCAGTGGATACCCGTTACCCGCCCGCCCACTACAATTTTAGCATTAAACACCAAACAACAATTTTATTACATTTTAAAATAATTATCATTCCAATAGCATTAAATGATAATTTCAGCACCAAACAACATGTTATGGATAAAAATTGAAAACTAAGAATTTATGATAATATATAAATCCGGATAGCCCACATGTTAGATATCCATTGGGTAACGAGTATGGATATTGGATATCCATACCCGCGAAAAAAATATCTGCGGATACCTTATTATATCCATTATCGTACCCACGGATATCAAATTACACCATACCCATATCCAATGGATAATTATCCGCGGTTATTTACCCATACCCGTACCCATTGCCATCCCTACTCTTGTTTCATATGGAGCACTCCCTCTAGAACATAATGCTCCCGGAATGCTAGCTTGAATTCCTCCGAGGTAATCTGATGCCCAGCTGGTTGGATTGCTGAAAAATTTACCCACCAATTACTGGCAGGCCCTCTTAGCTGTTGTGCGGCAAACAGCGGCTTTTGTGTCTCCGTGCATCGAATTAACCCAAACTTCTGTTCCATCACTCTTACCCATTCATCGGCTTCTAAAGGTTCTTTTGCTTTGATGAAGAGTAGGGGTCGCGTCTCAGAGAATTCCAAATATGTAGTATCACACGGTCCTTGAGGATGAGCTCTGCCTCCATGCTGTTGGAACTGATTGCATGCCATTTCGCGCAAGAAGCGCGTATTATCAGTGGTGGCATTGACTAGGGCAGCGATAGCCTCGGCCAAAGTCGGTGGTACTGGTGGCCGGTTAGGAATATCCTCCCTTCCACAGGAAGTCCTCGCACCATCATGTGCACAAGTCCTTGATGGCATCTAAGGCAAAGAAACATTTGGAAAAAATATAACATGCCAGCATACACCATCATATTACATTACCAAAATGTAATAATTAAACTGACTCTAGTGTACAACTTGACTTCATTACTTATTTTACATAAGTATTACATCTAAACTATACTATTCTAGTCTTCTTCATCCTTTGTTGCTCCATTTCCTGTGGCAGGAGACCGTTCATCAGCAAGGTTCATGGAAGGAGGGAGCCTAAAAAGGTCCAGCTCCCCATCGGGTCCTTCATTTGCTGTACCCGATGGTCCGGCTCCCATTGCAGCAACGTCTGAAGGCACGTCCGAATGCAGTCGAGCATACAATACATGTACTTCTTCATGTAAAGTATTACAGTACACTTGCAGGCTTTCGAGGGACGCACTAAGCTCTGCCACATGAGCTAGAGCTTTCGCTTCGCAGTCCCAAGCGAACGAACGCGAGTTGACGGCCCAATCAATGGTCGTATCCCATTTTGAGATCTCATACTTCAAGCGGCTGACCTCGGCTGACAATTCTGCTATACGACGATTGTCCTGCTCACGTGCCCTATTCCTGTGGTGTAATTCTGACCGGAGTTGCTCCACCCTAGCTTCTAGATCTCCAATTGAGTCATTACTGCCACTACTACTTCCTTTGTGCCTGGAAGCTAACTGATGTCGTGGCACACCAAAAGGTCCAGTTGATTTGCGTTGTGTAGTCTTAGTGCGCGCCATATCTCCATAAGAGGGGAAGATTTATTAGTATATTCTTAAACATGATGCATGCATGATCTAATAATTATGGAATCAACCTTCGTTGATCCCCAACTTTCTATATATTGCACTCTATTACCCTAACTTTACAAGATAAGGGACTACCAGAAAGTGGTAAGGTAAGAATGAAAGAATATTTCTAGGTGAGTATTTGAAAATTCTTTTGAAGTACTACATAATATCTGAAGAGATGGGCTTCGCTCCGATACCAGCTGTGACGGAACCTCCCAAGGTATTAGGCCCACCTACAATTGTCCTTGTCCTAAGAACCTTGGATAACCCTATAGATGCACATAATCACTCGACAAGTTCGGTAACTGTATCCTCATCATTTCGCCCAAGAGCGCTTTACCTGTCACGCAAATATTACATCACATCGGAGGAAAGAATAAGCGAAAGCAAATTATAATAACTTAATTTACATTTATCCAATATATAGAGAGAGTATTATTATTACAATACCAGGGTATTACGAGTGCATAATGTATTATTACAGACTAGGGAGGCAAAATACCCTCCCGCACAAAAGTGTATTGTTTTCAAATGGGGAGGCAAACATCCTCCCACGATAGACTTTACTGCTGGGGCTCTTCCTTGGGTACCACCTTTGAACAGAAACAACAAAACTCTGCTATTTCCTCACTTACAACAACATGGGTTCGAAAACCCTGAGTACAGAGTGTACTTTCGCAAGTCTTACCCGACAAAAGAAAAAGACTCTCAAGGATATGCTGGCTTGAGGGGGTAAAGGTAAGGCTTATTCAAGAATCAAAGACTCGGTTTGCAAAAATGCTTACTAACAGTGGATCCTTAAAGTCCAGTTTTATTATCAGGTTAAGTCATTACCTGTATCTAGAGTTCTTTCTACCCTAGTTCAAGCACTAGGCCTATACTAGTCGTCTTTTATCAGCCCTTCATTTCAATGGATTGCTACGTGTAGGGCAGTGACCAAGTCTTCATATCCGAGAAGTAATGGCGATCCGAATCGATTAATACCCAGCTGAGGATCTCCAACCACATGACATATGTAGCACTTAACCCTTGCATATGTCAACTCGCCACCGGGGTTCTCAAGACCAGACTGGGTTCACGCCAACCACAATGACAGATACACCACCATCTAGCCTCTTGCCACGGAGGGTACACGCTACTCTTGCCATCTCTCCACTCCCATTGCATGTTGGCCTTTCTGGTATTGGTCTGCCCGAGGCAAAGCTTACCAATGACGAGGCATGTGGCCAGTTAAAAGGTCCTCAATCATCAAGCCTACATCGACACGGTCCTTAATCGACTCAGACGGGGACACTACACCGAGACTTCCTTCTCGTGCAAGTCACCCGCCCGGTCTCGTATTTATCATTTTCAATCCCAAAACTTAGTACCTGACAGACATACATCTTGTCCGATGTTGAACCCATCACAGCCATGATGGATCCACCATCAAGTTTTATTTTTGAAAACCTCCCATTCCATCTGAAGCATCATCTTTTGTTAAAATCAAAACATTTTTGTTTTCTAAAGCAAGGACTAAGCATCAGAAAACTTTTTAACCAAAACAGGTAATCAAGGAAGAGTAAACAGTTCCAAGGAAGGAAATGTAACAATTGGTTTAGCACCCAACTCCTATCACCTAATGCATCATCCAAGTGATAAAGAGTTTAAAATCACAAGGAAAAAGGTAAATGCACCAGGGCTTGCCTTGTGTTGTAGGGGATTCGGGATCTGTTCCACAGATATCAAAATAAAAAGTATTCCCGGCAGGTGGAGTCTTAGTTGGTGGTGCAGTCTCTTCTTCTTCGACAATTACTTCTTCTTCGTTTTCTATACATAACCATATATATACATGAATGCTCATGTAATGCTATGAATATGTAGTTATGACAGAACAGAGTAAATTATATCTTGAATATAACTTTCCTTCACGGTACTCCTAAGTCACGAGGGTTTTCTAGGTTAACACCCTAGTAGGGTCAGTTCTATTTTAAGAAACTAGGGTTTTGGGGTTTTGGGTCAAACAATGTCCAAAGTATACCAAACATTACCTAAGGGCTCTAATTATCAAATTAAGTTTACCCAAAAAATTTTATGATTTTTGGAGCTAGTAATTAAATTCTAAAATTCTAAAAGACTAGGTTTAAGCACCTTTAATTGGTAAATAATTCTTAGTTGGGACTTAAAATCTTGGAACTATTTTTATTAAATACTAGAGGAATTTAGGAGTCTAGTAAAGTTGGTTCCATGATTTTATCATTTTTCTAGAATTTCCTATAAATTCCCTAATCCTGGCAGAAAAAGAAAAAGAAAAAGAATGAATAGTAACGGGCTCAAACCAACCCGAGCCGACCCACGAACAGGGAAACGCACCCGCCCGCGCCCGCGATGTCCAATTTGCGCAGAGGACCTCGGTCATTCAAATAATCGGTAAAGAACCCTACGCACTATTCATCTATGTCTCTGACATTCACATTTAGGCCCCTGCACTTCTGTTTCTTCGCAGCGCCGAGTCCACGATGGTGAACGACGACGAGCATGCCTCCGGCAAACTTGTACTGGTCGGAATATGCAACGGCTGGTACCCTAACTCGGCTAACACCAAATCCTACCCCAGGCGACCCTAATCCCTCAACTAATTGCATGAATCCGGGCCAGAATCTCTTTGTCCACGACGACAGCGAAAATCTGAGACAATCTAAGGTGTTCATGACGATTTGGTGTGATTTAGCTTAATCAAATGGGTCTACGAGCAATAGGAGGCTTGAGGGAGGCTAGAACACTAATCAAAGAAGCTTGAACTGACCTGCAGAGGGCTGGCCATGGCGAAGTGTTCACGGTGGCGCGGAAAAAGGATTTGGGGGAAATGCGAAATTGGGAGGCTCTGGTGGATGATCAGAGGTGCGAGTTGGTGCACTGGGTGCGTAATAACCTAGCAGAGCTCACTGGGGCACCAATTTATAGACTCCATTGACGGTGGCGTCCAATTTGAAGAAAGCGCGCTGGCGGCCGGAGAGAGAGGAAGTGCACTGACGCGGGTTATCGTGGCTTTCACCATGGCAAAGCCTCCAGCGATGTGTTAAAGCTCCTAGGCACATGGCGCACGGGCGGCAAGCGACCAACGCCGGTGAGGATTATCGCGGTTGACCGCAGACCAAGTGGGTACGGTGAACTATCCAGTGACCGGATCCGAGCCAATCGGGGCTCCAAGATCTTTTACTCCCCTCGGTTGTCCACTTGCGCTGAGCACGAATCGCGGCGACCGGCGTGAATCCGGGCGCGGGGTCACCGACGGCGAGTTCACTGAACCTGGATTCTTCTTCAGGTTACTTAACCATCAGAACTCCATTCAGAGCGCCTGACAGAGCATCTTCAGGGGTGATTTTCACAAATTTTTGTGTGGCAACTCTCTAATTGGTCTGCAACAAAATTAATCTCCTATAAACCAGCTTTGATTTCATTATAAAGACCTTGAGTGAATTCTCATCGGATCACACCGAATTCGGCCCTCAAAGTTCACCCGAGCTCACTGTCAGTCCAACCCTAACCCCTGATCCGACTGGCAGCCTAACTTTAAGTTCATTTTACTCCAATTTTTGTACAACACCAATGCTTACTCACTTAATCAAAGTTGTACTCCTAACATAGCTCTATAAGTTTGATGCATTGACTTACAGCAAAATCTTCATGAATTGAGAAATACATAGCTCCAAAGTTGGCTCCAACACACTGAATTTCAGACTTAGCATATGGTGTTCATGAGTCCATTTGCAAATAAGTCCAAATTCCTCCACACTTCATGAAAATCCTTCAATGTGAAAGTTACTTGGTTTGTGGTGTTCTATCACTTTGATATTTGCACTTGGGTCCAAAAGTGCATAGAATTTGCATTTACCCCCCTAGGGTTCCAATTAGGGTTTTCTAGGGTTTGTTTTTAGACTTTTGGGCACACTAGGGTCTTGGTGCCATTCAAATCCATCACTCTTAATCTCTTTTGGGTGTTTCCAAAGACTTTTGAGATTTTAATCACCTTGGCTTCATTTCCACCCATAGGTCCTGTTGGAGACTTGTTCTTAAACGCTTTGGCTTGAAGAAAAGCAAGGGTATACGCGTGATGTGAGAGCAAACGCCAAGTCAACGTGAACAGTACGGGAATACTGTTCATCTATTTATAGGCAAGGGACGCAGCCCATGTAAAATTACATCTATGCCCTTTATATTTGCCAATAACACTATAGTATTCCTACGAGGTCTAATTTGCCTTTTCATCTTTAAGTCGGTTCTCCTTTCCTACTGTCATGCCGAAGCTTTCTTGTGTACAGCTTCGTGATCACCCTGTCCTTTGTCATAATCATCCTTCGTCTCGTTCAGGCTTCGTCCTAACCATGCTCTGTATGCTCATGATCCGGATCCGAAGATACCTGTTCACATATTTCACTTGGAAAATATTATCAAATCATGTTTTTGAGGACCTTCGGAAGCCGAAGGCCCCCAACAGTAGCCCCCTCGCAATATTAATTTGCTAGAATAATAAATTCATATTGCGATATGGACGAAGGCCTTAAGCTGAAGGTCCGAAAAAACACCTTCCCTTTGCTAGAATAGCAATAGTCGATGACAAGTAGGGCCCTGCCACTTGTAACGTATTGGGCGTATAAATAAGAACGCACCGCTAGCACTTTTAGCACGCTTTCTTGCTACCGTCTCCTGCCTTCCTAATTTTTAGCTCTTTGCACACCGACGCCTGCTTGGCTCTTTACATTTTTAAGCTTCGTCTTTGAGAGCATTTTTCCTAGCATTTTCGAAGATGTCTGAAGACAAGAAAACTATCGCTGAGTCGAAGCTAAGCCTTTCCGAAGAGATGAAGCTCGGCTTCCTTGAATCAATAGCAAAGACAAATACAGAGAAGATTACTAGGGAGATTTTAGAGGGTTTGTCTGAAGACACTGGTGATAGTGATAGCTATGATGTGGAAAGTGGCGGTGAAGATTCCAAAGATCGACCTTGGCGACCAAGCCATGCAGTTTTTGGAAAATCAAGCATTAAACAAAGCCATCTTGTCAATATGAGGGGCAGATATTTTTGGGATTTATCTATCGTAAGGGCTGACGAAGGAGAGAAAACTTGTCCGACTCCTGAGGAAAATGAAGTCGTAATATTCCGAAGCTTCTTTAAAGCTGGACTTCGGTTTCCTTTGAGCAGCTTCGTGGTAGAAGTTTTGAAGATATTTGAAATCTACCTTCATCAAATTACTCCTGAAGCAATCATAAGGATGGGAATCTTCGTGTGGGCCGTAAAGAGCCAAGGTTTGGAACCAAATGCAAAAAGTTTCTGCAATATGCATGAGTTATTATATGAAACGAAACCATGGGGTAAGGAGCAGTATCACAACAATTTTGGCTGTTATAGCTTCGGTGCCCGCTCTGGATCAAGCTGTCCCGTGCCAACTTTTCGGAAAAGGTGGCCTGGGGAGTGGATGAAGGAATGGTTTTATGTGAAAAACGACTTGACAACGCGAGAAGATATTAAAGGTATCATTATGCGCCCTATCTGGCAGCGCTTCGGCCTTCGAAAGCCGAAGGTGGAAGTTGACGAAGCAGCCGAAGAATGCCGGAGAGCCTTCGGAGTAGTTTGCTCTTTCATCGGAACAAGGGATTTGATCCAAGAACACATTGCTTTCAGAGTGTGGCCACTTGCAGATAAGTGGGAAATGCCAAAGGAAACCGTCAGTGAACCTAACGAAGGCGGACTAGTTAGGTTAAAATTCACCTTCAAATATGGAGATAAGTTCGTCGAGCCAGATGACAACTGGCTGAAAAGTATTGAGGCCGTAAGCGATGAGTTGCTTGGGTCATACTCGAAGGCAGAAGATACTGCTCTATCCGCAGCCTTCGGAGGCCGGAAAAAGAAAAGGCTCAACCGAGTTTTTGATGCCATCGGGTTCGTATATCCTGACTACCGTTACCCAACACGGGGTCAAAAAAGGAAGGATACGGCGTCTACGAAGGAAGCTGCCTCAGCTGCTCTTAGTGAGCCAGCGCCGAAGAGGAAAAAGATAAAGGTTCTTACACACCGTCCACGCTACATTGAACCAGCCACATTGCCCGAGTTTGTCGGTGAATCCTCTTCGGCCCCCGAAGCCAAAGAGGCGACTCCCCTGAAGAATATTGAAGAGCCAGTCACAATGCCGGAAACAAAGAAGATAGAAGAACCGAAGGCTGAAGAAACAAGGACATCTGAAATTTTAAGTCCTTCAGCAAAAGTTGAAATACCGAAAAGCCAAAAGGGGCCAGCATTGACCCCCAAAAGAAAAAGGATGGTTAATGTACTGGATGTATTGGAGACAATAAAGTCTTCAAGCAGCACTCCGAAGAAGATTGCCGAAACTCCTGAAGTGCAAATCGAAGCCTTTGAAACAGAAACTTCAAAACACCAAGCTGAATCTGAAGCTGGGCCCTCAGAGCCCGCCAAGGTACAATTCTTGGAAACCAAAGGAACAGAAACAACAGAACAAATCTTTGTTGAAGAAAGCGGCACTGCCGCCCCCGAAGCCTTTTCTGAAGCTTCCGATTATATTTTACGACATGCTTCGGGAAAGTTATTGACTGAAAAAGAGAAGCAGGAGGCTCAGCTCTATGCCCGAAGACTGAAATATCCCAAGGGGGCGTTGATATTCAATGGCAGCGGAGAAGAAGACTTTTTGTATTGTCTCCCTGACAACAAGGAGATTTCAGTCTGTCGGGAGATGAGCAAAAGCTTCGGATTCCCAACACTAGAAGACGGGCTCTCTGTGTTGTCAAAGAACGAGCTGGCTGACAGCTTAGCGTACAATAGTTTAAAGGTGAAACAATGAAATCTTTGCATTATTTATTCAAACCAAAATTTTTTTATTTGCTTAAACTTATTTAACAAACATTTTTCTCCAGGGTCTTATTCTTAGCAATGCCCTCAGGGCACAAAAAGATGTTGAAGACGAAGGGTATACCATAGCCTTGAGCAACCTTCGTTCCGAAGTAATTGAACTAAGGAACGAAGGTCTCGAAAAAGATAAAATATTGCACTCGCTATTGAATAAAATAAAAGAAGACGAAGCTGCTTTCAAAACTCAAGCCGAAGCTCAGAAGCGCGAAATCGAAGATCTTCGGAAACAACTAGTCAGAGCTAAAGAAGAATGCACACTTGAAGAAACAAAACGAGAGATTAGTGAACAATGGGCCAATCATTTAGAAAGAAACGTTGAAGAGCTTCGTGCATCCAAGAAAAAGTGTTATGAAAAATCTATGGAATGTGTTAAGAAAATAAGAACCAGCTTCGCCAGCGTCGGCGCATTCTCAAGTGAGGAGGACTTCATAAGGGGTGACCCCGAAGGCCCAATTGGATGGATCAGCCACGAAGCTGAAGCTTTTGAAGAAGTTTTGAATAGTCGTGGAGACATATGTGCCTTTACGGGTGCCAGGGGGATTACCACTATTGTGGAAAGGAAAGGCTGTAACCATGTAAAATTTTTGGCACAATCTAAAGCCGCATTGTCCTCTGAAGATATAAAAAACCCCTCAGCCGAAGCGAGCTTGGTTGGTGGAAAATTTTTCACCGATATCTGGGACAATGGTGGCCGGGAGATGGCCCAAGAAATTATACAAAAGAGTGAAAAAGGTATTCATGATGCTAGAAAAGTAGCAGTGACCGCTGAGAAGAGTGCAGATGCCGAAGTGCCAATAGGTACTGACTAGCAGTTTTTGGCTCTGTTGTAATTTTTGATTTCAAACTTGTTTACACTTTGTAACACAGCCGCACTTTCTCGCCCCTCAGAGCATGCCAAGCCATCAGCGGACCCCCACGCGAAGGGGGACGACGAAATTAGAAAAATGGCTGAAGCTATCATGGATAAAGTTGTTGATCAACTACTGAACGAAGCTGCAGAAGTTGTTTTAAGGGAAGACTAGACGTTATTGCAAAAACATTTGGAATGTAATATTCATTGAACACATGTAATATTTTGTAATTTTGAATGTAATATATATGCTATTTATGGTTCAATTCTTTATGATGCATGAAACTTTATATACATACCGTTTTTTGAGCCTTCGGCGAAAAAACACCTTCCCTTCTTTTCATGCTTCGTAAATAATATCCGTATTTTCATAAAAACGTCCAATCTTCGTAAAATCAATAGCCGATAAATCTTTTCATTTCGGAGTTTGACGAAGGTATGCTTCTTCGAAATTTACTTTTTTGTGCCTTGTCACTGTTTCTTCGAAACAATCTCCAAATATCAACATTGATTCCCTTCTTACGTCATTGATGCAATATGATGTATGATGTTATGCTATGCAAATGATGTGATGATATGATGTTATGCAAAATGATATTTGCCAAAGATCGACGTTTATTTTTCACTTTAAGCCTCCCTTAGGAGCTTCTTCGCCTTTTACTTTCAGCGGTATCAGCGTTTATTTTTCGCTGTAAGCCTCCCTTAGGAGCTTCTTCGCCTTTTACTTTCAGCGGTATCAGCGTTTATTTTTCGCTGTAGGCTCTGCATTCCCTTCGGAACGACTTTTGAGCAGAAAACTTACGCTGCGCTCCCTTAGGAACGACTTTTTGTTATTTCAGAAATTCCCCTTGCAATCATAAATCTTATGCTTCGGCAACTCCGCTACTCTGTGGAGAAGGTATACTTTTATTGTGGCAAAAAACGAAACTATTACAAGATGTTTGAAAAACGGCAAAAATACTTAGGCTTTCAATAATTGTTCCTTATTAAAAAAGAAAATGATACTGAATGAAAAGACTGCTGCCGAAGTAGGATATTTGTTAGTAAATATGCTTCGATTCTGGCACAGTACTATTGACTGTGCGAGCTTCGGACTCTTCTCGGAAGTCCCGTTGGAGGTGGGGATGTTGACTCCCTTTTGGCTGCTGGCCTTGTTGCATTGGCGGTGGAGGGGGGAAGCTGTTGCCAGGATGCCTGAGGTTGGCTTGCCGAAGCGACAGAAGCTGCAGGGTGGTTGCCTACATACTCTGGAATGTATGGCGAATGGTACGAAGCAGTGTGCGTAACTTGCTTCGGCTGGCTCTGTTGGGCCGCAGCTTCTGCTATCTCCTTTTGTTTCTGGATGGTAACATGGCACATCCTGGTGGTATGGCCCTTGTCCTCACCGCAGAATAAGCAATAGATCTTCCTGGGCTGATCCCCAAATCTCCCTCCAAAGCCCCTGGCGCCTCTACCCCTTGGAGCTGGAGGTCGAGGATAGCTCTGCTGCTGCCCCGAAGCCTGAGAGGAATATTGAGGCCTCTGCTGCTGGCTTCCCTTGTCATCATTCTAAGTGGAATGAATCGATCTGACATGTCTGGGATGAAATCTCCTCCGAAGCCCCTGGCTATTTCGGAGAACCTGTAAGCTTCCTCCCTTCTCTGTCGGAAATCATTGTCAGTGCGGATGTATTCATCCATCTTCTGAAGCAATTTCTCCAGAGTTTGAGGGGGCTTTCTGGCAAAGTATTGGGCTGAAGGTCTTGGCCGAAGCCCCTTAATCATGGCCTCAATGACAATTTCATTAGGCACTGTTGGCGCTTGTGCCCTCAGGCGTAAGAATCTTCGGACATACGCCTGAAGATACTCTTCGTGATCTTGGGTGCATTGGAATAAAGCTTGAGCGGTAACTGGCTTCGTTTGGAACCCTTGGAAGCTGGTGATCAACATATCCTTCAGCTTCTGCCATGATGTGATTGTTCCTGGCTGAAGAGAGGAGTACCAGGTTTGTGCAACATTCCTGACAGCCATGACGAAAGACTTCGCCATGACTGTAGTATTGCCACCATAGGAAGATATTGTTGCTTCGTAGCTCATCAGAAACTGCTTCCGGTCTGAATGGCCGTCATACATGGGGAGTTGAGGTGGCTTGTAAGACGGAGGCCAAGGTGTATGTGGCAGAACCACCCGAATTATTCCAGCTTAAGTGCCTAAGTCATGCCTCAAGGGCCGTGACACACTTAAATCGGAATAACCCGTCAGTCCTTCAGATCTAGTCTGATAGAGCCACTTAACCAGGATCAAATTCCACAATCTCACTCGAAGGTGAGTCACAGAAGAAATACAATAAAACAGGAAACCTCAAATTAAGTACTGAATTATTACATAAATCGGAGTTCTGGAGTAGCAAATAAAGTTCATAAAGTAAAGTGCAGCGGATAATCGATGTCGTCGGTAATGAGGAAATGGGCAAGGCCTAGCCCACTACTCCTCATGCTCCTCTCCTACCGGAGCAACATCCCACTCGACCGTCCAACCCGGTGGCAGGGTGGTAGGCCAAGTCACACCATCAATCAAATCCTGCATGGTACCTGCAAAAATGGTGTCACAAGCAAGGCTGAGTATACTAATACTCAGCTAGACTTACCCGGTGTGAGGAGTCTACTCCTCTACCTCTAGACTATGCAGCTGTTTGGCTGAGGGGGTTTGGTTTGCCAAAAGCACTAGCTGTTACTAAAAGCAATTTTTAGCTTTTCCAAATTTTACCATCATTAACTTAGCTAGATTTGCTCCTTCTAAGCATACATGGTAACAATCAATTAGTTCAATCAACAAGTTATCTCATGTAACCACATTTCACTTCTTACTCGATGCAGTACAAGGAATCAAGCAGTCTCATTAGCTGCGAGAAGCAGACGATTCGAATCGAGTTTTAACCTTGCAAGGTAAACCTAAACACACGGCATGTCAGGGTACTTCGACCCTGCACATGACAACCGTCCCCATCGATTCCCCGTTCGCGTCCAGGCCTCACCGCCTTGGCATACAATGCTCCACTGACCCCGGCTGCCGCCGTGCAGTGACCGCACTTGTACCCACCATAGCTAGCATGGGAGACCCAGTCTCAGGTCGCATGAGGGATAAAGTCCGCGCCCGGCTTCACTCAGGTACTAGGTTTACCGGTTACCATTTTCCCGGCATGTCCTTAGTACGTTCAAAAGCTTGACTCAGGTATCCACACATTAATCCTTAATTCATTTTCCCGTCTCATGGGCAAGGCATCCTCCCTGGATCCAAGTCCATAGACCAACATATACCCCATTATCAAGATGAATACAATCAATTCCTGACCTCGCGCGAGTGCTAGAAAAATCACTCGACTTCTACCGAGATCCTAATTTAGCATAGCAGCTACTCGACCTAGCATACTAGTATCCATCTCAAAAGGAATCCTGAGTTCATGCAACTAGAGGTTTCAAGCAACTCCTACAGTTAAGTGCACATTGCAATCCTACAAGCATTAAGTGTAGTAAAATAGCATAATTAATAGGTTATGCATAAAACCGGGGCTTGCCTTCAATTGCTGGGGCTGCGGGGAGATTCTCAATAGCAGCCTCTGAAGCCTGCTCCTGGTCCTCCTCTTGGACAGGTCCTTGCTCGGGGATGAGCACGTACTCTCCGTCGGCAAGATTACAATCTAATGAATGCAATGCGTAAGATATATGCATGATATGATATGTGCTTTTAGAAATCACAACTTAAAAGGTGTATGATCTTTCTTGAGTTAAACAAAGTTAACTTTACTTATGCAAGACCCTTGGGTGGTATACTTGGTAAACTGGTTCAAATTTAGCTAAGGTAAGTGGTAGGTTTAATTTTGGGGTTCCACTGAATTCTTTTTAAGACTTAGGGATAAATGATAAGTACTCAAGTTAGACTTATTGAGGTGGGGTTTATTTCTTCTTTCCTTTTCCTTTATTCTCTTTAATGTTTTGGAGTAGGTTTGAATTACAAGTTGCTTTTATAAAATTCTAAAAATTCTGCAAAAATTGCAGTGGCTTGCTACTGGTGTGTGTTTCTCTGTCTTAAAATTTGGGGATCAGAAAGTGAATAGTTTTCTCTGTACAAAATTATTAAACTCTAGGGCAGAAGGGGTGCTTTGAACTACAACTACTATTTAACAGTGGGTAATTCTTCAGAACTTATTTTTGCTGGCTTTTAGGTGTTATAACATGACTTGATACAAATTTCTAGTCATTAATACCTTTTAATTATTTTTCTATGGTTTTCTCAAGTTTCTAGCCAAATGGGTGCTTTCTACTACCACTACACTTGAAAAATATCAAACAACAGAGTTCTTATTTTTCTTGGTTATTATTTTGTGCAAGAGCAATCATTCTAAAGTTTGGCATCTTTCTGCTTAAGGGAAGGGGTGGTATGCATTATTTGAATTAAATGGCTCTTCTCTTAAATCATTAGCAATTGGTAAGAGTTTGCCTCCTTTTCATGGGTTTGCATTTTTCTCTGGTAGTTTACCTCATCATAGACTTAGCTAATTATTGGTTGCCCATTATCACATTATTTGAGGTTGTTCATGATTTAGTTGGAAAATGCCTTATTATCACCTTGTATTTATTTCCCTTACTTAAAAAGTTGGACTGAGGTGCTCTGTATTTTTGTAGTGGGGCTCTGGTGGTTATAAGTTCACTGGATTTTTGTTAAGCATTTTGGTTATAGTTTTGCCTCTTTAATAATTGATTTTCAGTCTTATTTAGGCTAAACAAATCATTTTAATTTAAAACTGATCCAAATTAATGGTCTCTGTATTTTTCCTAAGTCCTCTGTTATATAAGTAAACTAGGAAAAATAATATTAATCACTGCTCATTAATTTCTAATATCTTTCTGATTTTCTCTAAGTTTTGGACAAAACATCTTTAAATGAGAAACTACATCATAATTTCTAATGCTGGGGTTCCTACTATTTTTAAACAGTGTCTAAAAGAGGTTTGAATACCCACAGATTTTCTTAAGTCTAGCACAGAAGAAAAACTGATTTTCCTTGATTAAATAAGGTTTAGTGGGTTTCTGTTTTTAATTTTAAACTCTAAAATTTTGAACAGAAAGCATAAGGTCTACTATTTTTAAATGATAGATTATAATATATAGAGGCTAGCAAAATTGGTTTGACATCTTTTGATTAAGAATTCATCAAGTTATGAATTTTACAAGTTCTCTGGTTATTTAAAAAGAATATCAGAATCAATTTAATTGAAAATCTACTTTGCACTGGGGTCCCTGGCGGTTTTCTAAGTTTTCTTCGCGAATCAGTCCTCAGGCTACTATTCACCTGAGTCTCTGACATTACAGAAAACCCCTCGGGTTCTACAAAAACCTAACCCGAGGTCCTTCTTCTACCTTAAACAGTAGCCGCGGCGGGGAAAAGGGCGGAGGGGCTTACCGGCGGCGAGACTGTTCCGGTGAAGAGGTCGAGGATGAAGGGGAGGTCTCGGGGATCACAATGGTGTGCGGAACGCCGTCGGAGATGGCCGGAGTCGGTCGGTCCACGCGCGCAGGCGGGGATGCTCGTCGGCGGCGAGGAGACCGGCCTGGTCACGGCGAGATAGTTCAATCAAATGGGTCAGGGAGGTCCACGGGATGCCAGAGAAGTCATGAGCGAGAGGAATTGGGCGGAGACTCACTGGATAGCTCGGTCCACGCGCGACGGCGGAAGACCGAAGTCCGGTGAAGTCAATCTCGGGCCCCCGGTGAAGTCCGGCCGGGTCCGAGGGCTTGGCAAGCTTCACGGGCTACTGGCGGAGCTGGCCGAAGCACTGGCTTGACTTGAGGGTGGCTGGAGGGAGCTGGCCACGGTGGCCGAAGCTCGGGCGGCAATGGCGGGCGGAAATTAAGCTCGCCGGAGCTAAGGAAAAGTGGCTGGCCGAAGAGGGTGAGTGCGGGGCGAAGTGAGGCGCGCCCGGGGAGGCTTTATAGGCGCGGGCGGGCACGGCCGAGGGCGTGAGCACGCGGCGGACTTGACTGGACGTCGGGGAGCGCGCGCGCGCGGGTTGGGCGAGCTCTGGCGTGCCGACCAGGGTCGAACACGTGTGCCCGTGCGTTCTGCCCAAGTTCTGGCGCGTGTAGTCGCTCATCCGAGCCTGCTCTCGCCTTGGTCAGTGCACAAAACTTCTTCTCCTCCCTACAAGCTACCATTCTTGTGTGGGGGTCATAGGATTTTGCCTACTGGTTGCAGAGATATGGAGCCAGGAAATCTGGTCTGTCTCCCTGCGCAAATCCGAGGCAAATCCAAGGTTTAGTCGTGTCTAGGGCTCGCGTCCCAATGCCATCTTCTGGCACACGACAGAGGGGTTAGTTAGGCACATTTTTGTCAATGGGGCCATTAGGATTCGAGTTAGGGATCAAGGTGAACATCCCTGATCTTTGGCTCAAGGTCTGAATTTCAGAAATCTGAAATTCAGAATTCTCATTAAGTCCACACATGGAAAGCTTGATTTGGGGTTTTATTTGAGCTATTTTGGCTAAGCCTTCTCAACCTTTCTTGTTGCCCATTAAATATACTTCAATTTTTATAATTGGCTCAACACAAAATTTTAAACTTTTCACTCCCTTTTTCTTACTTTTTTTGAATTTTGCTCATGGGGCTCATTTAGGGTTTTTAAACTAGGGTTGCATAATCTTATCTTTTAAAGGACTCAATTGCTTTGATCATGACACTTTTAAGTATATACTTGGTGACTTCATCATTACTTAAGTTATTTTGATGCTCATGCTTACTTTGGTTCACATAAAATGATGGCTCTTGGTTTGGCTTTTTGAGAAAAACCCTGAGTGACACTAGGGTGTCACAGCCTTCCCCCCTTAAAGGAATCTCGTCCCGAGATTCGGGCCAGAGTCCTCCCGGGGTAAAGCGAAGGGTGAGACTGATAGGAAAAAGGGTGATGATTGCCATTATTAGGATAAACTGCTCTTCGAATGTCATTCTCTTTGCAACTTCAGAAGGAAGTCCTTTTAAGTTTTACTTTATAGTTACTTCATTCTGAATTAAGATCATATTTTTGGAAATTAGATTCGAAAGGCAGGAGGAGGGGTTTGGGGGTGATTACGTACCAGCTTCCTTAGGTAGGCAATCGGAAAAGTTGGATCTCAGGAATTCCTCGGTTTCCCAAGTAGCTTCCTCCTCTGAGTGATTACTCCACTGGACCTTGTACATCTTGATCGATTTAGCCCGAGTTGATCTTTCCTTGCAATCCAGAATTTTGGAGGGGTACTCTTGGTACGATAGATCTGACTCTATCTCCAATTCTGGCTCTGCTAAGATTTCAGTCGGTAATCGAACACACTTCTTCAGCTGAGATACATGGAAAACATTGTGAATGGCAGACATCTTTGAAGGTAACTTCAGCTTGTATGCCACGGGTCCACATGCTTCTATGATCTCATAAGGTCCAATGTAACGAGGGGCTAGCTTGCCTTTGATCCCAAATCTCTGCACTCCTTTGGTGGGTGATACCTTGAGGTATACAAAACTTCCCACCTCGAACTAGAGAGGTTTCCTTCTTCTATCATGATAACTCTTCTGTCTGGCCTGAGCAGCTTCTAGATTCTTCCTGATTAGCTTGACCTTCCTTTCGGCTTCAGTCACTAAATCAGGTCCAAAAACTTCTCTTTCACCAGGCTGAGACCAATTGAGTGGTGTCCTGCACCTTCTTCCATAGAGAGCTTCAAAAGGTGCCATCTTTAGGCTGGATTGATAACTATTGTTATAAGCAAACTCTGCCAAGGAGAGGTGCTTATCCCAGTTCTTGCCACAATCGATCGCACAAGCTCTCAGCATATCTTCCAGGATTTGGTTTACCCTTTCCGTCTGACCATCAGTCTGTGGGTGGTAAGCTGAACTCCTGATTAGCTTGGTTCCCAAAGACTTTTGCAATTGTTCCCAAAATCTGGCAACAAATTGGGCTCCTCGGTCAGAAACAATGGTCCGAGGCAGTCCGTGCAAACACACGATCCGGTCAATATACAATTCTGCATATCTCTGAGCCTTATCAGTGGTGTGCACAGGAAGAAAATGTGCCACTTTCGTCAATCGGTCCACAATAACCCAAATTGAATCATGATGACGAGAGGTGTTAGGCAGACCCACAATGAAATCCATGCTGATGTCGTCCCACTTCCATGAAGGTACGGATAGTGGTTGCAAAGCTCCAGCTGACTTCAAGTGGCTTGCCTTTACCCTCTGACAGGTGTCACACTCTGATACATACTGGGCTATCGCCCTCTTCATTCTGGTCCACCAGTACAAAGGCTTCAAATCATGGTACATCTTGGTGCTTCCCGGATGCATAGAGAATTTGGAGAGATGAGCTTCATCCAAAATTTTCCTCTTGAGATCCTGGTCTTTAGGAATTACCAATCTGCTTTTGAACCATAACACACCCTTCTCATCCTGGCAGAAACAATTATACTTCTCAACCTTCTGATGGAGATTCTC
Organism: Zea luxurians; assembly: GCA_029449295.1. NCBI lineage: Eukaryota > Viridiplantae > Streptophyta > Magnoliopsida > Poales > Poaceae > Zea > Zea luxurians. The sequence continues at coordinate 19,128,482 of JAOPSE010000037.1, forward strand.
CTTGATAATCTGCACTCCCTTGTCACTGAGCTGGGCCATGATGATCTGGTCTTGCAAAGCTGGCTCAACAGAAACGTGAGACAAAGAACCAGAAGGAATTACTTCAATTTGCATCTTGCTCAACTCATCACACAAGGTGTTAATGCGAGAATCCATCAGAACACAGTTGCACTGCAACTTCCGACTCAAGGCATCAGCTACCACATTAGCCTTCCCTGGGTGATAATGTACCTCCAGGTCATAATCCTTGATCAGCTCTAGCCATCTTCTCTGCCTCATGTTAAGATCAGCCTGAGTAAAAATGTACTTAAGGCTCTTATGATCAGTGAAGATGTTGCAGTGGGTTCCCATTAGATAGTGCCTCCACATCTTCAATGCATGAACCACTGCTGCTAACTCAAGGTCATGAGTGGGATAATTTTGCTCATGAGGCCTGAGTGCTCTTGAAGCATAAGCAATGACTCGGTTGTCTTGCATCAAGACACAACCTAGCCCGGTGCCCGAGGCATCACAATATACATCAAAAGGTTTGCTGCTGTCGGGTTGCGCCAATACTGGTGCTGTGGTCAGATGCTGCCTTAATGCATGGAAGGCATCTTCGCACTTCTGACTCCACACAAATTTGACCTCTTTCTTCAGCAACTCAGTAATAGGCTTCGCAATTCGAGAGAAGTCCGGAATAAATCTTCGGTAATAACCGGCTAATCCCAGAAAACTCCGAATCTGGCGAACAGTCGTTGGTGGCTTCCAGTTCATCACCTCTTGCACTTTATCAGGATCAACAGCTATTCCAGCTTGAGAGATAGTGTGACCCAAGAATTTGATTTCCTTCAGCCAAAAATCACACTTGGATAACTTGGCATAAAGGTGGTGCTCTCGCAGACGTTGAAGTACTACATGCAAATGCCCGGCATGTTCTTCTTCGTTCTTTGAGTATACTAGAATATCATCGATGAAAACCACCACGAACTTATCCAATTCCGGCATAAAAACAGAATTCATCAGATACATGAAATATGCTGGTGCATTTGTCAGCCCGAATGACATCACCAAGAATTCATATAGCCCATATCTGGTTGAGAATGCCGTCTTCGGAATATCACTTGCTCGTATTTTGATCTGATGGTAGCCAGAGCGAAGGTCTATTTTGGAAAACACCTTGGCTCCGACCAACTGGTCAAATAGAACATCAATACGAGGCAAAGGATACTTGTTCTTGATAGTTACCGCATTAAGAGGGCGGTAATCTATACACAGCCTCAAGCTTTCATCCTTCTTCTTCACAAACAGTGCTGGACATCCCCAAGGCGAAGTGCTTGGGCGAATAAAACCCTTATCCAGCAACTCTTGCAATTGCTTCTTCAACTCTGCCAACTCAGCGGGTGGCATTCGGTAGGGCCTCTTGGAAATTGGGGCCGTTCCCGGTTGCAACTCGATGGCGAATTCAATATCCCGGTCCGGTGGCATTCCTGGCAATTCATCAGGAAAGACATCTGCATACTCACAGACCACTGGGATCTTCTTCAGGGGTATCTCCGTCATAGAGAAAGCACATGATTGAGAAGAACCCTGACTAGGCAAAATCAAAGTGAAATTCCCGCAGAAAGGAGAATTAACTTCCACGGTACGATTGGCTACATCAAGCACAACTTGGTGCAAGGTCATCCAATTTGCCCCTAGAATAATATCCACATTCTCCAATCCCAACACAAGAAGAGTGGTTTTGATAATGTGGCTTCCCAGTTGAATAGGCACACTTTGGTTTAATTGATTAGTTGCAATTTTACCCCCAGGTGTGACTATCATGAATGACCCTTTTGAGTGAGAGAATGGCAGTTTGCAATTAGCACTGAACCTTTGGCTAATGAAACTATGAGATGCACCAGAATCAAATAGAATTAAAGCAGGTTGATTATAAACTGAAAAGATACCAGTCATGATAGGAGCTCCTTCTGGCACTTCCTCTAGAGCAGTGAAGTTGAGCTTCCCTTGCCTGACTTGCACCTTCTGCTTTCTTCCCTTGTCTTGATTTGGTGCTGGCATCTGTTTCTGCTGGTTCCTGGGACAATTCTTGGCATAGTGGCCCACATTGCCACAAGTGAAACACTTGTTCCCATTGCCCTGGCGGAACTGCTGCTGCTGCGGAGGCTGATTGTTCCTTGGGGCGGGAGCTGGGTAGCGGTTGGGTGCCAGCTGCTGCTGCTGCTGAGGTGGCCTGATCACCCATCTGCCTGCCTGCTGCTGAAAACCCCTGCTCTGATTGTGGGAAACAATCCGGAACCTCTGAGCCTGAGCAGATGGTGCTGCCATTGGTGCCTTTCTCTTCTTCTCTGCCCGGTGAGCAACAATGCAATCCTCCTGGGAGATGGCCATGTTGACCAACTCATTGAAGCTATCAGCCCGGACAGTGTTGAGTCGTTCCCGCAGCTTGGTATTGAGACCCCTGCGGAAGCGATCCCTCTTTTTCTCATCAGAATCAGCATGATATCCTGCATACTGGCATAAGTCGTTGAAGGCTTGCGCATACTGCAGTACCGTGCGGGTTCCTTGATTGAGGGCCAGAAATTCATTCAACTTCCGATCAAGAATGCCAGCTGGAATGTGGTGTCCTCTGAAGGCAGTCTTGAATTCCTCCCAAGATACCTCACGATCAGCGGGGAGCATAGCACGGAAGTGATCCCACCAAGTCCGAGCAGATCCGCGAAGCTGCTACGCGGCGAAGCGGGTCTTGGTAGCATCAGGGCAGTCTCCCGTGAGGAGGGGAAACTTGGACTCGACGACGCGAAGCCATACGTCGGCGTCCAACGGATCCTCTGCCTTGGCGAACAAGGGCGGCTGCATGCTCAGAAACTCCTGGTAAGTTGCCATAGCCGGAGGTCGCTGATGCTGGCCTCCACCATGCTGCTGGGGGTGGGGCTGGCGCTGCAAGAGCTGTCGCAGAATCTCATTCTGTTGGGCCATCAGCTCCTGCACTGTGGGAGCTGGAGGAGGTGGCGGGGGAACTTGCTCGTTCTGCCCGCGACGCTGCCTAGCTGCCATCTAAAAACAGAGATTGTCGCCATTGTTATTCCAACTCACAGTTTCGAACGGCGAGATATCATTTCATATGGAAAAAAATGCCATAGTCATAATATTAGGTTCGAAATGAAGATAACATGGTGACAAAGATCCCACAGATTTCAAAAGTTTACAGGGTTACATCAACCAGGGGAAGGTACCCACAAGCCTAGTCCAAAATGTGATACTACTAAGCTCGCATAGGTTTCTATCCACCTAAAAACGTCGAAGCGACTGCTTAACCCTGAGCGGTGGAAGCGACACTGGATACGGGTGAAGGGGGCATCGCGGAGGTAGTCCCATTGGCACCAGGGGCTGGTCCTAGCTCCTCGGGAGCCTCTTCTCCCTCGCTTCCTGCTTCATTGGCCTCCATCTCCAGGTGGTGCATGTCCAAGTGGTCATTTGCTTCCTCGAGTTCCCTCTGCACATCGTGAAGCTGGTTCTCCAAGACATCAATAGTGTTGTCTCGGATCTCCACTTGCTGCTCTAGGGTAGCGATACGCTGGCTCAGCCTCTCCACCTGCAGATCCTTCTCCACCAACTCTGTGGATAGGTCGACCACAAAATCTTCCCGACTGTCGAGAGTGAGCTTGGCAGTCCGAGCGGTGTTAGCAAGAAGTGTCATAGCATCGCTCTGAAGGGCCTGAAGGCGGTACAGCACACTCATGCACTGAACAGTGACCCTCCCAACCAAGTCAGGATACATGGCCCACACATCCTTCACGTGGCTCACGCGGTTACACCACATGGGATCATCCTTCTTCTCAGCAGGGAAGAGTCCCAAGGGGTGCATCACCATCTCCAGGGGATGGTAGCCACAGAAAGTCGTCAGAGCCTTCATGGCTGCTGCCTCAACGGTGTCGTCCGTCCCGAGTCCAATCGTCTCAGAGTCAAGAGAACGCCAACCCGGCTGAAGGGGATGAGCCTCCAAAGTCAGCCAGACCCGACAACGAGGTACCCGATGCTCCTCATACAACTGCACCGTGTACAAAGGGGGCGTAGGGTAACCGGCGGAGTTAAGCACTTCCCACAAGATGGAAGGAAAGCCATCGCGAGAAAGGAAGTCAGAACTGAAACGAGAGTCTCCTCCACTGGCGGGGGTGGGTGAATTCATCTGCGGAAGGGAATCAAAGATAAAGATTATGGTGGAAGGAAAAAGAAAAAGAGAGCCCGGATGGTTTTAAAGAAAAAGGGGTTAGCTCAAATTTTAATTCCTCTTTATGTTTTATAATGCATGCATGCTGGAAGAAACGTTACCTCTCAAAAAGAAAATAGGAAGCCTTTTTAGGGCATCCTAAAATATAAGTATTGGCCAACGGGGCCTAATTAATTAACCACCTATTTCCCTCTATGCCTAAGGCCTTTCGTTCTAGGTCTAGCGGTCTAGTCCTGACGATCTATAGAAATTTCTAAGCAAGTTTTAGATTTTGAAAATTGGTATTCATGGTTTATTGTCCTTCTCTGTGGTGGAATTTGCTCCGATACCAGCTGTGGCAGAACCACCCGAATTATTCCAGCTTAAGTGCCTAAGTCATGCCTCAAGGGCCGTGACACACTTAAATCGGAATAACCCGTCAGTCCTTCAGATCTAGTCTGATAGAGCCACTTAACCAGGATCAAATTCCACAATCTCACTCGAAGGTGAGTCACAGAAGAAATACAATAAAACAGGAAACCTCAAATTAAGTACTGAATTATTACATAAATCGGAGTTCTGGAGTAGCAAATAAAGTTCATAAAGTAAAGTGCAGCGGATAATCGATGTCGTCGGTAATGAGGAAATGGGCAAGGCCTAGCCCACTATTCCTCATGCTCCTCTCCTGCCGGAGCAACATCCCACTCGACCGTCCAACCCGGTGGCAGGGTGGTAGGCCAAGTCACACCATCAATCAAATTCTGCATGGTACCTGCAAAAATGGTGCCACAAGCAAGGCTGAGTATACTAATACTCAGCTAGACTTACCCGGTGTGAGGAGTCTACTCCTCTACCTCTAGACTATGCAGCTGTTTGGCTGAGGGGGTTTGGTTTGCCAAAAGCACTAGCTGTTACTAAAAGCAATTTTTAGCTTTTCCAAATTTTACCATCATTAACTTAGCTAGATTTGCTCCTTCTAAGCATACATGGTAACAATCAATTAGTTCAATCAACAAGTTATCTCATGTAACCACATTTCACTTCTTACTCGATGCAGTACAAGGAATCAAGCAGTCTCATTAGCTGCGAGAAGCAGACGATTCGAATCGAGTTTTAACCTTGCAAGGTAAACCTAAACACACGGCATGTCAGGGTACTTCGACCCTGCACATGACAACCGTCCCCATCGATTCCCCGTTCGCGTCCAGGCCTCACCGCCTTGGCATACAATGCTCCACTGACCCCGGCTGCCGCCGTGCAGTGACCGCACTTGTACCCACCATAGCTAGCATGGGAGACCCAGTCTCAGGTCGCATGAGGGATAAAGTCCGCGCCCGGCTTCACTCAGGTACTAGGTTTACCGGTTACCATATTTCCGGCATGTGCTTAGTACGTTCAAAAGCTTGACTCAGGTATCCACACATTAATCCTTAATTCATTTTCCCGTCTCATGGGCAAGGCATCCTCCCTGGATCCAAGTCCATAGACCAACATATACCCCATTATCAAGATGAATACAATCAATTCCTGACCTCGCGCGAGTGCTAGAAAAATCACTCGACTTCTACCGAGATCCTAATTTAGCATAGCAGCTACTCGACCTAGCATACTAGTATCCATCTCAAAAGGAATCCTGAGTTCATGCAACTAGAGGTTTCAAGCAACTCCTACACTTAAGTGCACATTGCAATCCTACAAGCATTAAGTGTAGTAAAATAGCATAATTAATAGGTTATGCATAAAACCGGGGCTTGCCTTCAATTGCTGGGGCTGCGGGGAGATCCTCAATAGCAGCCTCTGAAGCCTGCTCCTGGTCCTCCTCTTGGACAGGTCCTTGCTCGGGGATGAGCACGTACTCTCCGTCGGCAAGATTACAATCTAATGAATGCAATGCGTAAGATATATGCATGATATGATATGTGCTTTTAGAAATCACAACTTAAAAGGTGTATGATCTTTCTTGAGTTAAACAAAGTTAACTTTACTTATGCAAGACCCTTGGGTGGTATACTTGGTAAACTGGTTCAAATTTAGCTAAGGTAAGTGGTAGGTTTAATTTTGGGGTTCCACTGAATTCTTTTTAAGTCTTAGGGATAAATGGTAAGTACTCAAGTTAGACTTATTGAGGTGGGGTTTATTTCTTCTTTCCTTTTCCTTTATTCTCTTTAATGTTTTGGAGTAGGTTTGAATTACAAGTTGCTTTTATAAAATTCTAAAAATTCTGCAAAAATTGCAGTGGCTTGCTACTGGTGTGTGTTTCTCTGTCTTAAAATTTGGGGATCAGAAAGTGAATAGTTTTCTCTGTACAAAATTATTAAACTCTAGGGCAGAAGGGGTGCTTTGAACTACAACTACTATTTAACAGTGGGTAATTCTTCAGAACTTATTTTTGCTGGCTTTTAGGTGTTATAACATGACTTGATACAAATTTCTAGTCATTAATACCTTTTAATTATTTTTCTATGGTTTTCTCAAGTTTGTAGCCAAATGGGTGCTTTCTACTACCACTACACTTGAAAAATATCAAACAACAGAGTTCTTATTTTTCTTGGTTATTATTTTGTGCAAGAGCAATCATTCTAAAGTTTGGCATCTTTCTGCTTAAGGGAAGGGGTGGTATGCATTATTTGAATTAAATGGCTCTTCTCTTAAATCATTAGCAATTGGTAAGAGTTTGCCTCCTTTTCATGGGTTTGCATTTTTCTCTGGTAGTTTACCTCATCATAGACTTAGCTAATTTTTGGTTGCCCATTATCACATTATTTGAGGTTGTTCATGATTTAGTTGGAAAATGCCTTATTATCACCTTGTATTTATTTCCCTTACTTAAAAAGTTGGACTGAGGTGCTCTGTATTTTTGTAGTGGGGCTCTGGTGGTTATAAGTTCACTGGATTTTTGTTAAGCATTTTGGTTATAGTTTTGCCTCTTTAATAATTGATTTTCAGTCTTATTTAGGCTAAACAAATCATTTTAATTTAAAACTGATCCAAATTAATGGTCTCTGTATTTTTCCTAAGTCCTCTGTTATATAAGTAAACTAGGAAAAATAATATTAATCACTGCTCATTAATTTCTAATATCTTTTTGATTTTCTCTAAGTTTTAAACAAAACATCTTTAAATGAGAAACTACATCATAATTTCTAATGCTGGGGTTCCTACTATTTTTAAACAGTGTCTAAAAGAGGTTTGAATACCCACAAATTTTCTTAAGTCTAGCACAGAAGAAAAACTGATTTTCCTTGATTAAATAAGGTTTAGTGGGTTTCTGTTTTTAATTTTAAACTCTAAAATTTTGAACAGAAAGCATAAGGTCTACTATTTTTAAATGATAGATTATAATATACAGAGGCTAGCAAAATTGGTTTGACATCTTTTGATTAAGAATTCATCAAGTTATGAATTTTACAAGTTCTCTGGTTATTTAAAAAGAATATCAGAATCGATTTAATTGAAAATCTACTTTGCACTGGGGTCCCTGGCGGTTTTCTAAGTTTTCTTCGCGAATCAGTCCTCAGGCTACTATTCACCTGAGTCTCTGACATTACAGAAAACCCCTCGGGTTCTACAAAAACCTAACCCGAGGTCCTTCTTCTACCTTAAACAGTAGCCGCGGCGGGGAAAAGGGCGGACGGGCTTACCAGCGGCGAGACTGTTCCGGTGAAGAGGTCGAGGATGAAGGGGAGGTCTCGGGGATCACAACGGTGTGCGGAACGCCGTCGGAGATGGCCGGAGTCGGTCGGTCCACGCGCGCAGGCGGGGATGCTCGTCGGCGGCGAGGAGACCGGCCTGGTCACGGCGAGATAGTTCAATCAAATGGGTCAGGGAGGTCCACGGGATGCCAGAGAAGTCATGAGCGAGAGGAATTGGGCGGAGACTCACTGGATAGCTCGGTCCACGCGCGACGGCGGAAGACCGAAGTCCGGTGAAGTCAATCTCGGGCCCCCGGTGAAGTCCGGCCGGGTCCGAGGGCTTGGCAAGCTTCACGGGCTACTGGCGGAGCTGGCCGAAGCACTGGCTTGACTTGAGGGTGGCTGGAGGGAGCTGGCCACGGTGGCCGAAGCTCGGGCGGCAATGGCGGGCGGAAATTAAGCTCGCCGGAGCTAAGGAAAAGTGGCTGGCCGAAGAGGGTGAGTGCGGGGCGAAGTGAGGCGCGCCCGGGGAGGCTTTATAGGCGCGGGCGGGCACGGCCGAGGGCGTGAGCGCGCGGCGGACTTGACTAGACGCCGGGGAGCGCGCGCGCGCGGGTTGGGCGAGCTCTGGCGTGCCGACCAGGGTCGAACACGTGTGCCCGTGCGTTCTGCCCAAGTTCTGGCGCGTGTAGTCGCTCATCCGAGCCTGCTCTCGCCTTGGTCAGTGCACAAAACCTCTTCTCCTCCCTACAAGCTACCATTCTTGTGTGGGGGTCATAGGATTTTGCCTACTGGTTGCAGAGATATGGAGCCAGGAAATCTGGTCTGTCTCCCTGCGCAAATCCGAGGCAAATCCAAGGTTTAGTCGTGTCTAGGGCTCGCGTCCCAATGCCATCTTCTGGCACACGACAGAGGGGTTAGTTAGGCACATTTTTGTCAATGGGGCCATTAGGATTCGAGTTAGGGATCAAGGTGAACATCCCTGATCTTTGGCTCAAGGTCTGAATTTCAGAAATCTGAAATTCAGAATTCTCATTAAGTCCACACATGGAAAGCTTGATTTGGGGTTTTATTTGAGCTATTTTGGCTAAGCCTTCTCAACCTTTCTTGTTGCCCATTAAATATACTTCAATTTTTATAATTGGCTCAACACAAAATTTTAAACTTTTCACTCCCTTTTTCTTACTTTTTTTGAATTTTGCTCATGGGGCTCATTTAGGGTTTTTAAACTAGGGTTGCATAATCTTATCTTTTAAAGGACTCAATTGCTTTGATCATGACACTTTTAAGTATATACTTGGTGACTTCATCATTACTTAAGTTATTTTGATGCTCATGCTTACTTTGGTTCACATAAAATGATGGCTCTTGGTTTGGCTTTTTGAGAAAAACCCTGAGTGACACTGGGGTGTCACAGTGTAGCCTGCAGTTCTGCTGATAGAGGAGAAGCATCATCAAAGGCAAAATTTTCATGATGGAAATTCTCATACCAGTCATCTTCGTTGAAGAAGCCCTCTTGATGAAGCTCTCTATACTGAGGCCTTCGGTTCTGCTCATCTTGAGTAAGATGGCGAACTTCTTCAGAGGCTTCGTCTATCTGTCTTTGCAGTTTAGCCAGCCTAGCCATCTTTTCCCTCTTCCTTTGAACCTGCTGGTGAAGCATCTCCATATTTCTGATCTCTTGGTCTAGGTCATCCTCCTGAGGCATTGGACTGATGGCCTTCCTTTTCTGGCTTCGGGCCTCCCGAAGAGAGAGAGTGTCCTGGTTGGGGTCCAGCGGCTACAGAGCGGCAGCCCCTGGTGCTGAAGCTTTCTTTGGTGGCATGACGAAGGTCTACGCTTGCCGAAGGTGTTCGAAACTCAAAAAGTGGAAGTGAGTTCACCGGAGGTGGGCGCCAATGTTGGAGACTTGTTCTTAAACACTTTGGCTTGAAGAAAAGCAAGGGTATACGCGTGACGTGAGAGCAAACGCCAAGTCAACGTGAACAGTATGGGAATACTGTTCATCTATTTATAGGCAAGGGACGCAGCCCATGTAAAATTACATCTATGCCCTTTATATTTGCCAATAACACTATAGTATTCCTTCGAGGTCTAATTTGCCTTTTCATCTTTAAGTCGGTTCTCCTTTCCTACTGTCATGCCGAAGCTTTCTTGTGTACAGCTTCGTGATCACCCTATCCTTTGTCATAATCATCCTTCGTCTCATTCAGGCTTCGTCCTAACCATGCTCTATATGCTCATGTTCCGGATCCGAAGATACCTGTTCACATATTTCACTTGGAAAACATTATCAAATCATGTTTTTGAGGACCTTCGGAAGCCGAAGGCCCCCAACAGGTCCTAATTCCAGGGTTAAGTACCCTACCCTAAGGTTAAGCACTCTTCAAGTCACATCATCACAACTTGTCGGCGTATCGGACCCGGGGGGTCCCTGGACCGACGAGTAAATTTTTCACTGCGTGCCCCTGCCCAGATGGGTTGGCGCGGGATGGAACACAAGTGGAGGAATGAGCCTTGTATTATCCTGCACTAGGGTGCTTGTAGTAGGGGTTACAAGCCTTGCAAGAGAGCGAGGGCGAGAGAGAGAGAGAGTAGGAGAGAGCGAGAGAGAGAGAGTCTGGCCCCTGCTCGTCTTCTCCCGTCCCTTTGCCGTGTGTCTACTCGTCTCTCCTGCCGTGCGTATGTATGCTCGTATGTTCGTATGCTCGTCCCTCTGTCCCCCTTTTCTCTCTCTTCCAGTGGGGCCCTGGACACCCCCTTTTATAGACGTAAGGAGATGCCTAGCTGTACAAGGGGGTGTAGCTGGGAGCTAACGTGGCTAGCAGGGAAGTGCCCTGAGCCCTGTATAGATAACAACGTGGTCATTGGGGGGACGTCTCGAGTCCTGTAGAGGTGGTATCATGGCCGTCGGAGAAGTGCCTTGAGCCCTGTAGCAGTACAGCTGTTGGTGCTGTATGGATCCTGCTGACGTCTCCTTGCTTCCGTAGGGGGCTTGAGAACCACCGACGTCATGGTTGCATGCAAGAAACCACCATCGCCTGTTACCGTGGTAAGCTGGATGGGACGCCGGTCTTGTTCCTTCGTAGCCTGAGCTAGCTAGGAGTAGGGTAATGATGCATCCCTTGTGGCACGGTTGATCCAAGCCTGAGGTCGGGCGAGGTGGCGACTCCTCCGAGGCCGAGGCTGGGGTCGAGACCCAGGGTCGGGCGAGGACATGACTCTTCCCGAGGCCGAGGCCAAGCCCTGGGGTCGGGCGAGGCAGAGATTTCCTCCCGAGGCCGAGGCCGAGGCCGAGCCCTAGGGTCAGGCGAGGCGGAGCTTCCTGTTGCGCCCGAGGCTGAACTCGACCGTTGTCGGTTTCGCCCAGGTGGTTGGCACAGCAGCCGGAGCGGGGCGGGCGGCGCTGTTTTCCTGTCAGATCGGTCAGTGAAAGGGCAAAGTGACTGCGGTCACTTCGACCTTGCCGACTGAGGCGCGCGTGTCAGGATAAGGTGTCAGGCGACCCCAGCATTAAATGCGCATGCAACACGGTCGGCTGGTAAGGCGATTTGGCCAAAGTCGCTTGCACGACAAGGCTTGCCTTTGGCTGAGCCGTGGGTGCGCTCACTGTCTGAGGAGACCCTCGGGCGAGACGTGGATTCGTCTGGAACCACTGTTCCGCCCGAGGCCGAGCTCGGGCGAGGTGAGACCACGTCCCTCAGTAGACGAAGCTTTGACTTTAACCCGAGCCGTCAGTCTTCACGGTTTGCTCTGAAGGTGTTTACTAGCCGTGATTAGGAGTGGTGGGGGTACCCCTAATTACGGTACCCGACAGTAGCCCCCGAGCCTCGAGGGTAGTGGTGACGCTCGCTTCGAGGCTCTGCCGCATTCTTGGTGAGGGGACCAGCCTTTCTCGGTTATACTTTGTTCTGACGGGTGCGCGCGAGCGCACCCGCCGGGTGTAGCCCCCGAGGCCTCAGAGGAGTGGTTTGACTCCTCTGAGGTCTTAACACTTTTCGTGATGCCTCGGCCGGTCCTGTTGTTCCCCCATGTGGCCTGGCCATAGCCCGGGTGCTCGATCAGGTTCCGAGTTTTTGAGCTAGTTTGTTGACACTGTCAACAGTTTGGCCATAGCCGGGTGCGAGAGCAGCCCTCGAGCCTCTGCACGGAGCGAGAGTACGATCAAGGACTGTCTCGACTTTTATTATACGCCCCTTCGTCACCTTTTCGCAAGGAGGAAGGGGGGAAAGCGCCACGTTACCCTCGGAGGGCACCGATCATGGTGTTTCCAGTGAGTTGCTAACGGGTGATCCGAGTGGACGCCCGTGCCCCGTTTGTTAGGGGTCGGCTAGTGGCCCAGAGGCGCGCTCCAAAAGTACCTGCAGGTGATTCGCTGGACCCGGACCCTTTTCGACAGGGTCCAAGGGCTCAATGCCTCCCTCCGGTGGGATTCCATTACGAGTCGTTCCCGCTGGTCTCGGAAATGTCCTAGGGTACCTCGGGAGCGTAGCCCGAGCCTTGGCCATGTATCGGACATACCCAGGGTCATCCCTCACTCTGCATGTTCTGGGGCGGCTATCGAACCCTATCAAGAGGCCAACCTTCGAACCCCTGATCAGTAGTGGGCGCGGAGCCCGAGTGCTCTGGGGCGGCTGTCGAACCCTTCCGAGGGAAAAGCCTTCGAACCCCTGATCAGTAATGGGCGCAGAGCCCGGGTGCTCTGGGGCGGCTGTCGAACCCTTCCGAGGGGCTAGCCTTCGAACCCCTGATCAGTAGGAGGGCTTGGGGACCCGTTTCCTTCGCAGGGAAGGATCCCTTTCAAAATATCCCATTTCTCGGTCCCTGTGTCAAGAGAGAGAGAGAGGAAACGGAAAAGGATATGAATTTAAAAATTGTGGCGCACCTTTTTTGATGCGACCATTATGGCAGAGGTGAAATGTCGCTCGCTTCGCCTGTCAACGGTGTCGCTGGATCTGCCAAGGAGTTAATGCGACAGGACGAGCGATTCGCGGGGCGTCCGTTGCGCGTGCGCAGGCCGTTCGAGGAACGGGGCACGGGCGCATCGTTCTTACGTCGTGGGAGAAGGCTCCCCCGCTGCTTCAGGAAAAGACGTGAGCCTGGGGGTGATCTGACCGCTGCTTCCGCCCATCTGTTGCAGCAGTTATTGCCGATCCGCTTTTGGCCACATCAACTGTCGTGCCTACCCCCGCGGCTGACTGACCCGTGACCGCTGCACCCAATTGGCATTGTTGGGTCACGCGTGGGGCCGCCTCGAGGCGCGGCACTGGTTCCACAGTCAAGAAGACGCTGCATTGGCGCAGGTGGCGGTGCAGTTTCCTCGCACGTAGTGACCGTCGCGCCGGTTGCATGGTAGGTGGGGCCGGGCCTTCTTGCTGGTCCACCAAAAGTGACGAAGCCGAAAGGGTGCATAACAGTGGTGCGGTTGCATGCTCCCTGCGTGGCGGCTCGCCCTTTCGTCTGCTGGTTCTAGCAAGGATGAGGGGACGCTTATAACCGTAGGGCGGTTTCATGCCTTTCATGTGGCGGTTTGCCTCCTTCGCGTCTCGGGTCAGCTCGCACGACGTGTGGGGCCCAACCCCCGTGTCGTAGGGGGAGAACCCTGGAGCACGTTGGTGGAGACTTTGCCCGCGACGCTAAGGTGTGCAAGTGAGGAGATCTGCCTATAAAAGGGGATCTATCCCCCGGGCAGTGGCCATGCCTTCGTTCTCCCCTCATTTGTTGCGCCCTTCCACCTTTCGAGCCCCCGGATGGGGCGCACCGGCGTCGCCTTGCTCTTGCTGTCGTTGGAGGAGCGCGGCCTCGTGGAGATTGGCGCTCTTCAGCCATCGCTCGGCTTCAAGGATTTTCGTCATGCAGCCCAGCTGCATTCCCTCACCAATGGTCATCCGTAGGGATGATCACCAGCCTAGTGGTGGGGAGAAGAAAGCCGGGCTGCAACCTCCGCCCCGCCCTCAGCTTCAAGGATCTTCGTCATCCGGGCTGAGGCGGAGGAGCGCACCGAGTGGGGGGTCGCCTCCGCATGGGTCGGTGACCCTTTTCTTCCCCCAGCATTTGGGGGAGAAGGGCATCCTCCAGCCCTACGGAGGCGTCCTCCAGCCATGCGGGGGAAGGCAAACTGCTGCTCCCTGGCCAGGGTGCAGCTTTCTGTCCTCCACCCGGGTGGCGGTCGTGCTGCGCGTGGGCCGACTACGTCCAGGTCCTCCTCGCACCGTCAGCTGCACCGGGGGGTCGCTCAGCACGTTGTACGCCGCGAGGGCAGTACTCGTGTTCTGGGACGGCCTCAGCGAGGACGAAAGTGAGGACCTGCCGGTGCGCTTTGGGGCGGCCGCTGTTCGCCGGCGTGGTGTCAGTGGGTTCGATCCCACGGACGGCGCCCTCCGACTCTTTGGCCTGAACGGCTTGTCCTCGCCCCTCGTGTGGGGACATGGGCGAGGGCCTTTTCACAGCAGCGTCTGTCCTGCGGTCATCGCTGCTGCTGTTTAGCCGCCCGAGGTGGAGGTCGTTGTCTCTGCTGCTGCAGAGGTCGTCGGCAAGCCGCTTGAAGTTTGTTATCCCGTGGGGCCCCTGGTGTGAAGGTTGTTCATACCCGTGGGATTGGAACCGGAGTCCCGTTTGTATGGGGAATATACTGGGTTTTTGCCTGAGCAAAATGTAACTGCTTCAAGGACTTAGACATTTGTTGTAGGCCGGGAGAACCGCCGAGGGTCCTGCCGACGTCTAAGTCTATGTAGCATAGTTACCCCAAGCATATGTATTTGTTCTTTGTGGCTGTCGAGGCCTGAACATCTGGGTATTCGAGTATAAAGTAGTGTTTCCCCCTCATTTCGAGCACTAGGACTTGCCTGTCGGTGGCCGAACCACTTAACCGAGTGTGAGTTGCCTTGCGCGGAAGGTGATGAGTGAGGTATCCGTATCCCGGAGGCGTAGGAGTCCCTCGGCTCGGTCGGCCTTGCCGCTTAAAGCCTCTCTGGCTCGGTTTTAGAACCTTCGGCCGCTCTGCGATGAGCCGAAGCCGAAGGCAGCGGTGGCGTGGACAGAGGCGATGTCGGCTCGAACAGAGGCTTTCTCGATGCGGGGGCAGGTGGCTTCCCAGGCCAAGGAGGTGCAGCAGCGGTAGCTGGGGTTTGGCCAGATCACATGCGAGCAGGACCAATCCCAGAGCCAAGCCGCCGAAACCGTGAGCCGGGCTGAGATCCTCGGGGGACGGCTGGCTGGGGCTTCGAAGCGGCTGGCTGAGGCGCCAGTTCGCTTCGACGTCTGAGGCTGGGCCAGATTCCGCCAAGGGTGGAAACAACGCTGAGGGTGCCGCTCCTCCCCCTACTGATGTTTGAGCCTGCATGAACAGTTCGTCTGAAGTATGCGTATGTTTTTTGCGGCCACCGAGGCCGAAACATATTTAGCATTCAGATTATAAAGTTGTGTTTTCTTTCCTCTTGTTTCGAGCATTTAGGACTTGTTTGTCAGCAGCAGAATCGTATTATCCGAGCGAGAGTTACTTTTCACGGAAGGCGATGAGTGAGGTATCCGTATCTCTGAGGCGTAGGAATCCCTCGGCTCGGTCGGCCTTGCCGCTTACGTGCTCTCTCACCCGTTCGTAGGACCCTGCTATCGATATAGTCGAAAAATGCACAAAAGTCATTTTCTACCCGAGCGTTAGGACTTGTTCGGTAGCAGGATTGCTTATCCGAGCGTGAGTGACTTTTCACGAAAGGTGATGAGTGAGGTATTCGTATCCCAGAGGCGTAGGAGTCCCTCGGCTCGGTCAGCCTTGCCGCTTACATGCTCTCTCACCCGTTCGCAGGACCCTGCTATCGATATAGTCGAAAGCACGAAAGTTGTTTTCTGTAGAAAACTTTTCTCGGTAGAAAACTTTTCCGAAGAAAATTTCGACGCAAAGGGGGGTCCCCCCTTCTAGCCCCCGAGGGAGGGTCGGGCTTGGCCGAGGCAAGGCTGACCCTTCCTTGACGGTTAGACTTTATTTAAGCGCGTAAAAACGAGGAACATGAACGACTTGAAACATTTTAAGGGTAGAAGCAACGTAGTTGTTCGATGTTCCAAGCGTTGCTGTAGACCTCGCCTTGATCGTTGGCCAGCTTGTATGTTCCAGGCTTCAAGATCTTGGCGATGATGAATGGCCCTTCCCAGGGGGGAGTAAGCTTGTGGCGCCCACGAGCGTCTTATCGCAGTCGAAGCACCAAGTCTCCCACTTGGAAGCCTCGGGGTCGAACCCTTCGGGCGTGGTAGCGTCGCAGAGACTGCTGATGCCGCGCCGAATGTAGTAAGGCAACGTCTCGAGCTTCTTCGAGCTGGTCCAGCGAGTCCTCTCGGCTCATCTGGTTGCTTCGGTTGCCGTACGCGTTCGTCCTCGGGGAACCGTATTCTAAGTCCATGGGGAGGACGGCCTCGGCCCCATAAACTAGAAAGAACGGCGTGAAGCCCGTGGCCCGGCTCGGTGTTGTCCTCAGACTCCAGACCACCGAGGGTAGCTCCTTCATCCATCGCTTGCCAAACTTGTTGAGGTCGTTGTAGATCCTGGGTTTAAGTCCCTGCAAAATCATACCGTTGGCACGCTCCACCTGCCCATTCGTCATGGGGTGAGCTACGGCGGCCCAGTCCACACGGATGTGGTGGTCCTCGCAGAAGTCCAGGAACTTTTTCCCGGTGAATTGCGTGCCATTGTCGGTGATGATGGCATTCGGGACTCCAAAGCGATGGATGATATTGGTGAAGAACGCCACCGCCTGCTCGGACCTGATACTGGTTAAGGGTCGGACCTCAATCCACTTGGAGAATTTGTCGATGGTGACCAGCAGGTGCGTGAAGCCCCCAGGTGCCTTCTGCAAGGGGCCGACGAGGTCTAGACCCCACACAGCAAATGGCCATCGTCTACAGGGCCTGAGCGGGCAGCTGTGTCTGCTTTGCGTAGAATTGACACCCCCGGCAGGAGCGTACAATCCTAGTGGCGTTGGCCACCGCGGTTGGCCAGTAGAAGCCTTGTCGGAAGGCATTTCCCACGAGGGCTCGAGGTGCTGCATGGGTGGCCACAAGCCCCCGAGTGTATTTCTTGTAACAGCTCTTGTCCTTGGGCGATGGGGATGCATCGCTGGAGGATGCCCGAGGGACTGCGGTCATAGAGCTCCTTTTCATCACCCAGCAAAACGAACGACTTGGCGCACCGAGCCAGTCGCCGAGCTTCGGCCTTGTCGAGGGGCAGCTCTCCTCGGAGGAGATATTCCAGGTATGGGGTCTGCCAGTTTGGGACCGGTGTGACCCCATTCCGCTCTCCCTCGACGCGCAGGGCCTCACCCTCGGCGGCCGAGGGCACCTCGGGCTCGGCCGAGGCTTCCTCGGGCGTGTCATCTATCTTGACGGAGGGTTGATGTATATCCCTGGAGAAGACGTCCGAGGGAACCAGTGTCCGCCCCGAGGCTATTTTAGCTAGCTCATCTGCAGTCTCATTGAATCGTTGGGCGACGTGGTTGAGTTCCAGCCCGTAGAACTTGTCCTCCAGGCGTCGAACTTCGTCGCAGTAGGCCTCCATCTTCCGATCGTAGCAGTGGGAGTTCTTCATGACTTGGTCAATGACAAGCTACGAGTCGCCACGAGCATCGAGGCGCCAAACCCCTAGCTCGACGGCGATGCGTAGCCCATTAACCAATGCTTCGTACTCGGCCACGTTGTTTGACGCCGGAAAATGAAGGCGGATCACGTAGCGAAGATGTTTTCCGAAGGGTGAGATGAAGAGCAAGCCCGCGCCTGCTCCTGTTTTCATCAGCGACCCATCGAAGTACATGGTCCAAAGCTCGGGTTGGATTGGAGTCGTCGGTAACTGGGTGTCAGTCCACTCAGCCAGGAAGTCGGCCAAGACTTGGGATTTTATGGCCTTCCGAGGGGCGAATGAAAGTGTTTCGCCCATGAGTTCCACTACACATTTTGCTATCCTACCCGAGGCCTCTCGGGACTGGATGATCTCTCCCAGAGGAAAGGATGACACCATAGTCACCGGGTGAGACTCGAAGCAGTGTCGCAGCTTCCGCCGTGTCAGAATCACTGCGTAGAGCAACTTTTGGATCTGCGAGTAGCGATTTTGGTCTCGGATAGCACTTTGCTGATGAAGTAGACTAGCCTCTGGACGAGCAGTGTATGCCCTTCTTCATGTCTCTCGACTACGACCGCGGCGCTGGCCACCTGAGTGGTTGCGGCTACGTAGATCAAGAGGGCTTCTCCCGCAACGGGGGGCACCAAGATGGGTGCATTTGTAAGGAGTGCCTTTAAGTTTCCGAGGGCTTCCTCGGTCTCGGGGGTCCAAGTGAAGCGCTCGGTCTTCCTTAAGAGGCGGTATAGGGGCAATCCTTTTTCGCCAAGGCATGAGATGAAATGGCTCAGAGCCGCAAGGCATCCCATGACCCTCTGTACTCCTTTCAAATCTTTTATTGGTCCCATGTTGGTGATGGCCGCGATTTTCTCCGGGTTGGCCTCTATGCCCCGCTTGGAGACGATGAACCCTAGGAGCATGCCTCGGGGGACTCCAAAGACACACTTCTCGGGGTTGAGTTTCACGCCTTTAGCTCTCAGACACTTGAATGTCGTTTCAAACTCAGAGAGGAGGTCGGAGGCTTTCTTCGTCTTGACAATGATGTCATCGACGTAAGCCTCGATCGTTCTGCCGATGTGTTCTCCGAACACATGGTTCATGCACCTCTGGTAGGTGGCGCCTGCATTCCTCAAACCAAATGGCATTGTAGTGTAACAATACATGCCAAAAGGTGTGATAAAAGAAGTCGCGAGCTGGTCGGACTCTTTCATCTTGATTTGGTGATAGCCTGAGTAG
This sequence comes from Zea luxurians, assembly GCA_029449295.1. NCBI lineage: Eukaryota > Viridiplantae > Streptophyta > Magnoliopsida > Poales > Poaceae > Zea > Zea luxurians. The sequence goes on from JAOPSE010000037.1 coordinate 19,147,140, forward strand.
GCATCAAGGAATGACAGGGTTTCGCACCCAGCAGTGGAGTCCACAATTTGATCGATGCGAGACAGAGGGTAGGGAATCTTCGGACATGCTTTGTTTAGACCAGTGTAATCTACGCACATCCTCCATTTCCCATCCTTTTTCCATACAAGGACATGGTTGGCTAACCATTCGGGATGGAATACATCTTTGATGAACCCTGCCGCGAGTAGCTTGTGGATCTCCTCGCCTATGGCCCTGCGCTTTCCTTCATCAAAACGGCGCAGGGTCTGCTGCACGGGTCGGGCTCCAGCTCTGATGTCCAGTGAGTGCTCGGCGACATCCCTTGGTATGCCTGGCATATCCGAGGGACTCCACGCAAAAACTTCGGCATTTGCGCGGAGAAAGTCGACGAGCACTGCTTCCTATTTGGGGTTGAGCTCGGAGCCGATCTAGACTTTCTTGCTGGCGTCGTTGCTGGGGTTGAGAGAGACGGACTTAACCGCCTCGACTGGTTCGAAGTTGCTGGCATGCCGCTTCGCGTCGGGCGCCTCCTTGGAGAGGCGTTCCAGGTCGGCGATGAGGGCCTCGGACTCGGCGAGGGCCTCAGCGTACTCCACGCATTCCACGTCACATTCGTACGCATGGCGGTACGTGGATCCAATGGTGATAATCCCGTTTGGGCCTGGCATCTTGAGCTTGAGGTAGGTGTAGTTGGGGACGGCCATGAACTTGGCGTAGCACGGCCTTCCCAACACCGTGTGGTAGGTCCCTCGGAACCCGACCACCTCTAAGGTGAGGGTTTCCTTTCAGAAGTTGGAAGGAGTCCTGAAGCAGACGGGCAAGTCAATCCGTTCGAGGGGCAGGATACGCTTTCCGGGTGCGATCCCGTGGAAGGGTGCCGCACCGGCCCGGACCTCGGACCGATCAACCCCCAAGAGTTCCAGGGTCTCGGTGTAGATGATGTTGAGGCTGCTGCCTCCGTCCAAGAGGACCTTGGAGAGCCTAATGTTGCCGATGATCGGATCAACGACGAGCGGGTACCTCCCTGGGCTTGGCACGAAGTTGGGGTGGTCACCTCGGTCAAAGGTGATAGGCTTGTCGAACCAGTCTAGGTAGGTTGGCGCTACCACCTTTACCGAGCAGACCTCCCGGCGCTCCTGCTTGCGGTCCCGAGCCGAGGCGTTCGCCACCTGCCCACCGTAAATCATGAAGCAGTTGTGAATCTCGGGGAACTCCTCTTCCTTGCCGCCCTCCTTCTTGTTGTTGCCTTGGCCCTTGCCATCTTCCGCTGGGGGCCCGGCCTTATGGAAGTAGCGCCGGAGCATGACACATTCTTCAAGGGTGTGCTTGACCGGACCCTGGTGATAGGGGCATGGCTCCTTGAGCATCTTGTCGAACGCGTCGGCCCCTCCAAGGGGCTTCCGAGGGTTCCCGTGCTCGGCAGCAGCGACAAGATTCACGTCAGCGGCATTGCGCTTTGCTTGCGCCTTCTTCTTGGCCTTCTTCTTCGCGCCATGATGGGCGGACGCCTCAGGGGCGTCTTCCTTCGGCTCCATCTGAGGTTGTTTATCTTTCCGGAAGATGGCCTCGACCGCCTCCTGGCCCGAGGCGAACTTGGTGGCGACGTCCATCAATTCGCTCGCCTTGGTGGGAGTCTTGCGCCCCAGTTTGCTCACCAGGTCTCAGCAAGTGGTGCCGGCGAGGAAAGCTCCGATGACGTCCGAGTCGGTGATGTTAGGCAGCTCGGTGTGCTGCTTCGAAAACCGTCGGATGTACTCTCGAAGGGATTCCCCAGGCTGCTAGCGGCAGCTTCAGAGATCCCACGAGTTCCCTGGGCGCGCGTACGTGCCCTGGAAATTTCCCGTGAAAGCCTTGACCAGGTCGTCCCAGTCAGAGATCTGCGCAGGAGGCAGATGCTCCAGCCAGGCCCGGGCAGTGTCGGAGAGGAAAAGGGGTAGATTACGGATGATGAGGTTGTCATCGTCCGCCCCACCCAACTGGCATGCCAGTCGGTAGTCCGCGAGCCACAACTCCGGCCTCGTCTCCCCCAAGTACTTGGTAATGGTAGTCGAGGCTCGGAAACGGGTGAGGAACGGTGCTCGTCGTATGGCCCGGCTGAAGACTCGTGGACCGGGTGGCTCGGGCGAGGGACTCCGATCCTCCTCGCTGTCGCAGCGTCCCCCGCACCTAGGATGGTAGCCTCGGCACACCTTCTCGTCGAGGCAGGCTCGATGATCGCGATGGTGATGCTCGTTGCCGAGGCGATCTCGGGTGGCAGGTGCCTCGTCCCGTGTGCGCTCGGGATGGACCGAGGCCTCCCGCATGGGTCGGGAGGACGCCGTGTGATGCTCCGAGGGGTTAGCTCGCCTTCGGGAGGCAGAGCTCTCGGCTCATCGAACTGCGGCACCTTCTAGGAGATCCTTGAGTTCGCCCTAGATACGTCGTCCCTCGGTGGTGGATGGCTCCGGCATGGTTCGAAGTAGCATCACAGCTGTAGCTAGGTCCTGGCCGGACCCGCTGACGGCCGGGGGCAGCGCTGCCCTGGCATTGTCAATGATGCGGCACTGGACGTCCCGGGCCCGATGACAGGCTCCTCCGGCGAGTGTTCGGCCTGCCCACTCCTGTTTGATGTTCTGTCGGAGCTGCACAAGCCGCCCTGCTTCCTCGTCGACCTTGGCCTGCATCTCGCGAATTTGCTCGAGCTATGTGTCCCGACCCCCAATAGGGACTGAGACCACAGCTAGCTCCCGCGGGATGTCAACGCGAGATGCGGGCCCAAGGGGATCATCAACCTCTAGCATACCGAGGTGGTTGCCTTCGTTGTGATCTCCCTGATCAACGTGGAAACATTCTCGACTTGGGCCGTAGCCCTCATCGTCAAGGCTGTGGCCATCGTCAGAGCAACCGGAGAGGCAGTGGTCGCATGTGGACATGAAGTCCCGCATGGCACCGGGGTCATCGAGGCCAGAGAAATCCCAACCGAAGTCGGGGTCGTCCTCTTCCTCGGAATCCGCCGGTCTAGAGGTTGAGACGGCTGTCAGTCGGTCCCAGGTCGACCACATATGGTACCCCGGAAGGTTTGGATACGCCCTTACGAAAGCGCTCACCATAGCGGGGTCGCTAGGTGGATTGAAGCTGAATCGAAAGGGAACAGGGTGGAATACGGATGGTACCTTTTGCTCGATGGACGGTGGTGAAGTCGCGTCGGGGACGGAACGCACCGTCATCTCAGGTACGAGGGTGACGCCCAGCAGGTCCTTTGCGAGGGTGCTGGCGTCGTCAGACCGCTTGGGGCTGGCACGTTGCGGGAAAACGGCATTCGTTGTTGTCCCAGGCGCGAGGACAACACCCGACATGTCCTCCGGAGGAGTGCCGGCTTTGTCGGCTCACTCTGGTTCGACAGTCGATAAGACGCCGCCTCCTGCGTGGCCACAGTTGCCTCGTCTCCGTCTCCTCTGGCGAGGAGGGTGGCGGGGACGACCGGAGTGTTCCTGTTCCGCCGTGGGGAGATGCCGTCGTAGAGGTCGCCTCCGTCGGGCGAGCCGTTGACTGTCGTTGTCGTCGTGCTGCGGAGGGAGGAGTACCATGTCGTAGCTGCCGTCGAGGGATGAACTCGAGACTCCCAAAGCGGAGCACCGTCCCAGGCTGAAGAGGTTGCTGAAGTCTACCCATCTGGAACTCAACGGGAAAGTGTTCGTTAACATGCAGCAGGCCCCTACCTGGCGCGCCAACTGTCGACGTATCAGACCCGGGGGTCCCTGGACTGACGAGTAAATTTGTCGCTGCGTGCCCCTGCCCAGATGGGTTGGCGCGGGATGGAACACAAGTGGAGGAATGAGCCTTGTATTATCCTGCACCAGGGTGCTTGTAGTAGGGGTTACAAGCCTTGCGAGAGAGCGAGGGCGGGAGAGAGAGTAGGAGAGAGCGAGAGAGAGAGAGGGTCCGGCCCCTGCTCGTCTTCTCCCGTCCCTTTGTCGTGCGTCTACTCGTCTCTCCTGCCGTGCGTACGTATGCTCGTATGTTCGTATGCTCGTCCCTCTGTCCCCCTTTTCTCTCTCTTCCAGTGGGGCCCTGGACACCCCCCTTTTATAGACTTAAGGAGATGCCCCGCTATACAAGGGGGTGTAGCTGGGAGCTAACATGGCTGGCAGGGAAGTGCCCTGAGCCCTGTACAGATAACAACGTGGTCGTTGGGGGGACATCTCGAGTCCTGTAGAGGTGGTATCGTGGCCGTCGGAGAAGTGCCTTGAGCCCTGTAGCAGTACAGCTGTTGGTGCTGTATGGATCCTGCTGACGTCTCCTTGCTTTCGTAGGGGGCTTGAGAACCACCAACGTCATGGTTGCATGCAAGAAACCACCATCGCCTGTTACCAGGGTAAGCTGGATGGGACGCTGGTCTTGTTCCTTCGTAGCCTGAGCTAGCTAGGAGTAGGGTAATGGTGCATCCCTTGTGGCGCGGTTGATCCGAGCCTAAGGTCGGGCGAGGTGGCGACTCCTCCGAGGCCGAGGCTGGGGCCGAGACCCAGGCTCGGGCGAGGACGTGACTCTTCCCGAGGCCGAGGCCGAGGCCGAGGCCGAGCCCTGGGGTCGGGCGAGGCGGAGATTTCCTCCCGAGGCCAAGGCCGAGGCCGAGGCCGAGCCCTGGGGTCGGGTGAGGCAGAGCTTCCTGTTGCGCCCGAGGCTGAACTCGACCATTGTCGGTTTCACCCAGGTGGTTGGCACAGCAGCCGGAGCGGGGCGGGCGGCGCTGTTTTCCTGTCAGATCGGTCAGTGAAAGGGCGAAGTGACTGCGGTCACTTTGACCTTGCCGACTGAGGCGCGCGTGTCAGGATAAGGTGTCAGGCGACCCCAGCATTAAATGCGCATGCAACACGATCGGCTGGTAAGGCGATTTGGCCAAAGTCGCTTGTACGACAAGGCTTGCCTTTGGCTGAGCCGTGGGTGTGCTCACTGTCTAAGGAGACCCTCGGGCGAGACGTGGATTCGTCCGGGACCACTGTTCCACCCGAGGCCGGGCTCGGGCGAGGTGAGACCGTGTCCCTCAGTAGACGAAGCTTTGACTTTAACCCGAGCTGTCAGTCTTCACGGTTTGCTCTGAAGGTGTTTACCAGCCGTGATTAGGAGTGGTGGGGGTACCCCTAATTACGGTACCCGACACAACTTGTTTGAAAATTTTACCTAGTGAATGCATTCTAGGTGTAACAAACAATCATGAAATGTTAATGCACATGATGTTATGCTTAAATTTTAGTGCCAGTAACACCAGGGGTGTTACATCTTTTCACTTCCAGGGTGTATGGAATAAGCTGTATCATGAGCTTCCTTGAGGATCAACTCCCGAATGGACTGGACATTGGGAACACACAAATGGTCCTTGAACCATACCACACCTTCTGCATCTTCCTGAAAGTCTTTGCCTCTTCCTTCTAGAATCATTTGCCGGATTTCATTGATCTTCTCATCATTCTTCTGTGCTTCTTTGATTTTCCGCTCTAAAGAGGGTTCTAACTCAACTGTTACTCCTCGCATGTTATTCAGAAATCTGAGACTCAACCTGTCAAATTCTTTGGCCAACTCATAAGGCATCGAATAAGCGACCATCATATTGACTTGACTTTTCCTGCTTAAACCATCTGCCACCATGTTCGCTTTGCCTAGATGGTAATGAATTTATAGTTCATAGTCTTTGATCAATTCTAACCATCTTCATTGTCTCATATTCAGCTCCGACTGGGTAAATATGTACTTTAGACTCTTGTGGTCTGTGTAAACATCACATTTCTGCCCGTACAGATAGTGCCTCCATGTCTTCAGTGCATGAACCACTGCTGCCAACTCCAAGTCATGGATTGGATAATTCTTCTCATGAACCTTCAGCTGTCGGGACGAGTAAGCCACAACTCTCCCCTCTTGCATCAATACACATCCCAAGCTAGTATAGCAATCGTCGCAATACACCGAGAAGGGCTTGTGCACATCAGGCAAGACTAAGACAGGCGTTGTAGTCAACTTCTCTTTCAGTGCTTCAAAGGCTTCTTGGCACTTCTGGTCCACTTAAACTCCACTTTGTTGGCTAGCAAAGCTGTTATTGGTCTCGCAATCTTTGAAAATCCTTCAATGAATCGCCGATAATATCCGGCCATTCCAATGAAGCTCTTGATTCCTCGAGCATCTGTTGGCGCTTTCTAGTTCAGAATGTCTACCAGTTTCTTCAGATCCACAGCCAATCCATCTTTGTTTATTATTTGACCCAAGAACAAGACTTCATTGATCTAGAACTCACACTTGCTCAACTTTGCATACAGCTGGTGCTCTCGCAATTGCTGCAATACCATCTTCAAATGATCCACATGCTCCTCCTCACTTTGAGAATATATGAGAATGTCATCAATGAATACCACCACAAACTTGTTGAGATAATCCATGAATACACTATTCATCAGATTCATGAAGAAGGCTGGTGCATTTGTCAGGCCAAAAGACATAACGGTGAACTCATATAGCCCATACTTGGTAATGAATGTCGTCTTTGGAATGTCTGAAGCTCGAATCTTGAGTTGGTGATAACCTGACCTCAGAACTATCTTTGAAAACACGCTGGCTCCTCTCAACTGGTCGAACAGATCTTCTATTCTAGGCAAGGGATACTTGTTCTTAATTGTGACTTCATTCAGAGCTCGACAATCAGTGCACATCCTCCTAGTGCCATCCTTCTTCTCCATGAATAGGACAGGGTGGCCCAAGGTGAGGTACTTGGTCTGATGTAACCTTTCTCTGATAGCTCATCTATTTGCTTCTTGAGCTCAACCAACTCTGGTCAAGATACTCTATAAGCTCTTTTAGAAATGGGGCGGTTCCAGGAAGAAGCTCTATGACAAACTCAACTTTCCGCTTAGGTGACATACCTGTTAATCTTTCGGGAACACATCCAGAAACTCTGACACAACCTTGATAGTCTCGAGTGAATCTGCCTCCTTGCTATCAATAGCCATCTGATGACAACCTCCTTTCCTTGGCTCAGGTGAGACTAACTCAGCCACCACTTCTTCTCCTAGTGGGGACACCAACTTAATGGTCTTCTTATCACAGCTAATAATTGCTTGGTACTTATCTAGCCAATTCATCCCTAGGTTGACATCTATTCTCTGAGTACCCATTACTATGAGGTTAGTGGGAAACTCTATCCCCCTTATTTCCACACTTACATTCAAGCAAACACTATCGGCTTGAACTTTACCACCGGCTGAATCAATTTGAAAGGGTATTGACATGGTAGTTATTGGAAGATTATGCGCTTCTACCCATGATGCAGTAATAAATGAATGTGTTGTTCCAGTATCAAATAACACGTCTGCAATATGGGAATCGACTGGAAACATACCTACTATCATGCCTAGTGTTTCCTGAACTGCTTCAGTCTCCAAATGGTTTAGTCTCCCATGGTTGTAGCGTGTCTAGAAGCGGTTGCCTGCTCCTGGCTGAGACACATTCTGCTTCGCTGGGACACTAGGGCCTAACTGCTACTGAGCTGCCTTCTTTGGACAATGCGTCACCCAATGGCCTTGCTCTCCACAATGGAAACATGCTCTGCCTCCGCCTTGCACTGGGGCTGCTTGACTGCTCTGGTTGGTTGCTGGGGCGGGCAAGCGAGGTGCCTATTGATTCTGCCTCTGGAACTGACTTCCTCTTGTCTGACTGTTCTGACGATTCTGCTGCTAATGCTGAGGGTACTGCCTCTGAAACTGTTGCTAAGGTGGGCACTGATTCTGCTTGAACTGCTGAGGCGGATTGCCCGAGAAACAGGGGCAATTGCTGCCTCCAGGCTGAGGCCCACCGATCTTGCACTTGTGATCCTCCATTTCCTTGCGCTTCTTCTCTGTCATGATTGCTCTGTCGATCAGGTGCTGAAAGGTGGGGAAGGTATGGTTCATTAGCTGATAGTGCAGGGGATCGACTAAGCCTCTCAAGAAACGATACTGCCTCTTGGCATCTGTGCTGACATTTTCAGGAGCATAGCGGGACAGCTGCAGAAACCTGTCTCGGTACTCACTGACAGACATGGGCCCTTGCTTGAGCACCAGAAATTCCTATTTCTTTACTGTCATCAGACCTGCTGGAACATGATACTAACAGAAGTTATCTCTAAATTCCTCCCAGTTGATGGTGTCGGGGTTGGCATGGGTGGCGAGGTAGGACTCTCACCAAGACTAAGCTGCTCCCCTCAACAAACGGGGACCATACAGAACTTTCTGTCTGTCATCACACTGAGCGGTGTGCAACTCCCGCTCCACGGTACGCAGCCAATCTTCAGCATCCATGGGGTCAGTAGAGTGAGTGAACACTGGGGGATGACCTTTCATGAATTCAGCACGCTTGTCTCTAGGCATCTGAGGCTGAGGTGGGGGATGTTGCTGCTGCTGCATAGTAGCTAGAGTCTGACCAATAGCTTGGACTGCCTAAGTCTGCATCAAGAACATCTGCTCTATTGTCAACGGGGGCGGTGGTGGCAACTGCTGCTGAGGTGCCTCGTCTTGCGGTGCTGGCTGCTCCTGCTGAGCATGCCTTCCTCCTCTGCGCCTGTTGTCTGACATCTGCATAATGCAATCACACATCAGAACTGATCTTGCAAAACTTGCAGCATAAGAAAAGAGTATGGAATTCTTCCACAACATCGAACTGATGAGCATCTTCATTGACTCCCAACATAGACAAACACAGCTTTCCAGATAAAGAGATAAGTAGAATAAAAGGGCTTCCCAACTAGATAACTAATTTTATTAACATTAATAGGTAAACCAAAGTGCAGGGGGTACCCACACTCTAGCGACAGTCACTACAAAGATCCAAATCCATCATAGTCCATCATGACAAACATAAAAACACAGGATAAGCAAACTACCCTGTCTAACTAAAACTAATTGAGAGTAAGACTAAGGCTAAGACTAAAACTTCTATTTTAAACATTAATTACAAGATCTGACGCTGACGATCTATGGTTCTAAATTTATCCTGGTCCTGCAGTCGGGGTTACCATAGGCATGAAGTCCACACTGAGGTGAGCGGTATGGGTGTTGAGTCCTGACGGGAGCGGGGGAGCCATCCTGTAACACCCCTGGTGTTACTATAACTAAAACTTGAGCATGACATCATGAGCATGGGCATTGCATATGTTTGACACACCTAGAGTGCATTCACTAGGCAAAAATTTCAAACAAGTTGTATTGTTTTACTGTTTTACAAATAGGACCCTGGTTTAAGAACTTAACCCTAAATAGGGATTAATGGGGTAAAACTTAACCCAAATGAGAAAAACCTTAAGGCTTGTGGGAAAGAGTTATAAAATGTCCCCAAAAACAAAGTTGAATTACATTTATACTCCTGGGATACTGAAAACCCTAAACAGAACCTTGGAAAACCCTAAAATCAAACCCCAGGGACCTAAGTGCAAAATTAGTCCACTTTTGGGCTAAAGTGCAAAAAATCAAGTCAAATAAGTTTCTTAAGTCCCTTGGTTCACAAATGTGTGAACTTGAAAACCAAATGTGGAGTTTTGGACTCTTTTGCAAAAAGGACCCCAAGTTTAATTTCTAAACTAAGTCTGAAATCTGGGTTATAGGCCCAACTTTGGGGCTGTATAGCTTTCAAAATAATGAGAATTTATATGAGGTCACCACAGCAAAGTTGTAACCTGATTGTAGAAGAACAACTTTGTTTAAGGTGGTAAGCTCACTTGTTGAGAACAATTCAGAGATAATCATGCCTGAAGTTGCTCTGTCAGGCTGGTTTCAGAAAACTGAAGACTGAACTTGAAGACAGAAGTGGTCACAGTGAGACGAGGCCATGTTTGATGCGCCATAGTTTTGAATTCACTCGGTATTAGTCCAAGAATCCTATAGTTGGTTTGAAGACTGATATATGGTGAACAAATCTTAGTAAGGGAGATTGCTTTGTTCTTGACAAGAAATTGGAGATTAAGAAGAGAGAAGGGGGTCGGTTCAGGTAACTGAAGAACAACGGCCATGGTACAGTAGACCATTAGAGATAAGATCGCCAGCTGGCTTGCTCGTCGCCGGTGAGTCACCGCCGGTGGTCGATCTCGTGCTACGATTCGTGCATCGGGACAACGGATAAACTTGACCGGGTAAAAATCCGAGGCACGATTGAGCTCCGGCTAAGACCGCCGCACTTCACCCCAGCTCATCGTCGAGTATACGGCCTCGTCACCGATAAGCCACCGTCGTCATGCACCACGTGTCCTAGCGCGAGACTCCTTCGTGGTGACTCGTTAGCTGCATGTCCGGCGATCACCGGAATCACTGCCACGGTGAGAGCTACTTTTTCCCCCGCACCGAGCTCATCGGCCGCTAACACCCCTCAGCCGAATTCGCCACCGACCCTCGATGCGTCTATAAATTGTGGATGCCACGGACTCCGTAGGATAGTTAGCTAACCGACCACCTCGAATCAGCCTCAATCATTCACTGAGAGCCGCGAATTCGGAGTTCTCCCCAAATCAGTTTCCGCCGCCGTGAAACCAACCTCGCCGTGGCCTGAGCAATTTAGGTTAGTACAAACCTTCTGCTCCTTCGTTTGAGTGATCTCACATACCCGTGATGCTCGTAGACCCGCTCAATTGAACTAAACCATCATCAATCATCGGGAACGCGCTGGGTTAGCCGTAGTGCGTTCTGTCCTCGTGGGCAGAGCCATATGGATCACTACAGATGAAATTGATTGGGGGGAAACCATTGATAGGCCGTGAATTTGGTGTAGACCGCTCAGTAGCTCCTATCCTTGCCCCGTTCGGCCGGTCTGCCGCTCGCCGGAGCGCGGCCGTGCTCGAACGCCGTCAGGGGCTTCAAGTTGTGAATTGACCAGAACCCGAGGGCTTTTTCGTAAACTGTCAGTGACTGAAAGTAATAGTAAACGGATTTATTTCTGATTAGCCGTTAAGCCGAGGACCTCTGCGCAAAGTCGCCTCGCGGGCGCGGCGCGCGCGCGAAACCGCTTGGGCCTGGGCCGCGGGATTTGAAATCAGCCCAGTTCTGTTTAAAAGCTTTTTTTTTCTTTTATAGCAGAGCTTTAGAAATGTGTAGAAAAATGTAGAAAAATGCTAAAATTATGAGACCAATTTTCCTAGGTTTGTTATTTTCCATAGAATTTATTAAAAATAGTTTCATGATTTTTAGATCAAATAGGGAATTTTAGGGTATTTAAAATAGCCTAAACTATTGATTCTGGATTTTTAGAGAATAAATAATAAGTCCAAAATTTCCCAAACTTTTTATGTGAGCTTATCACATTATTTAGAAGCCATGGGTAGAGTTTGGTTTGATTTGGGCCTTGTTTGATCACTAAACCCAAAACCACCCCCCCTGCTCCATGAACTCCTTTACCGACTCCGGAAACCCTAAGTTCCCGGAACTCTGTGAAGGAAAGTTGTATTCAAGACAAAACTAATAAGTTTATGTTATCTTTGCATCCTCATGAGCATTCCATGACATCCATCCTTATGTATGTATATGGTTATATTAGAGCAAGAAGAAGAAGAAGAAGTTATTGAAGAGGGGATACCACCCACCTCTGATCCTCAGGCAGACAGCTGCTTCTATTTTGATATCTGTGGATCCGAGCCAGACCCATCTGATAACAAAGGCAAGCCCCGGTGCATTTGCCACTTACCTTGATGTTTTTAAAATCTTTCTCACTTACTTGCTGCATTAGGTGATAGGAGTTGATTGATTAAACAATTCTTGCATTGCCTTCCTTGATTTTGATTACCCCCCTTGAAATCCTGTTTTTACAAAAAGGTTTTACTTTGCTTAGTATTGCTTGAGAAAAACAAAAGGATTTGTTTTACAAAAGATGTTTGGCTAAGTGGGAGGGATGTTTTCGAAAATAAAACTTGATGGTGGATCCATCATGGCCATGATGGGTCCAACATCGGAAAAGATGTACCTCTGTCAGGTACCAAGTTTTTGGGTTAAAAAGATTAAGCTGAGACCGGGCGGGTGACTTGCACGAGAAGAGAGTCTCGGTGTAGTGTCTCCGTCTGAGTCGATTAAGGACCGTCTCGATGTAGGCTTGATGATCGAGGACCCTTTAACTGGTCACATGCCTCGTCATGGGTAAGCCTTGCCTCGGGTAGACTAAGGCCGGAATAAGATAACACGAAATGGGAGTGGAGCGGTGGCGAGAGTAGCGTGTACCCTCCGTGGCAAGAGGCTGGACGGTGGTGTATCTGTGCTCTCGGTTTGCGTGAACCTGATCCGGTCTTAAGAACCCCGGTGGCGGGTTGACATATGCAAGGGTTAAGTGCTACATATGTCGTGTGATTGGAGATCCTCAGCTGAGTATAATCGATTCGGATCGCCGTACCTTCGCGGTTATGAAGACTTGGTCACTGCCCTACACGTAGCTTTCCATTAAAGATGATGGGCTTTTGGTTAAGAAAATGGCTAGTGCAGGACCAGTGATTGAACTAGGATAGAAAGAACTCTAGCACAGGTAATCCTACCTAACTTGACGAATAAAATTGGATTTTTAAGGATCCACTTTAGTAAGCATTTCTGCAAAACAGAGTCTTTGACTATTGGAAAGCCTTACCTTGACTCCCATATATCCAGCATACCCTTGAGAGTCTTTTCCTTAGTCGGGTAAGACTTGCTGAGTAATTCCATACTCAGGGTTTATCCCTTTGTTGTTTTTAGGTGGGGAAGTAGCAGACTTCTGCTGCTTCTGTGCTAAGGTGGTTCCCAAGGATGAAACCCAAGACTGAAGTGCGGGAGGACTCAGTCCTCCATCTTAAGATCTTTTATTTTTAGTCCTTCGGGAGAAGTTGTGTTTCCCTGGTTTGTATAATTAATACTTTTATGCACTCGTTTTTAGACCTGGTCTGTAATAACTTAACTTGAGCTTACTTTGGAAATAAATGTATGATTATGTAATCGCTTCCGCATATCTTTATCTCCGATGATCTGTAATGTCTGCAAGACGGGTGAAACGTTCCTGGTGAGGTAAGGAAAGATACCGAGCTTGTCAAGTAACTTAGGAACATCTACAGGGTGTCTGATGTCTGTTAGACAAGGACAACTGTAGGTGGGCCTGATTACTTGGGAGGTTCCGTCACAGCTGGTATCGGAGCGTAGCCCTTCTTTGCAGATATTCCAGGGCATCTTCAAAAGATTTTCAAAAGTCTTACCTAAAGATTCTTTTCTCTTCTTACCTAAGTATTCTGAAGAGTTTATATTAAAGACCAGTTAGGAAGAGTGCAACGTATAGAAGGTTGAATCAACCAAGGTTGATTCTGTATTTCCTCATGCATCATGTTAAGAATTTTACTAATAAATTTCCCCCTTTAGAAAATGCCGCCGCGCACAAGAAAGACCGCGCGTAAGTCGACTGGACCTCTTGGAGTGCCTCGACATCAGCTTGCTCCGAGAGATGTAGATAGTAGTAGCGGGAGCAATGATCCTATAGGGGATCTAGAAGCAGAAGTAAGCAGGCTCCAACTGGAACTCCGCCGCAGGACAGCTATATGGATTGGAGATGGTGATCGTATAAATGAGTTACGAGCAGATGTTCGCCATCTACAAGACCAGCTGGCCGATCGGGATTTGGCCCTCGATTGGGCTGTTCAATCTCGTTCACGGGCATGGGCCAAGGAGGCAAGGGCTCAGGCCCGAGTTAGAGAACTCAGCTCCGCGGTGGACGACCTGCAGGTGTACTGCAATACACTCCATGAAGAAGTCCATATGCTCTACTCGCAACTACACCCTAATGAGCCTACACCACCTGCTGAGGCGGAAGCCGGACCTTCTCACGCCGTGGGACGCGCGTTGGGTGGGGAATTAGACCTATATGAACCCCCTCCTTCTTTGAGGTTGGTGGACGTCTGGACTCCCACTCCTGATGAGGAAGCCGCCAAAAGCGATGGGAAACAGGACTAGTGGTGTAATAAGAGTAGAGTAGTGTATTGTAGGGAGTAGTGTATTGTAGAGTGTACTGTTATAGTAGGTTAGTGTATTGTAGGGTGTACGATTGTATAATAGGTTAAACTTTTGTAAAATGGGTAATGTATCCTGTTGTGTAATGTCGAGTCTGTACCATTACTCTTTACAGTAATGTAAAACGGAAGGTTTCTTTGGCGCATTATGTTTATTCAAATGTTTTTGCCTCAGATGCCGACCCGGACTCGAGGACAGGATGCAGCTGGAACATCCGGGGGTGGGGATGCTACCCCGAATCCACCTCCCGTTCCACCCACGCTTGCCGAGGCAATCGCTGCCTTGGTAAACGCTACAGCCGATAATACCCGCTTCCTGAGGGAGATGGCGGGTCAGCAACAGCTTCAGCAACAAGCAGGAAGAGGATTTCAACAGGGTCCCCGTGAGACCACTTATTTGGATTTCTCAGAGACTCGTCCGCCTCTCTTCGTCAAAGCAGAAGATCCGCTCGAAGCTGACGAATGGATAAGGGTCATAGAACAGAAATTTGGCCTTCTTCGCTGCTCAGAAACCCAGAAGCCGTTGTTTGCGGCTCAGCAACTTCGAGGCCCTGCCAGCACTTGGTGGGGGAATTTTGTGGCCATCCAGCCGGATAATCATCAAATTACATGGAATGAGTTCAAAGCAGCATTCCGCGAGCATTATATTCCTGAGGGAGTGCTGCACATGAAGCAAGAAGAGTTTATGAAATTAAAACAAGGGGGAGATACTGTGAACCAGTACCTTAACAAGTTCAATCACCTGTCTCAGTACGCAATTGATCAGGTGAACACAGATTTGAAAAAGAAGAATTGTTTTATGAGGGGTCTGAACGACCGGATGCAGCGGAAAATGGCTGCATGTATAGATCTTACTTATGGAAAGGCTGTCAGCACAGCCCTATCTGTGGAGGCCAAGTATGCAACTTCTGGGAAAAGTAAGGGGTTCAGTGGTGATCGGCCTAATCAGGGCCCTGTAAAGAGGCAACGGTTCATTCTCCGGCCCTCTAACCAGAACCGTTCAAGTGCACCACCTTTCCCTTTCAAGCAGCCTATAATTATTCGTCCCAACAAAGCTCCCATTGTCCAAGGTCAGCCGGGTGCCCCAGGCACTCGATTCCCTGCACTGCCAAGTTCTGCAACTGGATGTTTTAACTGTGGCAAATCGGGGCACTTTATTAAAGATTGTCCCTATCCTCGGCAAAATCAGGCCAATAATCAGCAAGGATCGGGAAGTTCTGCTCCAGGCAAGGGAAATACTTCGGGCAAGAATACCAAGAAAACGGGGCGAGTATATTATACACAAGTGGCTACGACACCGGAGGGAGAGCCGGTGATGATGGGTACGTTCCCTGTGGCCAGCCACCCTGCAGTAATTCTTTTTGATTCTGGTGCTTCGCATACCTTCATTAGCAAGACATTTGTGGAGCAACATCACATTACATGTCATGAATCAAAAGAGGGTTTTAAAATTCATTCACCTGGGGGATACATTTTTACTAAAGAAGTGGCCTATGGAGTGCCAGTAACTATGGCCGAACGGAACTTTCCTGCTAACATGATTGTTCTAAGAGGCCAGGATATAGATGTAATTTTGGGGATGAATTGGTTAACCCAACACAAGGCAGTACTCAACACTGAACTCAGAACCATCAGGTTGAGTTATAATCAAGAAGAAATTCTCTTATCTCTCCCCAAGACCAATCCAGCCAAAGCTTCTGGTAGAATCTTTGAAGCCATTGTACCGGAGATCAAGAACATTCCGGTAGTATGTGAGTTTCCAGATGTGTTTCCGGAAGATTTGCCTGGACTGCCCCCAGAAAGAGATGTAGAATTTGTAATTGAGCTAAAACCCGGTACGGCTCCCATTTCCCGAAGATCGTACCGTATGCCCCCTAATGAATTAGCAGAATTGAAGATTCAATTGCAAGATCTGCTGAATAAAGGATTTATCCGGCCAAGCTCGTCTCCTTGGGGTTGTCCCGCCATCTTTGTGAAGAAGAAGGATCAAACCTTGCGAATGTGTGTGGACTATCGGCCCCTAAATGAGGTCACCATTAAGAATAAGTACCCTCTTCCAAGGATCGACATCTTATTTGATCAACTGACTGGGGCGAGGGTATTTTCCAAAATTGATCTCAGGTCGGGCTATCATCAAATCCGTATTCGGCCCGAGGATATACCGAAGACCGCTTTCACTACGCGGTATGGATTGTTTGAATATCTAGTAATGTCTTTCGGGCTCACCAATGCTCCTGCCCACTTCACCTATTTGATGAACTCGGTGTTCATGCCCGAGTTAGACAAGTTCGTGGTGGTCTTCATCGATGATATTTTGATATATTCTAAAAATGAAGAGGAGCATGCTCAGCACTTACGGATTGTATTGACGCGCCTGAGGGAACATCAGCTGTATGCCAAGTTCAGTAAGTGCGCGTTTTGGCTGGAAGAAATTCAATTTCTGGGGCACGTATTATCATCCAAGGGAATTGCGGTAGACCCTAGCAAGGTCAAGGATATTCTGGAATGGAAACCTCCAACGACTGTTCACCAAGTCCGGAGTTTTCTTGGACTCGCAGGATATTATCGCAGATTTATACCTGATTTTTCTAAGCTTGTGAAGCCAATCACAAGTTTATTGAAGAATGATACTAAGTTCAATTGGACTTCTAAATGTAATGAAGCCTTCGAGAAATTGAAGACACTATTGACCACTGCTCCGGTATTGGCTCAACCGGACATCACTAAACCTTTTGATGTATATTGTGATGCGTCAGGCAGTGGACTCGGCTGTGTGCTAATGCAAGAAGGCCGAGTAATTGCGTATGCTTCAAGGCAGTTACGCCGCCACGAAGAGCATTATCCAACACATGATCTCGAGCTAGCTGCTGTGGTTCATGCCCTGAAAATATGGCGTCACTATTTACTGGGAAATATCTGCCACATATATACAGATCATAAGAGTTTGAAGTATATATTTACCCAGTCAGAGTTGAACATGAGGCAACGGCGATGGCTTGAGCTTATTAAAGATTATGAACTGGAAATCCATTATCACCCAGGCAAGGCCAATGTGGTGGCAGATGCCTTGAGTCGCAAGACTTCCTGCCACTGTATTTTGGTAAAGACCTCCGAAAACACTTTGTGTCAAGACATGGAAAGGTTAAACCTGGGGATAATCCAGCAAGGGACTCTGAATCAACTAAAGCTTGAGTCAACCATTTTGCAAAGGATAATTGATGCTCAAAGGGATAATCAGGGTATGAAGCATATCCGAGAGAAGATCAGGGCTGGAACAGCCCAATGTTTCAAGGAAGATAATCAAGGTGTATTATGGTTCAACAACCGCATAGTAGTGCCAAAGAATGAAGAACTCCGCCAGCAAATCTTAGACGAAGCGCATCTTAGTCGCTACTCCATTCATCCGGGAAGCACTAAGATGTATCATGATCTGAAACAACATTACTGGTGGACGAAGATGAAGATTGAGATTGCACGCTATGTGGCTAAGTGCGACACTTGCAGACGTGTCAAAGCCATACACCTGAAAACTGCTGGTCCATTGCAATCCTTGCCAATCCCAACATGGAAATGGGAAGACATCAGCATGGACTTCATTGTGGGATTACCCAGGACCGCACAAGGATATGACTCTATTTGGGTTATCATTGATCGACTCACAAAGATCGCCCACTTCCTCCCAGTCAAAATGAAATATCCTGTCATTACCTATGCGGAGTTATACATTGCCCGTATTCTCAGTTTGCATGGTGTTCCAAGGACCATAGTGTCGGATCGTGGACCTCAATTTGTAGCCAAGTTTTGGGAAGCACTTCACCAATCTTTGGGTACTAAGTTACTCCACAGTTCAGCCTACCATCCCCAAACCAGTGGACAGACTGAGAGAGTGAACCAAATACTTGAAGATATGTTGCGGGCATGTGTCCTGGATTTCTCGCAAAAATGGGATGAATGTTTGCCCTTGGCGGAGTTTTCATACAATAACAGTTATCAGGAAAGTATCAAGATGGCACCTTTCGAAGCTTTATATGGGCGACGGTGTCGAACTCCGCTAAATTGGTCTGAACCTGGTGAAAGGTATTTCTTTAGGCCTGATATGGTAAAAGAAACCGAACAAAAGGTTCAGAAAGTAGTACATAATATGAAAAAGGCACAGGCTCGTCAGAAAAGTTATGCAGACAAACGGCGAATGCCCTTATACTTCTTGGAAGGAGACTACGTCTACTTAAAGGTTTCACCTATGAAAGGCGTATCGCGTTTTGGGATTAAAGGAAAACTTGCACCAAGGTACATTGGTCCATTCCCTATTCTTCAAAGATATGGGCCAGTGGCGTATCAACTTCAACTTCCCGAAACATTGTCTGCTGTACATAACGTGTTCCACGTGTCACAATTGAAGAAGTGTCTTCGGGTTCCCGATCGAACCGTTGAAGTGACTGATGTTGTCCTGGAACCAGATTTAACGTACTCGGAACATCCTATTCGAGTTCTGGATCAAAAGGACAGGGTTACCCGGAGAAGGACTCTCAAGTTTTATAAGATACAGTGGAACCAGCATTCGGAAGATGAGGCTACATGGGAAACCCAAGATTTCTTAGATAAGAATTTCCCAGGCTTTCTAGCCTCTTGTAAATTGTAAAGTTTGTATAGCTGTGTAATAAAGGAATGAACCCCCACACCACCCCTGCCTTGTACCAGAAATAAGGAAATAAAAACATGACACATTTCCTTTTCCATTACTCACCCTAGGACTTTAATCTCGGGACGAGATTCTTTTATGGGGGGAAGGATGTAACACCCCTGGTGTTACTATAACTAAAACTTGAGCATGACATCATGAGCATGGGCATTGCATATGTTTGACACACCTAGAGTGCATTCACTAGGCAAAAATTTCAAACAAGTTGTATTGTTTTACTGTTTTACAAATAGGACCCTGGTTTAAGAACTTAACCCTAAATAGGGATTAATGGGGTAAAACTTAACCCAAATGAGAAAAACCTTAAGGCTTGTGGGAAAGAGTTATAAAATGTCCCCAAAAACAAAGTTGAATTACATTTATACTCCTGGGATACTGAAAACCCTAAACAGAACCTTGGAAAACCCTAAAATCAAACCCCAGGGACCTAAGTGCAAAATTAGTCCACTTTTGGGCTAAAGTGCAAAAAATCAAGTCAAATAAGTTTCTTAAGTCCCTTGGTTCACAAATGTGTGAACTTGAAAACCAAATGTGGAGTTTTGGACTCTTTTGCAAAAAGGACCCCAAGTTTAATTTCTAAACTAAGTCTGAAATCTGGGTTATAGGCCCAACTTTGGGGCTGTATAGCTTTCAAAATAATGAGAATTTATATGAGGTCACCACAGCAAAGTTGTAACCTGATTGTAGAAGAACAACTTTGTTTAAGGTGGTAAGCTCACTTGTTGAGAACAATTCAGAGATAATCATGCCTGAAGTTGCTCTGTCAGGCTGGTTTCAGAAAACTGAAGACTGAACTTGAAGACAGAAGTGGTCACAGTGAGACGAGGCCATGTTTGATGCGCCATAGTTTTGAATTCACTCGGTATTAGTCCAAGAATCCTATAGTTGGTTTGAAGACTGATATATGGTGAACAAATCTTAGTAAGGGAGATTGCTTTGTTCTTGACAAGAAATTGGAGATTAAGAAGAGAGAAGGGGGTCGGTTCAGGTAACTGAAGAACAACGGCCATGGTACAGTAGACCATTAGAGATAAGATCGCCAGCTGGCTTGCTCGTCGCCGGTGAGTCGCCGCCGGTGGTCGATCTCGTGCTACGATTCGTGCATCGGGACAACGGATAAACTTGACCGGGTAAAAATCCGAGGCACGATTGAGCTCCGGCTAAGACCGCCGCACTTCACCCCAGCTCATCGTCGAGTATACGGCCTCGTCACCGATAAGCCACCGTCGTCGTGCACCACGTGTCCTAGCGCGAGACTCCTTCGTGGTGACTCGTTAGCTGCATGTCCGGCGATCACCGGAATCACTGCCACGGTGAGAGCTACTTTTTCCCCCGCACCGAGCTCATCGGCCGCTAACACCCCTCAGCCGAATTCGCCACCGACCCTCGATGCGTCTATAAATTGTGGATGCCACGGACTCCGTAGGATAGTTAGCTAACCGACCACCTCGAATCAGCCTCAATCATTCACTGAGAGCCGCGAATTCGGAGTTCTCCCCAAATCAGTTTCCGCCGCCGTGAAACCAACCTCGCCGTGGCCTGAGCAATTTAGGTTAGTACAAACCTTCTGCTCCTTCGTTTGAGTGATCTCACATACCCGTGATGCTCGTAGACCCGCTCAATTGAACTAAACCATCATCAATCATCGGGAACGCGCTGGGTTAGCCGTAGTGCGTTCTGTCCTCGTGGGCAGAGCCATATGGATCACTACAGATGAAATTGATTGGGGGGAAACCATTGATAGGCCGTGAATTTGGTGTAGACCGCTCAGTAGCTCCTATCCTTGCCCCGTTCGGCCGGTCTGCCGCTCGCCGGAGCGCGGCCGTGCTCGAACGCCGTCAGGGGCTTCAAGTTGTGAATTGACCAGAACCCGAGGGCTTTTTCGTAAACTGTCAGTGACTGAAAGTAATAGTAAACGGATTTATTTCTGATTAGCCGTTAAGCCGAGGACCTCTGCGCAAAGTCGCCTCGCGGGCGCGGCGCGCGCGCGAAACCGCTTGGGCCTGGGCCGCGGGATTTGAAATCAGCCCAGTTCTGTTTAAAAGCTTTTTTTTCTTTTATAGCAGAGCTTTAGAAATGTGTAGAAAAATGTAGAAAAATGCTAAAATTATGAGACCAATTTTCCTAGGTTTGTTATTTTCCATAGAATTTATTAAAAATAGTTTCATGATTTTTAGATCAAATAGGGAATTTTAGGGTATTTAAAATAGCCTAAACTATTGATTCTGGATTTTTAGAGAATAAATAATAAGTCCAAAATTTCCCAAACTTTTTATGTGAGCTTATCACATTATTTAGAAGCCATGGGTAGAGTTTGGTTTGATTTGGGCCTTGTTTGATCACTAAACCCAAAACCACCCCCCCTGCTCCATGAACTCCTTTACCGACTCCGGAAACCCTAAGTTCCCGGAACTCTGTGAAGGAAAGTTGTATTCAAGACAAAACTAATAAGTTTATGTTATCTTTGCATCCTCATGAGCATTCCATGACATCCATCCTTATGTATGTATATGGTTATATTAGAGCAAGAAGAAGAAGAAGAAGTTATTGAAGAGGGGATACCACCCACCTCTGATCCTCAGGCAGACAGCTGCTTCTATTTTGATATCTGTGGATCCGAGCCAGACCCATCTGATAACAAAGGCAAGCCCCGGTGCATTTGCCACTTACCTTGATGTTTTTAAAATCTTTCTCACTTACTTGCTGCATTAGGTGATAGGAGTTGATTGATTAAACAATTCTTGCATTGCCTTCCTTGATTTTGATTACCCCCCTTGAAATCCTGTTTTTACAAAAAGGTTTTACTTTGCTTAGTATTGCTTGAGAAAAACAAAAGGATTTGTTTTACAAAAGATGTTTGGCTAAGTGGGAGGGATGTTTTCGAAAATAAAACTTGATGGTGGATCCATCATGGCCATGATGGGTCCAACATCGGAAAAGATGTACCTCTGTCAGGTACCAAGTTTTTGGGTTAAAAAGATTAAGCTGAGACCGGGCGGGTGACTTGCACGAGAAGAGAGTCTCGGTGTAGTGTCTCCGTCTGAGTCGATTAAGGACCGTCTCGATGTAGGCTTGATGATCGAGGACCCTTTAACTGGTCACATGCCTCGTCATGGGTAAGCCTTGCCTCGGGTAGACTAAGGCCGGAATAAGATAACACGAAATGGGAGTGGAGCGGTGGCGAGAGTAGCGTGTACCCTCCGTGGCAAGAGGCTGGACGGTGGTGTATCTGTGCTCTCGGTTTGCGTGAACCTGATCCGGTCTTAAGAACCCCGGTGGCGGGTTGACATATGCAAGGGTTAAGTGCTACATATGTCGTGTGATTGGAGATCCTCAGCTGAGTATAATCGATTCGGATCGCCGTACCTTCACGGTTATGAAGACTTGGTCACTGCCCTACACGTAGCTTTCCATTAAAGATGATGGGCTTTTGGTTAAGAAAATGGCTAGTGCAGGACCAGTGATTGAACTAGGATAGAAAGAACTCTAGCACAGGTAATCCTACCTAACTTGACGAATAAAATTGGATTTTTAAGGATCCACTTTAGTAAGCATTTCTGCAAAACAGAGTCTTTGACTATTGGAAAGCCTTACCTTGACTCCCATATATCCAGCATACCCTTGAGAGTCTTTTCCTTAGTCGGGTAAGACTTGCTGAGTAATTCCATACTCAGGGTTTATCCCTTTGTTGTTTTTAGGTGGGGAAGTAGCAGACTTCTGCTGCTTCTGTGCTAAGGTGGTTCCCAAGGATGAAACCCAAGACTGAAGTGCGGGAGGACTCAGTCCTCCATCTTAAGATCTTTTATTTTTAGTCCTTCGGGAGAAGTTGTGTTTCCCTGGTTTGTATAATTAATACTTTTATGCACTCGTTTTTAGACCTGGTCTGTAATAACTTAACTTGAGCTTACTTTGGAAATAAATGTATGATTATGTAATCGCTTCCGCATATCTTTATCTCCGATGATCTGTAATGTCTGCAAGACGGGTGAAACGTTCCTGGTGAGGTAAGGAAAGATACCGAGCTTGTCAAGTAACTTAGGAACATCTACAGGGTGTCTGATGTCTGTTAGACAAGGACAACTGTAGGTGGGCCTGATTACTTGGGAGGTTCCGTCACACATCCTCTAGGTGACGGCGCTTCGCGCGCTCAGCCCACAACTGGGCGATCTCAGCACGAGCCCTACTTAGGTCATCTAAAGCATGGTCCAGCCCTGTGTTTAGCATGGCGGCTAGGTTGACTGTGCTGCTCAACCTAGGATTGTCCTCACCAACAGGTGAGACAACCACTCCTCCTATGCTTCCAGATGGACGGTGGGGTAATACCTCAGGCCGAGACCATCAGCCACCCCATCGAGCACTGAGCAGTAGTGCGAAAGTGCACACCATGTGGCATCCTGCATGGCCGCCTCAACTGAGTCCCGCTTAGAGATAGAGTAATGCTCTGAGCAGACCTCCGCACCCTGGATACTGTTCTCCGGACGGCGCACCAAACAAGTCGCCTCCCAGCGGTCCGGGTAAGCCCCGTGACTGTGCTGGAAGACAACACAGCGATACTTGATAGACCAGGTACGCCGGTCAAGTGCCTGGCGCAACAAGGTGTCGAGCGCATCGTGGAAGTGACACCCGCGAGCGGCGTCACGAGTGATGGGTCGAGCAACCCATCCCTCCGGCTCCTGCTCCTCTGAAAGGTCGGTGCTGTGACTCGAGCTACTATCGTCACCTCCGTCGTTGGGGTCTCCTCCAGCAGCTACTTCAGCGACCGGGACGCCTAGTGGTGGTGTAGGGGGCGCCTCTAGCGGGGGCACAGGGGAGAAGCTCCTCACAAACTCTACCTCCTGCTGAGGCGAGGAAGAAGAGCCCTGCTGCTCCAACTCCTGTTGCCGACTCTCCTGCTCCTCGTGCAGGTGGTGGTGCAGCCTCTCCAAATGGTTGGACTGACCAGTCACCGGACGGCGAAGCAGACGCTCCGCGAGACGAGAAGGCAAGAAAGGAATGACTGACTTCCGTGCGGTGTGTCTAAGACGAGCCATCTACAAAAGACATCGTAAGCATAAGAGTGAGAACAAAGCTAATATGACCAGCAAGTAGACCATAAAAAATTAGGAATCAGAATAAAACAAAATTTTCAGGAAGGTATAATATATAGAACAAAACATAAATTTGGTCGATATGACCAACTTTTGAAGGGATACCAAAGTCAAGGTGATAATAGAGGTCTATAGTCCTTAGAACAACCATTCTATTCTAGGTTAGCGGTCCTACAGTCAGCACGACTTTGATACCACTTATGTCACACCCGGTTTTAGAAGGCAAACCGAATGTGAACCATGTACGTGCCAGCATCAGCAATTCACGCACACAGCAGTTACATAACCGAACATCATCACACAGTGCTCGAATAATAACATAAAAGATAGTAATAGTCGATTACATCATGATGTCCGAGACATCCACATAGTCTTTAACAATTATCAAAGTGCGAAAACGAAACGTAGATACACACGGCCTTCACAGGCAGCCGACTGGAGGTTTGCCGCTAACCCACGCCTAGAATTCATCATACTCTTGGAACCCCTGGAGCTCTTCCCCCACGACTTCATCTTATCCTGAGCAGTGGTTGCAACGTGGACAATCTCGGGGGGGTTTTGTGTGTAAAGCAAGGGTGAGTACACATCAACATACTCAGCAATTGTCCCGTTTGGCTATAGTGGACTAGCTTTATGTGGGGTTAAGTCAAGCAGTTGCTTTTAGTTGGTCAGGTTATGATTACTAGTAGAGAGCCACGTTTTAGCATTAGCCCAAGTTGTTAACCCAAAAGTACCCTTTCCAAACGGAAAGAATACCAGAAAACATTATCATAAGCATAATCAAAATCATTATCCTCGTCATCATTTGTAAACCAAACATCTCTGATCAATGTATCTCTAATCAATGGAGCTCCCTTGGCCGCTCATAACCGCGAGCACGGCTGATATATCAGTTTCATAACACTCTGCAGAGGTTACGCACTTTACCCACAAGTCGTGATTCCCTTTTACCTCGGGCCGATCAAACCCTTAAACACTACCAAGGTGAACAGGCAGGGTTTCACTACGTAGCCTTTACAAAGATTCCCTGAGGCTGTAGCCGCCCGTTAGGTTTCCTAAATGTACCGCACTCCTCCCAAGGGGCAATCCACCCTTGGTAGAGCGAGCCGCATACACCGAGCCCCATTGACGGCACGATGGCGAAGCGAACTACACCCCAGTTCCTCTAATTATTCAGCTAAGGGTGTCCCATACCACCCTCATGGTTGCACTGTTTTCCCGGGCGGTCATCCAACGAACCAGTCTGTAACACCCCGGGATCCACAAACACCCCGAAATGCTACTAAAGTACACAACTAACATTCATATATAAAATTTCGACAGCATCTCCTTTGGAAATTTGCATAAACATGGAAGCAACAGAGTATAAACAGATATCATGATAAGAAAACATACTAGACATTAATAATCTGCTAGCAATGGGAAGACAACCATAACGACATGAACTGAATTAACTAGTGTGCACGACTAGTTAAAAACAAACATCCTTGATAAGAAGTTTCTAATTAAATCATGGTTGTGTCTGGGCAGCGTTATTATGAGAGTGAAGGTGGACGTGTTGCTACTTCCCTCATTCCCAACATGAATCAAGTACCTGCATTGAGTAATGCAAGAGTGAGATTAAACATCTCAGCAAGTAAATTGTTTTGATGAGATATTTAAACCAAAAGAATTGAATTAATCAACATTTTAAATGGATCACAATTGAGATCAGAAATACTTGTAGATATAGAACTCAATAGTCCCAAAATAACCAATGCCATCTCATTTCCTCGAACGACCACAATAGGTTGTATAACACTTCCCTGCATCAACAATACCTGCAAATATCACTTCAATGTATGCATAGGAATGCAATGTGTAAGTCCCTGCCTTCATATGTAACACCCTGAATTTGGGGGTATAAAATTTCTTTGCTCATATTCACAAATTCAGGTGTTACTTCCTTTTCTCATCCTTCCTCATTCTTTTCTCTCTCATTTCTATAGGAGCTAAGTGCTTATTTTACTTGTAATTATAGTTTATTATGTTAAACCCTAAGGGAGTATGAATTGTTGCATCATGTTGAACCCTAGATTTCACTTTTGCTTGGTGCATAATTCTTGGAAGGTTTGGTTTGAATTTGTGGCTTGTTTGAATTTGAATCAAATGGAGAAAATAAAAAGAAAAGAGAAAGGAAATTCCAAAATAAAAGAAAAAGGCAAAGCAGCCCAAACCCGCCGCCCCCTCAGCCTTTCGGCCCATCAGGCCCAGCTCGCGCGCGCGCCCTTCCGCTCCTTCTCTCTCTGCGCAGCGGGCCCCGCCTGTCGGCGCAGCGGCCTCCCGTGCGCCCGCTCTCCCTCTCTCTGCTCGGCCAGCCCCACCTGTCGGCGCTCCCGTCCCCCCCGCGTGCGCCCGCCCCCTCGCTCTCTCTCTGCTCGCGGGCCCGGCTTGTCAGCTTCGCCGTTCTCGCGTAACCGCCGCCGAGTCGCGCGCGCCCGCGGTCTCCGCGCCCACGTCGCGCGTGGGGAGCTCACCCCAACCCCGCCCTCGGCCACTAGAGCCCCGAGTCCCACTCGCCCTCGCCCCCTCCCTCATTTGCGCACCAACCGGCCCTCTCTCTCGCCCTCTCCCTCGCTGCGCGCACGCCCGAGCGCCATTGCCGCGATCCGCCGCCGCCCGAGCTTGTTCCGTCGTCGCCGTTGGAGCTCCGCCGCGTCCCTTGTCACGGTGAGCTCCGCCCCGACGCCCGCGACCCGGGACGCGCCCCAATTCCCTCTCCCCCTCCCTATTTCTCTCTGCCCGCGCTCACCCGTCGTCCGCCGTGCAGCCGCCGCCGTCGCCCCGGGCCACCGTCGCGTCTCCGTCGCCGCCAAGGAGTTCCCGGAGCCCGCCTTGAGGTAAGGGACCTCTCCCGCCCCTATCGCCCCTTGTTTTGCTCTCTGCCGTGTGTAATTCCTCGCCGGAGTAGAGTAATCCCGCCGCCGAGCCGCCCCGCCGTGAATCGCCCCCCTCCGGTGCCCCTACCCCGACCCAGACCCTACCGGAGAACTCCCCGCGCCCTCCCCGACCTCCCCGGCCACTCAGGTCGCCCCGGGAGCCCGCCAGGCCCCCGCTCCCCTCGTCTCCGGCGAGCTCCTCCGCCACTGGCGCGAGCGCCGCCGCCCCAGCTAGCCGTAGGAGAGGCTCAGCCTGGCCACCCAATCCCCGCCGTTCACCCGAGATCGGGCGGCCCTGATTTAATTAGCCCCGCCTCTCTGTCCGCCCGACCCCGCTTGTCAGCTCGCCCGCGCGCTCGCGCTGTCCGCCCGGCCCCGCCTGCCAGTCGTCCGCGCCCGCTCTGTCCGCCCGGCCCCGCCTGCCAGTCGTCCGCGCCCGCTCTGCCCGCCCGGTCCCGCCTGCCAGTCGCCCGCGCGCTCGCGCTGTCCGCCCGGCCCCGCCTGTCGGTCCGCCCGCGCGCTCTGCCCGCCCGGTCCCGCCTGTCAGCCACCCCGAGCCACCGCGCGCCCGCGCGCCCGCCGCAGGATCTAATCCTGGCCGTTGATCTGAGATCTAACGGCTGTAAGCGCCCGATACCCCTTCGCCCGCGCTTTTTCTTAAAGAACCCCCCGGTTTTCTGGATTTTGCGCCCGCCGTCCCTGGTTTCTCGCAGTTAAGTCCTCAGCCCTTTTACTTAATTCAAAATAGGTCCCTAGGGCATATTCTCAACCCCTAAACTTGTAAAATTCATAACTTTGCCATATGAACTCCAAATTAGGTGCTTCAAATTGCAAAATGTTCATAAAATTATTATCTATCTGATTATGCACTGTTTTCCTGCTGTTTCCATGCTCCAATTAATGGTTAATCTTTAGGATAGGATTAAGGTTATTGGAACTCTATTTTGGGATAAATAAAAGGTAGTAGACTTTAATAAAAGTTGGAGCACTTAAGTTTATGGACTCAAACCCTTAAGTTTAGGAACTTAAACCAGATAATTATTTAATTCCACCACTGACTTAAACCTGAGTAGTGGATAATGACTTATTTTGTATAGTCCTCTACCCCAGACCTAGGAAACACCAGAGTGCCTATCCCTTTTCTGTAATGAATTTATGACCACCTTCTGCTGCATATGTTTGGTATATTGTTTTTGTTTGTTATTTCCCAAGTGCATAGTGTGAATGATTGCTTTACGTAGACAACGAGCAGTCTGTGTTTCCCGAGGAGGTTGCAGAGGAAGTCCCTGAGCAACAGTTTGGTGAAGGCAAGTGTCCTCTGACCCATTATGTCCTATTCACTTATAATTTATTGTCCCGCATTACTCAATTGAAACCTAAGGATTGACTAGCTTTCTATTTATCTTACCCTTGTTTACCTTTGGGTTATCATGGTTAGCATTCTGCTATTGCCTTAACTTAATCAATGAACATGATGAGACTATTTATGATACTGTTATCCTGATTATGTTGATGATCTTGTGATACTCTAGGGGGCTCAGGCTGTTTCCTGAGTACCTCTCCGTAAGGACCTGTTCGTTGAGAGACCACCCGGGATAACAGTGCAACCATGAGGGTGAAATGGGGCACCCCTAGCTAAGTAATCAGAGGAACTAGAGGTGTAGTTGCTTCGCCGTCGTGCCGTCAATGGGGTCCAGGCACAGTGCTTGCTCTGCCGATGCTGAGTGCCGAGGTTCTTTCGTTTTGCTTTTGTTAGTCACTCTCCTGCGGGGAGGAGTACTGTGTTTATCAAACTGGAGAAACCTAACGGGCAGCTATGATCTCTAGGGAATCTTTGTAACGGCTACGTAGTGAGACCCTGCCGGACCACCTAGGTAGTGGTCAATGGGGATTAGCTCTCCCCGGGCAGAAAGGGAATCATGACTCATGGGTAAAGTGTGCGACCTCTGCAGAGGGTAGTGAAACTGATATATCAGCCGTGCTCACGGTTAAGAGCAACCTTGGGATCCTCTTTGATTAGAGATACAAATGGTTCGAGATACAAGGATTATGTTATGATTTTGGTTCGAGTATGATGATGTTGTTCCTCGATGAGGAAAGGGTTCATGGGCTGGTTAATGATAAAATCTGGCTTCTACTAATGATAAATACCTGACCAACTAAAAGCAACTGCTTGAGCCTAACCCCCCCACATAAAGCTAGTCCACCTCAGCCAAACGGGACATTTGCTGAGTACGTTGATGTGTACTCATCCTTGCTTTACCACCAAACACCAGGTTGTCCGCATTGTAACCACTGCTCAGGAGAAGGTGAAGTCGTGGAAGGAGACTTCCAGGAGTTTCAAGACTACGACGAATTCTAGGTGTGGGTTGGCGGCAACCCCCAGTCAGCTGCCTGTGAGGGCCTTATCTTTACTGCGTTTCGCTTAGCACTTTGATCTAACTGTTAAGTCGATGACTATGTGGATGTCTATGACTCTGTGATGTAATAAGTTTTTACTCTTTTATGTTATTATTCGAGCATTGTGCGATGGTGTTCATTTATGTAATCGCTGTGTACGTGAGTTCTGATCCTGGCACGTACATAGTTCGCATTCGGTTTGCCTTCCAAAACCGGGTGTGACATAAGTGGTATCAAAGCCGTGCTGACTGTAGGACCGCTGACCTAGAGTAGCACTGGTCGTACTAAGGACTATTGACCTTCTCTCTCACCTTGACCTCTGATGTTACTTCAAAAGTCGGTCATCTCGACCAACCCTATGTTTCACTACATATATATATATATACTATATTATACCTTGTAAAATTTTTATCTTATTCTGTCTATGGTTTATTCACTTGTCATATTAGTTCTGCTCTTACTCTTATGCTTACGGTGTCTTTTGTAGATGGCTCGTCTTAGACACACTGCACGTAAGTCGGTGATTCCTTTCCTGCCGTCTCGACTTGCGGAGCGTCCCCTGCACCGCACCGTGTCCGGTCAGTCGAGTCACCTGGAGAGGCTGCACCACCGCCTGCGTGAGGAGCAGGAACGCCGACGCCAGCACAGAGAGCAGCAGGGCTCTTCCTCCTCATCCCAGCGTGAGGTGGAGTCCGTGAGGCCCCGTTCCTCTGTTGCCCAGCTGGAGGCGCCCCTTGCACCACCGCGGGACGTCCCGGCTGTTGGAGGAGGACCTGGAGGAGATCCCGACGACGACGACTCAGACCACAGCACGGAGTCTTCTGAGCCGCAGGAGGCGGAAGGATGGGTCGCCCGACCCATCACCCGCGACGCCGCTCGCGGTTGCCACTTCCACGACGCACTCGACACCTTGCTGCGCCAGGCTTTCGACCGGCACACCTGGTCGATCGAGTATCGTTGTGTAGTCTACCAGCACAGTCGCGGGAGGTACCCGGACCGCTGGGAGGCTACCTGCCTAGTTCGCCGTCCGGAGGATGACCTCCGGGGTGCGGAGGCCGTTTCGGAGCACTATTCCATCTCCGAGAGGGACACTGCAGAGGCGGCTATGCAGGATGCAGCACGACGTGCACTCTCCCAGTACTGTTCCTTGTTCGGTGGCGTGGCCGACGGTCTTAACCTTCGGTACTACCCCCGCCGCCCTACTGGCAGCACAGAGAGTGTGGTTGTCTCACCTGTTGGTGAGGCTAACCCTAGGTTGAGCAGCACAGTCAACCTAGTCGCAGTGCTTAACACTGAGCTGGACCACTCTCTGGACGAGCTGAGCAGGGCTCGAACGGAGATTGCGGAGTTGCGTGCTGAGCTGGCAGAGCGCCATCACCAGGAGGGTGGTTCTCCCGCTCCTGTTGGGACTCAGCACCCATACCGCTCGCCGCCACGTGGTCACCACACCTATGGTTCCCCTGTCTGTAAGACCAGGATAGATCTGGATCCTTAGATCGTTAGCGTCGAAGTTTGTAATAATTCTTAAGTCAGATGTCTCAGTCTTAGATAGTTAGTTTAGTTTGCTTATCAGTTGCTTCCATTTAGTTTAGTTTGCTTATCAGTTGCTTTCATGCTTGTTATGATGAACTTGTGCTGGATTCGAATCTTTGTAATGACTGTTGCCAACCTGTGGGTTTCCCCTGCAGTTTGGCATAGCTAGTAATGTTAATGAAGTCAGTTATTTAGTTGGGAAGCCATTTACTTCTACTTTCCTTTCTATCTGAGAAGCTGTGTTGAATCATTATGAGGATCAGTGAAGCTCTTTGTTCACTCAGTGTCATGAAGAATTCTGTATTCTCTTTTCTTATGCTGGAGGGTTGTAAGATCAACGCTGATGTATGAATGTCTTCCACAGATGTCTGACAACAGGCGCCGATGCAACAGGCGTGCTCAGCAAGAGCAGCATGACCAGCAGGAGGAGCAACCGAGGCAGCCTCCCCCACCACCCCCGATGACAGTGGAGCAGATGTTCTTGATGCAGACTCAGGCAGTGCAGGCCATTGGGCAGACTCTGGCAGCTATGCAGCAGGCTCAACAGCAACCCCAACCCCAAATGCAAGTGCAGATGCCCCAGATGCCACGGGATAAGCGTGGTGAGTTCATGAGAGGGCACCCTCCTACCTTCGCCCATTCCGCCGACCCCATGGATGCAGAAGACTGGCTGCGCGCAGTGGAGAGAGAACTGCGCACCGCTCAATGTGACGACAGGGAGAAGGTTCTGTATGGCCCCCGTCAGCTAAGGGGAGCAGCCCAGTCCTGGTGGGAGTCCTACCTCGCCACACATGCTGACCCCGAAGCCATCACTTGGGAGGAATTCAGCGAGAGTTTCCGCAGGTACCATGTGCCAGAGGGACTGATGATCGTGAAGAAGGAGGAGTTTCTGGCTCTGAAGCAGGGACCCCTGTCTGTTAGTGAATACAGAGACAAGTTTCTGCAGCTATCTCGTTATGCACCTGAGGATGTCAACACTGATGCTAAAAGGCAGTACAGGTTCATGAGAGGTTTGGTGGATCCCCTGCATTACCAGCTGATGAACCACACCTTCCCCACCTTCCAGCACCTGATCGACAGGGCAGTTATGACTGAGAAGAAGCGTAAGGATATGGAAGATCGGAAGCGCAAGATGAGCGGACCCCAGACCGGAGGCATCAGCCGTCCACGTTTCTCAGGCAGTTCATCTCAGCAAGGCAGGCCTGGTCACCTACAGGGATATCAGAATCAGAATCAGCGTCCGCATCAGCAGCAGTTTCAGAGGCAGTATCCACAGCAGCAGCAGTATCGTCAGAACAGCCAGCAAGGGGGTAATCAGTATCAGAAGCAGAACAACCAGGCACCTCGCCTTCCTACCCCAGCAGCAAACCAGAGCAACCAAGCAGCCCCAGCACAAGGAGGAGGCAGAGGATGTTTCCACTGCGGAGAGCAAGGCCACTGGGCGATGCAGTGCCCGAAGAAGGCGGCGCAGCAGCAGACCAACCCCAATGCTCCAACAAGGCAAGGTGTACTGCAGCCAACGACAGGCAATCGTAACCAAACGTACAACCGTGGAAAGGTGAACCACTTGGAGGCCGAAGCGATCCAGGATGCACCAGATGTGGCAGTAGGTATGTTTTCAGTCGAATCTCATCCCACGAAAGTGCTATTTGATACTGGTGCAACTCATTCATTTGTCACTGCAACCTGGGTAGAATTGCATAACATCTCAGTAGAGGCAATGATGCCGCCCATGAGGATTAATTCAGTTGGTGGCAAGGTGCAAACAGATAAAATATGCTCAAATATAAGGGTGGAAATAAGGGGGATAGGGTTCCCCAGTGACTTAATAGTAATAGACACCCCTGGGATAGATGTCATTCTAGGGATGAATTGGTTAATGAGGTATGAAGCGAATATTAGCTGTGACAAGAGGACTGTAACATTGAAGTCCCCGTCAGGAGAAGAGGTAGTGGCTGAGCTAAGGATGCCTAAATCAGCGGAGGGTGTCTGTCACCAGATTTCAGTTGATAGTAAGGAGCCCAACCCGCTCGAGACTATCAAGGTTGTGTCGGACTTTCCGGACGTATTTCCCGAGGAGCTAACGGGCATGCCACCCGAGAGAAAGGTTGAGTTTGCCATAGAGCTTATCCCTGGTACCGCCCCCATTTCCAAAAGGGCCTACCGAGTGTCTGGACCAGAATTGGTGGAACTCAAGAAGCAGATAGACGAGATGTTAGAGAAGGGTTACATCAGACCAAGTACCTCGCCTTGGGCCGCACCGGTGTTGTTTGTAGAGAAGAAAGATGGTACCAAAAGGATGTGCATAGACTACAGAGCCTTGAATGAAGTCACAGTCAAGAACAAGTACCCCCTGCCGAGGATAGAAGATTTGTTTGACCAGCTCAGAGGTGCCAGCGTATTCTCGAAGATAGATCTGAGGTCAGGCTACCATCAACTCAGAATCCGACCCTCGGACATACCGAAGACAGCATTCATCACCAAGTACGGGTTATATGAATTCACAGTTATGTCCTTTGGTTTGACAAATGCGCCAGCTTTCTTTATGTACCTGATGAACAGTGTGTTCATGGATTATCTGGACAAGTTTGTGGTAGTGTTTATCGATGACATTCTCATATATTCCAAAAGTGAGGAAGAGCATGTGGAGCATTTGAAGATGGTATTGCAAAGGCTACGAGAGCAACAGCTGTATGCCAAGCTGAGCAAATGCGAGTTCTGGATTCATGAAGTCTTGTTTCTGGGTCACATCATAAATCAAGAAGGGTTGGCAGTGGATCCAAAGAAAGTGGCAGATATCCTGAATTGGAAAGCACCAAAGGATGTTCGTGGGATCAAGAGTTTCATTGGAATGGCTGGGTATTACAGGCGTTTCATCGAAGGCTTCTCAAAGATTGCAAGACCAATGACAGCGTTACTAGCGAAGAAAGTTGAGTTCAAGTGGACCCAAAAGTGTCAGGAAGCATTTGAAGAACTGAAAAACAGATTGACCACAGCGCCTGTGTTAGTTCTGCCTGATGTTCACAAGCCATTCTCAGTGTATTGCGATGCTTCTTACACTGGATTGGGATGTGTGCTAATGCAAGAAGGAAGAGTTGTAGCATACTCATCTCGGCAGCTGAAGATCCATGAGAAAAATTATCCCACACATGACCTGGAGTTGGCAGCAGTAGTTCATGCTTTGAAGACCTGGAGACATTACCTGTATGGGCAGAAGTGCGACATCTACACAGATCATAAAAGTCTGAAGTACATATTCACCCAGTCAGAGTTAAACATGAGGCAGCGAAGATGGTTGGAACTGATCAAAGACTATGAGTTGGAGATACATTACCATCCAGGCAAAGCCAATGTGGTTGCAGATGCTCTGAGCAGGAAGAGTCAAATCAATATGTTGGCCATGTACCCAATGCCATATGAGTTAGCCAAGGAGTTCGACAGATTGAGTCTTGGTTTTTTGAACAGTACGCAAGGAGTAACAGTGGAATTAGAGCCCACCCTAGAGCGGGAGATCAAAGAAGGGCAGAAGGATGATGAAAGCATCAACAAGATCCGGCAGCTAATCTTAGAAGGAAGAGGCAAAGACTTTCGAGAGGATGAAGAGGGAGTAATATGGTTCAAGGATCGATTGTGTGTCCCCGACCTCAAACCTATTCGGGAGCTGATCCTAAAGGAAGCTCATGAGACAGCCTACTCCATACACCCGGGAAGTGAAAAGATGTATCAGGATTTAAAAAGGAGGTTTTGGTGGTATGGCATGAAAAGAGAGATCGCAGAATATGTTGCCATCTGTGATAGCTGTCAGAGAACCAAAGCAGAGCATCAAAGGCCCGCCGGATTGTTGCAGCCATTGCGGATTCCTCAGTGGAAGTGGGACGAGATCGGGATGGATTTTATAGTTGGCCTACCCCGTACCCGGGCCGGTTATGATTCCATCTGGGTGGTTGTGGACCGATTAACAAAGGTGGCCCATTTCATACCTGTGAAGACCACATACACCGGAGCAACGTTAGCTGAGTTATACATGTCACGGATAGTTTGCCTTCATGGTGTGCCGAAGAAGATAGTGTCAGACCGAGGAACGCAGTTCACCTCTCATTTTTGGCAGCAGCTACAAGAAGCCTTGGGCACCCATTTGAACTTCAGCTCGGCTTATCATCCGCAAACAGACGGTCAGACTGAAAGAACTAATCAGATCCTAGAAGATATGCTGAGAGCCTGTGCGTTGCAAGACAAGTCAGGATGGGACAAAAGGTTACCTTATGCAGAATTCTCCTACAACAATAGTTACCAAGCCAGCTTGAAGATGTCGCCGTTTCAGGCACTCTATGGACGGAGTTGTAGGACTCCGCTGCATTGGGACCAGCCTGGTGAGAGACAGGTGTTTGGCCCCGACATTTTGCGTGAAGCCGAAGAGAATATCAAAATGGTTCGGGAGAATCTGAAGATAGCACAATCAAGGCAGCGAAGCTATGCGGACCGAAGGAGAAGAGAACTGAGTTTCGAAGTAGGAGATTACGTCTATCTGAAGGTGTCACCTATCAGGGGAGTCAGAAGGTTCGGAGTTAAAGGTAAGTTAGCACCCCGGTACGTTGGACCATATCAGATTCAAGCAAAGCGTGGAGAAGTGGCTTATCAACTCGACCTACCAGAAAGTTTGTCAACAGTGCACAATGTGTTCCACGTGTCACAATTGAAGAAGTGTCTGCGAGTACCAGAAGAACAGTTGCCAGTGGAGGGTTTGGAAGTCCAGGAGGATCTGACATACATAGAGAAGCCAACGCAGATTCTGGAGTTTGCAGACAGAGTCACCCGGAGGAATACCATCAGAATGTGCAAAGTCAGATGGGGTCACCATTCGGAGGAAGAAGCAACCTGGGAACGAAAAGATGACCTGAAGGCCAAATACCCTGAACTCTTTGCTGACCAACCTTGAATCTCGGGGGCGAGATTCTTTTAAGGGGGATAGGTTTGTAACACCCTGAATTTGGGGGTATAAAATTTCTTTGCTCATATTCACAAATTCAGGTGTTACTTCCTTTTCTCATCCTTCCTCATTCTTTTCTCTCTCATTTCTATAGGAGCTAAGTGCTTATTTTACTTGTAATTATAGTTTATTATGTTAAACCCTAAGGGAGTATGAATTGTTGCATCATGTTGAACCCTAGATTTCACTTTTGCTTGGTGCATAATTCTTGGAAGGTTTGGTTTGAATTTGTGGCTTGTTTGAATTTGAATCAAATGGAGAAAATAAAAAGAAAAGAGAAAGGAAATTCCAAAATAAAAGAAAAAGGCAAAGCAGCCCAAACCCGCCGCCCCCTCAGCCTTTCGGCCCATCAGGCCCAGCTCGCGCGCGCGCCCTTCCGCTCCTTCTCTCTCTGCGCAGCGGGCCCCGCCTGTCGGCGCAGCGGCCTCCCGTGCGCCCGCTCTCCCTCTCTCTGCTCGGCCAGCCCCACCTGTCGGCGCTCCCGTCCCCCCCGCGTGCGCCCGCCCCCTCGCTCTCTCTCTGCTCGCGGGCCCGGCTTGTCAGCTTCGCCGTTCTCGCGTAACCGCCGCCGAGTCGCGCGCGCCCGCGGTCTCCGCGCCCACGTCGCGCGTGGGGAGCTCACCCCAACCCCGCCCTCGGCCACTAGAGCCCCGAGTCCCACTCGCCCTCGCCCCCTCCCTCATTTGCGCACCAACCGGCCCTCTCTCTCGCCCTCTCCCTCGCTGCGCGCACGCCCGAGCGCCATTGCCGCGATCCGCCGCCGCCCGAGCTTGTTCCGTCGTCGCCGTTGGAGCTCCGCCGCGTCCCTTGTCACGGTGAGCTCCGCCCCGACGCCCGCGACCCGGGACGCGCCCCAATTCCCTCTCCCCCTCCCTATTTCTCTCTGCCCGCGCTCACCCGTCGTCCGCCGTGCAGCCGCCGCCGTCGCCCCGGGCCACCGTCGCGTCTCCGTCGCCGCCAAGGAGTTCCCGGAGCCCGCCTTGAGGTAAGGGACCTCTCCCGCCCCTATCGCCCCTTGTTTTGCTCTCTGCCGTGTGTAATTCCTCGCCGGAGTAGAGTAATCCCGCCGCCGAGCCGCCCCGCCGTGAATCGCCCCCCTCCGGTGCCCCTACCCCGACCCAGACCCTACCGGAGAACTCCCCGCGCCCTCCCCGACCTCCCCGGCCACTCAGGTCACCCCGGGAGCCCGCCAGGCCCCCGCTCCCCTCGTCTCCGGCGAGCTCCTCCGCCACTGGCGCGAGCGCCGCCGCCCCAGCTAGCTGTAGGAGAGGCTCAGCCTGGCCACCCAATCCCCGCCGTTCACCCGAGATCGGGCGGCCCTGATTTAATTAGCCCCGCCTCTCTGTCCGCCCGACCCCGCTTGTCAGCTCGCCCGCGCGCTCGCGCTGTCCGCCCGGCCCCGCCTGCCAGTCGTCCGCGCCCGCTCTGTCCGCCCGGCCCCGCCTGCCAGTCGTCCGCGCCCGCTCTGCCCGCCCGGTCCCGCCTGCCAGTCGCCCGCGCGCTCGCGCTGTCCGCCCGGCCCCGCCTGTCGGTCCGCCCGCGCGCTCTGCCCGCCCGGTCCCGCCTGTCAGCCACCCCGAGCCACCGCGCGCCCGCGCGCCCGCCGCAGGATCTAATCCTGGCCGTTGATCTGAGATCTAACGGCTGTAAGCGCCCGATACCCCTTCGCCCGCGCTTTTTCTTAAAGAACCCCCCGGTTTTCTGGATTTTGCGCCCGCCGTCCCTGGTTTCTCGCAGTTAAGTCCTCAGCCCTTTTACTTAATTCAAAATAGGTCCCTAGGGCATATTCTCAACCCCTAAACTTGTAAAATTCATAACTTTGCCATATGAACTCCAAATTAGGTGCTTCAAATTGCAAAATGTTCATAAAATTATTATCTATCTGATTATGCACTGTTTTCCTGCTGTTTCCATGCTCCAATTAATGGTTAATCTTTAGGATAGGATTAAGGTTATTGGAACTCTATTTTGGGATAAATAAAAGGTAGTAGACTTTAATAAAAGTTGGAGCACTTAAGTTTATGGACTCAAACCCTTAAGTTTAGGAACTTAAACCAGATAATTATTTAATTCCACCACTGACTTAAACCTGAGTAGTGGATAATGACTTATTTTGTATAGTCCTCTACCCCAGACCTAGGAAACACCAGAGTGCCTATCCCTTTTCTGTAATGAATTTATGACCACCTTCTGCTGCATATGTTTGGTATATTGTTTTTGTTTGTTATTTCCCAAGTGCATAGTGTGAATGATTGCTTTACGTAGACAACGAGCAGTCTGTGTTTCCCGAGGAGGTTGCAGAGGAAGTCCCTGAGCAACAGTTTGGTGAAGGCAAGTGTCCTCTGACCCATTATGTCCTATTCACTTATAATTTATTGTCCCGCATTACTCAATTGAAACCTAAGGATTGACTAGCTTTCTATTTATCTTACCCTTGTTTACCTTTGGGTTATCATGGTTAGCATTCTGCTATTGCCTTAACTTAATCAATGAACATGATGAGACTATTTATGATACTGTTATCCTGATTATGTTGATGATCTTGTGATACTCTAGGGGGCTCAGGCTGTTTCCTGAGTACCTCTCCGTAAGGACCTGTTCGTTGAGAGACCACCCGGGATAACAGTGCAACCATGAGGG
The DNA here is from genome assembly GCA_029449295.1 of Zea luxurians. Lineage (NCBI taxonomy): Eukaryota > Viridiplantae > Streptophyta > Magnoliopsida > Poales > Poaceae > Zea > Zea luxurians. Next base: position 19,185,388 of record JAOPSE010000037.1, read on the forward strand.
TGAAATGGGGCACCCCTAGCTAAGTAATCAGAGGAACTAGAGGTGTAGTTGCTTCGCCGTCGTGCCGTCAATGGGGTCCAGGCACAGTGCTTGCTCTGCCGATGCTGAGTGCCGAGGTTCTTTCGTTTTGCTTTTGTTAGTCACTCTCCTGCGGGGAGGAGTACTGTGTTTATCAAACTGGAGAAACCTAACGGGCAGCTATGATCTCTAGGGAATCTTTGTAACGGCTACGTAGTGAGACCCTGCCGGACCACCTAGGTAGTGGTCAATGGGGATTAGCTCTCCCCGGGCAGAAAGGGAATCATGACTCATGGGTAAAGTGTGCGACCTCTGCAGAGGGTAGTGAAACTGATATATCAGCCGTGCTCACGGTTAAGAGCAACCTTGGGATCCTCTTTGATTAGAGATACAAATGGTTCGAGATACAAGGATTATGTTATGATTTTGGTTCGAGTATGATGATGTTGTTCCTCGATGAGGAAAGGGTTCATGGGCTGGTTAATGATAAAATCTGGCTTCTACTAATGATAAATACCTGACCAACTAAAAGCAACTGCTTGAGCCTAACCCCCCCACATAAAGCTAGTCCACCTCAGCCAAACGGGACATTTGCTGAGTACGTTGATGTGTACTCATCCTTGCTTTACCACCAAACACCAGGTTGTCCGCATTGTAACCACTGCTCAGGAGAAGGTGAAGTCGTGGAAGGAGACTTCCAGGAGTTTCAAGACTACGACGAATTCTAGGTGTGGGTTGGCGGCAACCCCCAGTCAGCTGCCTGTGAGGGCCTTATCTTTACTGCGTTTCGCTTAGCACTTTGATCTAACTGTTAAGTCGATGACTATGTGGATGTCTATGACTCTGTGATGTAATAAGTTTTTACTCTTTTATGTTATTATTCGAGCATTGTGCGATGGTGTTCATTTATGTAATCGCTGTGTACGTGAGTTCTGATCCTGGCACGTACATAGTTCGCATTCGGTTTGCCTTCCAAAACCGGGTGTGACATCATACCTCTTAGAGTATAAAACCACACCATCTACAAATATTACTTCAATGAATGCATATGAATGCAATGCATATGTCCTCTGCCTTCATACCTCTAAGGGTATGAAGCCGCATCGTACCCCTCCTCAGGCAACATACGATGCTAAGTTGTACTGGTACGGTCGGACCATAGGTCACGACAAAACTTCATATGCAAGTGAATCATGCAATGTATATGGCATGCTGCATTTATCAATATACTTCACTTCCTTCACATATAATACAAACCTCAAACAATACTTCGTTTACCTTCAGATACAATACAAACCTCAAATAATACTTCATTCACCTTCAGGGGGTGTGAATTAATCTCGTGGGTCATACTCAAATCATCATCATCATCAATATATGATTAAGCATCAATATAATACAATCAAGTAAAGCATCACCATAAAGTTCAATTATGAAAGAATTCGATGATTCTGAATATTAGAGTGTAGGAGATGAAACAACAAGTCAAAACAGTAGCAACCACCGCTACATTCACTTGCCTTCATCGAAGAAGAAAATGTACTAGGCATGATCCATAGTGTAGACACCTGCTAGGGGCATAAAACTTAGTACAAATATTTCACAAACATTTACCAACAATCAACAAATCGCTCCTACACTTGACACCAAGACCCAGTGGAATGACTCTCACCCTAAACCACATTCCAAACAGCAGCAGCGCTGTTTGTTAATTTTGTATCTTTAAAATTATAATAGTGGTGATATCAAAAAAATACTCTAGGAGTTTCTACACAAAATACTCTACAACTTCGTTATTCAATGGATAATTAAATTTTGCCATCTATAAGTTCTAAAACATCTGATAAGATAACTGACTGAATCTGTTTCAGACAGCAGCATAGTTAACTTCAAAATTTGATATCTCCCAAACTACTCAACCAAAAATTATGAAATTCTGCTGGCAGTAAGAAATTTTATCCCTCTACAAAATTCTCCATAGTTGGAAGAGCCAATTCGGCCATTTATTAGATGAAACCTACCAGTGAACCGACCCGCTCATTTTTATCAGGCAAACAGGAACAACCACAGTAAAACAAACATAACTGGAGTTTCAAAATTCATATGAATGCACTCTTTAACAATCTGGAAAGCTTATGAAATTATCTACAACTTCTTTTACCAACTTAAAGTTCAATTCTGTTGATAAAATTGCCTAAATCTTAAGAGAACAGTTTCTGCACAGAATTGTAAGACTGAAAAACTGCTATAATCAAACTGCAATAACTTTCTGATCTGATGTCCGATTGAGGTGTTCTTCGCGGCCACGGAAAGATCTAAAAATTATCTACGACTCATATATAGACTTTTTTTTGAGGCCACTAAGACCACGGAAAACTGGCATGAATAGAAACTGTTGAATCTGCCATTCTACAGAAAACTAAATTCGAGATCAAAATCTAACCTCACATCTAATCCAACCTCTAATCCTTTAATCCCAATGATTCACAACCTCCAAAAGCACATAATTACAGGGAGGAACAAGGATTTCATCCATACCTAGGGTTTTCCCCAAGAAAATCTTCAAGAAGAGATGGGAAAGAACATCTCCTTGATTCTCTCTCCCTCCTCAATTCAACGTGCTCCTCCCCTTCTTGATCCTTGCTGCGTGGGGGAGATCTAGAGGGAGGAGGAAGTCGTGAAGAGGGTAGAGGGCGGCTGCCCAAGGGGAGGAGAGGAAGAGGGAGTGGGGCGGTGGCCAAAGGGGAGAAGGAGAGGGGGTCAGCTAGGGTTGGGAAGGAGGGGGGCTTCCATCCATCAGATCGAGATCAAAGGCCTGAACACGCTCTCCCATCAGAGCTCCCGACCCCAGTGGAAAAAAAATGCCAAAAGATCTACTGTTTCCCTGAGGAATGCCTCCTGAAACTCCAAACCCCAATGCCACAGAACATGAAAGAAAAGAGAAAAAGAAATTTAACCTCTTTTCAGAAAATTGGGATATCAAACAATCCTTACGGAGAGGCACTCGAGAAACCGCTCGAGTCCCCTTAAATGCCACAATATCATCATAATCAAAAGGTGTCGGGTACCGTATACCCCCACCACTCCTAATCACGGCTGGTAAACACCTTCAGAGCAAACCGTGAAGACTGACGGCTCGGGTTAAAGTCAAAGCTTCGTCTACCAAGGGACACAGTCTCACCTCGCCCGAGCCCGGCCTCGGGCGGAACAGTGATCCCGGACGAATCCACGTCTCGCCCGAGGGTCTCCTCAGACAGTGAGCGCACCCACGGCTCAGCCAAAGGCAAGCCTTGTCGTGCAAACGACTTTGGCCAAATCGCCTTACCAGCCCACCGTGTTGCATGCGCATTTAATGCTGGGGTCGCCTGACACCTTATCCTGACACGCGCGCCTCAGTCGGCAAGGTCGAAGTGACCGCAGTCACTTCACCCTTTCACTGACCGATCTGACAGGAAAACAGCGTCGCCCGCCCCGCTCCGGCTGCTGTGCCAACCACCTGGGCAAAACCGACAACGGTCGAGTTCAGCCTCGGGCGCAACAGGAAGCTCTGCCTCGCCCGACCCTAGGGCTCGGCCTCGGCCTTGGCCTCGGGAGGAAATATCCGCCTCGCCCGACCCCAGGGCTCGGCCTCAGGAAGAGTCACGTCCTCGCCCGACCATGGGTCTCGGCCCCAGCCTCAGCCTCGGAGGAGTCGCCACCTCGCCCGACCTTAGGCTCGAATCAACCGCGCCACAAGGGATGCATCATTACCCTACTCCTAGCTAGCTCAGGCTACGAAGGAACAAGACCGGTGTCCCATCCAGCTTACCCCAGTAACAGGCGATGATGGTTTCTTGCATGCAACCATGACGTCGGTGGTTCTCAAGCCCCTCCGAAAGCAAAGAGACGTCAGCAGGATCCATACAGCACCAACAGCTATACTGCTACAGGGCTCAAGGCACTTCTCCGACGGCCACGATACCACCTCTACAGGACTCGAGATGTCCCCCCAACGGCCACGTCGTTATCTGTACAGGGCTCAGGGCACTTCCCTGCCAGCCATGTTAGCTCCCAGCTACACCCCCTTGTACAGCTGGGCATCTCCTTACGTCTATAAAAGGGGGGTGTCCAGGGCCCCACTGGAAGAGAGAGAAAAGGGGGACAGAGGGACGAGCATACGAACATACGAGCATACGTACGCACGGCAGGAGAGACGAGTAGACGCACGACAAAGGGACGGGAGAAGACGAGCAGGGGCCGGACCCTCTCTCTCTCTCTCTCTCGCTCTCTCCTACTCTCTATCTCTCGCCCTCGCTCTCTCGCAAGGCTTGTAACCCCTACTACAAGCACCCTGGTGTAGGATAATACAAGGCTCATTCCTCCACTTGTGTTCCATCCCGCACCAACCCATCTGGGCAGGGGCACGCAGCGACAAATTTACTCGTCGGTCCAGGGACCCCCCGGGTCCGATACGCCGACAGTTAGCGTGCCAGGTAGGGGCCTGCTGCGTGTTAACGAACACTTTCCCGTTGAGTTCCAGATGGGTAGACTTCAGCAACCTCTTCAGCCCGGGACGGTGCTCCACTTCGGGAGTCTCGAGTTCATGTCCCTCGACGGCAGCTACGACATGGTACTCCTCCCTCCGCAGCACGACGACAACGACAGTCAACGGCTCACCCGGCGGAGGCGACCTCCACGACAGCATCTCCCCGCGGCGGAATAGGAACACTCCGGTCGTCCCCGCCACCCTCCTCGCCGGAGGAGACGGAGATGGGGCAACCGTGGCCATGCAGGAGGCGGCGCCTTATCGACTGTCGAACCAGAGCGAGCCGACAACGCCGGCACTCCTCTGGGGGACATGTCGGGTGTTGTCCTCGCGCCTGGGACAACGACGAACGCCGTTTTCCCGCAACGTGCCAGCCCTAAGCGGACTGACGACGCCAGCACCCTAGCAAAGGACCTACTGGGCGTCACCCTCGTACCTGAGATGACGGTGCGTTCCGTCCCCGACGCGACTTCACCACCGTCCATCGACCAAAAGGTACCGTCCATATTCCACCCTGTTCACTTTCGATTCAGCTTCGATCCACCTAGCGACCCCGCTACGGTGAGCGCTTTCGTAAGGGCGTATCCAAACCTTCCGGGGTACCATATGTGGTCGACCTAGGACCGACTGACAGCCGTCTCAACCTCTGGACCAGCGGGTTCCGAGGAAGAGGACGACCCCGACTTCGGTTGGGATTTCTCTGGCCTCGATGACCCCGGTGCCATGCGGGACTTCATGTCCGCATGCGACCAATGCCTCTCCGGTTGATCTGACAATGGCCACGGCCTTGACGACGAGGGCTACGGCCCAAGTCGCGAATGTTTCCACGTCGATCAGGGAGATCACAACGAAGGCAACCACCTCGGTATGCCGGAGGTTGATGATCCCCCTGGGCTCGCATCTCGCGTTGACATCCCGCGGGAGCTAGCTGTGGTCTCAGTCCCTGCGGGGGGTCGGGACACACAGCTTGAGCAAATCCACGAGATGCAGGCCAAGGTCGACGAGGAAGCAGGGCGGCTTGTGCAGCTCCGACAGAACATCGAACAGGAGTGGGCAGGCCGAACACTCGCCGGAGGAGCCTGTCATTGGGCCCGGGACATCCAGTGTCGCATCGTCGACAATGCCAGGGCAGCGCTGTCCTCGGCCGTCAGCGAGTCCGGCCAGGACCTAGCTGCAGCGGCGATGCTACTTCGAACCATGCCGGAGCCATCCACCACCAAGGGACGGCGTATCCAGGGCGAACTCAAGGATCTCCTGGAAGGTGTCGCAGTTCGACGAGCCGAGAGCTCTGCCTCCCGAAGGCGAGCTAACCCCTCGGAGCATCACACGGCGTCCTCCCGACGCATGCGGGAGGCCTCGGTCCATCCCAAGCGCACATGGGACGAGGCACCTGCCGCCCGGGATCGCCTCGGCAACGAGCATCACCATCGCGATCATCGAGCCTGCCTCGACGAGAAGGTGCGCCGAGGCTACCATCCCAGGCGCGGGGGACGCTGCGACAGCGAGGAGGATCGGAGTCCCTCGCTCGAGCCACCCGGTCCACGAGTCTTCAGCCGAGCCATACGACGAGCGTCGTTCCTCGCCCGTTTCCGAGCCCCGACTACCATCACCAAGTACTCGGGGGAGACGAGGCCGGAGTTGTGGCTCGCGGACTACCGACTACCATGCTAGTTGGGAGGGGCGGACAATGACAACCTCATCATCCGTAATCTACCCCTTTTCCTCTCCAACGCCGCCCGGGCCTGGCTGGAGCATCTGCCTCCTGCGCAGATCTCCGACTGGGACGACCTGGTCAAGGCTTTCGCGGGAAATTTCCAGGGCACGTACATGCACCCTAGGAACTCATGGGATCTCCGAAGCTGCCACCAGCAGCCTGGGGAATCCCTCCGAGAGTACATCCGGCGGTTTTTGAAGCAGCGCACCGAGCTGCCTAACATCACCGACTCGGACGTCATCGGAGCTTTCCTCGCCAGCACCACTTGCCGAGACCTGGTGAGCAAACTGGGGTGCAAGACTCCCACCAAGGCGAGCGAATTGATGGACGTCGCCACCAAGTTCGCCTCGGGTCAGGAGGCGGTCGAGGCCATCTTCCGGAAAGAAAAACAGCCTCAGGGGGAGCCAAAGGAAGACGCCCCCGAGGCGTCCGCCCAGCGTGGCACGAAGAAGAAGACCAAGAAAAGGCGCAAGCGAAGCGCAACGCCGCTGACGCGAATCTTGTCGCCGCTGCCGAGCACGGGAACCCTTGGAAGCCCACTGGAGGGGCCGGCGCGTTCGACAAGATGCTCAAGGAGCCGTGCCCCTATCACCAGGGTCCCGTCAAGCACACCCTTGAAGAATGTGTCATGCTCCGGTGCTACTTCCATAAGGCCGGGCCCCCGGCGGAAGATGGCGAGGGCCAAGGCAACAACAAGAAGGAGGGCAGCAAGGAAGATGAGTTCCCCGAGATCCACAACTGCTTCATGATTTACGGCGGGCAGGTGGCGAACGCCTCGGCTCGGGACCGCAAGCAGGAACACCGGGAGGTCTGCTCGGTAAAGGTGGTAGCGCCAGCCTACCTAGACTGGTCCGACAAGCCTATCACCTTCGACCGAGGCGACCACCCCGACTTCGTGCCAAGCCCAGGGAGGTATCCGCTCGTCGTCGATCCGATCATCGACAACGTTAGGCTCTCCAAGGTCCTCATGGATGGAGGCAGCAGCCTCAACATCATCTACGCCGAGACCCTGGAATTCTTAGGGGTTGATCGGTCCGAGGTCCGGGCCGGTGCGGCACCCTTCCACGGGATCGCACCCGGAAAGCGTATCCTGCCCCTCGGACAGATTGACTTGCCCGTCTGCTTCGGGACTCCCTCCAACTTCCGAAAGGAAACCCTCACCTTCGAGGTGGTCGAGTTCCGAGGGACCTACCACACGGTGTTGGGAAGGCCATGCTACGCCAAGTTCATGGTCGTCCCCAACTACACCTACCTCAAGCTCAAGATGCCAGGCCCAAACGGAATCATCACCGTCAGATCCACGTACCGCCACGCATACGAATGCGACGTGGAATGCGTGGAGTACGCTGAGGCCCTCACCGAGTCCGAGGCCCTCATCGCTGACCTGGAACGCCTCTCCAAGGAGGCGCCCGACACGAAGCGGCACGCCGGCAACTTCGAACCAGTCGAGGCGGTTAAGTCCGTCTCTCTCAACCCCAGCAACGACGCCTGCAAGAAAGTCCGGATCGGCTCTGAGCTCGACCCCAAATAGGAAGCAGTGCTCGTTGACTTTCTCCGCACAAACGCCGAAGTTTTTGCGTGGAGTCCCTCGGACATGCCAGGCATACCAAGGGATGTCGCCGAGCACTCACTGGACATCAGTGCTGGAGCCCGACCTGTGAAGCAGACCCTGCGCTGTTTTGACGAAGGAAAGCGCAGGGCCATAGGCGAGGAGATCCACAAGCTACTCGCGGCAGGGTTCATCAAAGAGGTATTCCATCCCGAATGGTTAGCCAACCCTGTTCTTGTAAGGAAAAAGGATGGGAAATGGAGGATGTGCGTAGACTACACTAGTGAAAACAAAGCATGTCTGAAGGTTCCCTACCCTCTGCCTCGCATCGATCAAATTGTGGACTCCACTGCTGGGTGCGAAACCCTGTCATTCCTCGACGCCTACTCAGGCTATCACCAAATCAAGATGAAAGAGTCCGACCAGCCCGCGACTTCTTTTATCACACCTTTTGGCATGTATTGTTACACTACAATGCCATTTGGTTTGAGGAATGCAGGCGCCACCTACCAGAGGTGCATGAACCATGTGTTCGGAGAACACATCGGCAGAACGGTCGAGGCTTACGTCGATGACATCGTTGTCAAGACGAAGAAAGCCTTCGACCTCCTCTCTAACCTTGAAACGACATTCAAGTGTCTGAGAGCTAAAGGCGTGAAACTCAACCCCGAGAAGTGTGTCTTCAGAGTCCCCCGAGGCATGCTCCTAGGGTTCATCATCTCCAAGCGGGGCATAGAGGCCAACCCGGAGAAAATCGTGGCCATCACCAACATGGGACCGATAAAAGATTTGAAAGGAGTATAGAGGGTCATGGGATGCCTTGCGGCTCTGAGCCGTTTCATCTCATGCCTTGGCGAAAAAGGATTGCCCCTGTACTGCCTCTTGAGGAAGACCGAGTGCTTCACTTGGACCCCTGAGGCCGAGGAAGCCCTCGGAAACATAAAGGCACTCCTTACAAATGCACCCATCTTGGTGCCCCCCGCTGCGGGAGAAGCCCTCTTGATCTACGTAGCCGCAACCACTCAGGTGGCCAGCGCCGCGGTCGTAGTCGAGAGACGTGAAGAAGGGTATACACTGCTCGTCCAGAGGCCAGTCTACTTCATCAGCGAAGTGCTATCCGAGACCAAAATCCGCTACCCGCAGATCCAGAAGCTGCTCTACGCAGTGATTCTGACATGGCGGAAGCTGCGACACTACTTCGAGTCTCACCCGGTGACTATGGTGTCATCCTTTCCTCTAGGAGAGATCATCTAGTCCCGAGAGGCCTCGGGTAGGATAGCGAAATGGGCAGTGGAACTCATGGGCGAAACACTTTCATTCGCCCCTCGGAAGGCCATAAAATCCCAAGTCTTGGCCGACTTCCTGGCTGAGTGGACTGACACCCAGTTACCGACGACTCCAATCCAACCCGAGCTTTGGACCATGTACTTCGACGGGTCGCTGATGAAAACCGGAGCAGGCGCGGGCTTGCTCTTCATCTCACCCCTCGGAAAACATCTTCGCTACGTGATCCGCCTTCATTTTCTGGCGTCAAACAACATGGCCGAGTATGAAGTGTTGGGGGCCTTCGTCCTCCGAAGGTCCTCAAAAACATGATTTGACAATATTTTCCAAGTGAATTATATGAACAGGTATCTTCGGACTCAGATCATGAACATGGAGTACGGTCAGAACGAAGCCCAAGCTGTACGAAGCTGATTACCAAGCTGCACGAAGGATGGTGCACAGCCGAAGCTATGCGCAGAAAGCTTCGTCGCGATAGCAGAAAGGGGGGAACCGACTTAAAGATAAAAAGACTACTTAGGCCTTAATAGATTCCCATAAGTCATTAGCAAATGTAATGGACATGAATGTAATTTTGCATGGGCTGCGTCCCACGCCTATAAATAGGTGAACAGTACTCCCGTACTGTTCACGCTGACTGGTACTCGCTCGTGCGTCACGCTTGTATCTTTGCCTTCTGTCAAGCCGAAGGTACGAATGTAATTCAACATTGTTTTTATTCTTCCATGATTATTTAATAAGAACACGTAATAATGTTATGTGATTATTCATATCATTCTCTCATGTTTCATATGCTTCTCCTTATTGTCAATATAAACTGCAATGATGAAGGTATGTCCTTCATGACCTTCGTCTGAAGATCGTTATATCCTAAGGGAAATAACGCTTCGAAGGACGAGGGGTATTTATCATTAACTTCTTTCTGTGTTGCCTTGTTCTTAATTCATAGCATTTGAGAACAAGTCCCCAACATTGGCGCCCACTGTGGGTAAACTCACTTCCACTTTGAGTTTTTTGAACACCTTCGGAAGCCATAGACCTTCGCTATGGCGCCGAAGAAAGCTTCAGCGACTGGGGCTGCAGCTCTGCAACCGCTGGACCCCAACCAGGAGACTGTCTCTCTTCGGGAGGCCCGAAGCCAGAAGAGGAAGGTCGTCAGCCCGACGCTTCAGGAGGATGAGCTAGACCAAGAGATCAGGGATATGGAGATGCTTCATCAACAGGTGCAGAGGAAGAAGGAAAAGATGGCCAGGCTAGCTGAGCTGCAAAGGCAGATAGACGAAGCTTCTGAAGAAGTTCGCCATCTTACTCACGATGAGCAGAACAGAAGGCCTCAACAAAAAGACCTTCATCAGGAGGGCTTCTTCAACGAAGATGACTGGTATGACAATTTCCATCATGGAAATTTTGTTTTCGATGATGCTTCTCTCCTGTCCGCTGAGCTGCAGGCTACACCTTGGCCTCCGTCCTACAAGCCGCCCAGCTTCCCATGTTCGATGGCCATTCAGACCCGAAGCAGTTTTTGATGAGCTACGAAGCAACAGTATCTTCGTATGGTGGCAATGCTGCAGTCATGGCAAAGTCTTTTGTTATGGCTGTCAGGAATGTTGCTCAGACCTGGTATTCCTCCCTTCGACCAGGAACGATCACTTCATGGCAAAAGCTGAAGGACATGTTGTTAACCAGCTTTCAAGGGTTTCAGACGAAGCCGGTCACTGCTCAGGCCTTGTTCCAGTGCACTCAGGATCATGAAGAATACCTTCAGGCGTATGTCAGAAGGTTCTTGCGTTTGAGGGCGCAGGCACCAACGGTGCCCAATGAAATTGTCATCGAAGCCATGATCAAGGGGCTTCGTCCTGGACCTTCAGCTCAATACTTTGCTAGGAAGCCTCCTCAGACTTTGGAGAAGCTGCTCCAGAAGATGGACGAGTACATTCGTGCCGACAATGATTTTCGCCAAAGAAGGGAGGAGGCTTTCAGATTTTCTGAAATGACCAGGGGTTTCGGAGGAAGATTCTATCCGAGGCATGTCAGGTCCATCCACAACTCTACTCAAAATGATGATAGGGGGAGTCAGCAGAACAGGCCGTAGTGCTCCTCACAGGCTTCGGGGCAACAGCAAACTTTCTTCCGGCCACCAGCTCCAAGAGGCAGAGGCGCCAGGGGCTTCGGCGGAAGATTTGGAGATCAACCAAGGAGAGTATTTTGCTTATTCTATGGTGAAAACAAGGGCCATACCACCAGGATGTGCCATGTTACCATCCAAAAGCAAAAGGAGATAGCCGAAGCTGCAGCGCAACAAGTTCAGCCGAAGCAGGTCATGCATACTGCTTCGTACCATCAGCCTTACATCCCAGAATACGTGGGCAACCATCCTGCAGTTTCTGTAGCTTCGGCGAGTCAACCCCAAGCTTCATGGCAACAGCCTCCGCCTCCACCACCACTGCAACAAGGCCAACAGCTGGAAGGGAGCCAATATGCTCCACACCAAAGGGATCTCAGAGAACAATCTGAAGCTCGCACAGTCAATAGCACTGTGCCAGAGTCGAAGCACATTTATTGACAAATATCCTACCTTGATAGTAGTCTTTTCCATTTAGTTCTATTTTTTGTGTAATAAAGAACATTTTAGTTTTCATGTAATAGTTTCGTTGTTGGTCACGAGGAAAACCTATTTTCTCCACAGGCTTAATTTGCTGAAGCTTAAAAATTTGCGATAACAAGAAGGACCTTCGAATTATTAAAAATCCTTCGAAGTCACAAAAAGTCGTTCTAAGGAACGCAGAGTAAGTTGCTGAAGTCACAAAAAGCCGTTCCAAAGGGAGCGCAGTGTAAGTTTTCTGCTCCAAAGTCGTTCCTAAGGGAATGCAGAGCATACAGCGAAAAGTCAACGCTGATACCGCCTAAGTAAAAGGCGAAGAAGCTCCAAAGACGTTCCTAAGGGAATGCAGAGCTTACAGCGAAAAGTCAACGTTGATACCGCCTAAGTAAAAGGCGAAGAAGCTCCAAAGACGTTCCTAAGGGAATGCAGAGCTTACAGCGAAAAGTCAGCGCTGATATAAAGATATTTTGTGTTTTATGGGGATATGTGTGTATCTTCGGAACAAATGTCATTCACATAACATAGCATCATCACATCATTTTGCATAGCATAAGCATCATACATCATGTTGCATATGGCAAAAGAAGGGGACACAGTATTAACCTTCGAAAGGACGCTTTGAGAAAGTGAAAATCGTGTAAAGTCACGAGGGAATACAATGTTGATCTTCGGAATACAGCTTCGGAGAATATTTTCACGAAGCGTGGATGTGCTTCATCAGAATAGTATTAAAGGAGAATGTCTTCTTCACGAAGCATGAAAAGAAGGGAAGGTGTTTTTTCGCCGAAGGCTCAAAAATGGTATGTATGTAGAATTTCATGCATCGTAAAGAATTGAATAATGAAAAGAGACTTGTATATTACATTCAAGTGTACAAAATATTACATAGATCACACTTCAAATGTTTTTTGTAATAACATCTAGTCTTCTCTTAGTACTACTTCGGCAGCCTCATTTAGAAGTTGTTCAACAACTTTATCCATGATACCTTCGGCCATTTGTTTAATTTCATCATCCCCTTTCGTGTGAGGGTCAGCAGACGACCCAGCAGGTTCTGAGGGAAGAGAATATATGTCTATGTTACTATTACAAACCATAAGCAAGTTCGAAAATCAAAAATTACAACAGACCTAAAAACCACTAGTTGGTACCTATTTGGCTTTTGGGCTCTGCGCTTTTTTCAGCGGCCTTGGCTACTTCCCTAGCATCATGGATACCTTGCTCGCTTCTTCGAATAATTTCCTGGGCCATTTCTCGGCCACCATTGTCCCAGACGTCGGTGAAAAATTTTCCACCAACCTGGCTAGCTTCGGTCGAGGGGTCTTTAATATCTTCAGCAGATAAAGTGGCTTCGGATTGCGCAAGAAGCTTAATATGATCGCAACCTTTCTTCTCCAAAACAGTAGCAACTCCTCTGGCGCCCGAAAAAGCGCAGATGTCACCGCGGCTACTCAGGATTTCCTCGAAGGCCTCTGCTTCGTGACTGATCCATTCCAGTGGACCTTCGGGATTGCCTCTTGAGAAGTTCTCTTCACTAGAGAATGCGCCAACGCCGGCGAAGCTGGATTTTATCTTTTTGACGCATTCTATAGATTTAACGTAGCATTTTCTCTGGGATGCACGAAGCTCCTTAACACTTATCTCTAAATGATTGGCCAGTTGATCGCTAAGCTCTCGTTTTGTCTCTTCAAGCATACGTTCCTCTTTAGCTCTAGCTAGCTGTTTCTGAAGATCTTTAATCTCACGTTTTTGGGCTTCGGCCTGGACCTTTGAGGCAGCTTCGTCCTTTTTTACCTTGTCTACCAATGTAAGCAGAATCTTATCCTTTTCCAGAGCTTCGTTTCTCAGTTTAATAACTTCTGACCGTAGGTTGTTGAACGCAATTTCATAGCTCTCATCTTCGGCATTCTTTTGTGCTCTCAATGCGTTGCTTAGGATTAAACCCTACATGTAAAAAAAAGTTGGTATAAGAATAAAAGAATGAGTTACGAATTATAAAATTTCCAAGCGCCCAATTCCCATACCTTTAGGCTATTATACGCAAGACTATCCGCGAGATCCTCCTTCGTCATAGCGCATAGTCCAGCTTCAAGCTTCGGAAACCCCATACTCCTAGCCATCTCCCGGCAGACAGATAATTCTTTGTTGTCAGGGAGACAGTATAGGAAGTCATCTTCGTTTGTCCCATTGAACACCAGTGCCCCCTTCGGATATTTTAATTCTTTGGCATAGTGGTTGGCTTCATAAATCTCTTCTTCAGATAATTTTTTCCCCGAAGCATGTCGCACAATGTAATCGCATATGGTGGAAGAAGCTTCGGGGGCAGCAGTGTCAATTTCTTCAACCAAAATTGGCTCTGGCATTTTTATTTTTTCTTCGATTTCCAAAGGTTGTTCCTTGGTGGGCTCTGAAGTCCCAGCTTCAACTTCAGGTTGTTGCTTCGAAGCTTCAGCAATTAAAGCTTCAGTAGACACTTCAGAGAGTTCAACAGTCTTCTTTGGAGTTGTGCTTGAAGACTTAATTGTCTCCAAAACATCTAACACGTTCACCATTCTTTTTCTTTTTGGGGTCATCGACGGGCCCTTTTGATTTTTTATTGTTTCAACATTTGCTGAAGGACTTAAGATTTCCAATATTTTTGGTCCTTCAATTCTCGGTTTTTCTGCCTTCTCTGCTGAAGGCGCTTCAGTTTTTTCTTCTATCTTCGGCACTGGAGCTGGTTCTGTAGTTTTAGAGGTCAAAGAGACTTCACCAATAAATTCAGGCACTGTGGCCGGCTCAATAAAACGCGCCCGGTGGGTGAGCACCTTCATCTTTTTTCTTTGCGGCGCTGGCTCGCTAGAGGCACTTGTGGCAACTTCTGTTGCAGGAGAAGTATTTTTTCTTTTACGGCCCAGCACCGGATAATGATAGTCAGGGTAGACAAACCCGATTGCATCAAATACCTGGTTGAGCCTCTTCTTCTTTCGGCCTCCAAAGGTTGCCGATAATGCAGTATTCTCGGCCTTCGAATATACCCCAAGCAGTTCGTCACTTAATGTTTCAATGCTTTTTAACCAGTCATCATCAGGTTCAACAAATTTATCCCCGTATTTGAATGAGTATTTTAGTCTGACTAGTCCACCTTCGTCAGACTCTTTGATGGTCTCCTTCGGCATTTCCCACTTTCCTGCAAGTGGCCACACCCTGAAGGCAATATGCTCTTGGACCAGATCTCTTGTCCCAATAAAAGAGCAGACTACGCCGAAGGCTCTTTGGCATTCTTCGGCCGCTTCATCCATTTCAACCTTCGGCTTTCGTAGTCCGAAGCGTTGCCAAATGGGGCGCATAATGATACTCTTAACATCTTCCTGCGCTGTCAAGTCATTCTTTACATAGAACCACTCTGTCATCCAGGTACCGGGCCACCTCTTCCGAAAGGTTGGCACAGGGCGGCTTGACCCGGAGCGGGCACCGAAGCTGTAACAACCAAAGTTGTTGTGATATTGTTCTTTCCCCCAGGGCTTCGTCTCATATACCAACTCATAAATTTTGCAAAAGCTTTTAGCATTTGGTTCTAAACCTTGGCTTTTCACAGCCCAGACAAAGATTCCCATTCTTATGATAGCTTCGGGAGTAATTTGATGAAGGTAGATTTGAAATGTCTTCAGGACTTCGACAACAAAGCTGCTTAGGGGGAACCGAAGCCCAGCTTTGAGGAAGCTTCGGAAGATCACGACCTCATCTTCTTCGGGGGTGGGAGAAGTCTTTTCTCCAGCGTCAGCCCTCACAATAGATATATCTCGAAAATATCTTCCCCTCATATTGTCAATATGACTCTGCTTAATAGTGGTTTTCCCAAAAACCGAGTGACTTGGCCGCCATGGTCGATCTTCAGACTCTCCCCCGCCGCTTTCTACATCATAACTGTCGCTGTCACCAGTATCTTCAGATAAACCTTCCAAAATCTCTTTGGTAATCTTTTCTGTATTGGTCTTCGACATTGCCTCAAGAAAGCCCAGGTTCTTCTCTTCAGAAAGACTTAGCTTCATCTCGACAACAGCCTTCTTCTCCTCAGACATCTCTTCGGAGAACCTACTTCTCGCTCCCGAAGCTTAAAACTAGGAAAGAAAACAAATATTTTTGGGCAGAAAGTTTTATAAGCAGGAAAGACAGATGGCAAAGGGAGCGTGTCAAATCAAATGTGGCGGGCTCCTATTTATACACTCGATATGACGGAAGCTGTGTGGTCCCAGGTGTCAGTGACTTTTGCTATTCTAGCAAAGGGAAGGTGTTTTTTCGGACCTTCGGCTTAAGGCCTTCGTCCATATCGCAATCTGAATTTATCATTAACAAATTAATATTGCGAGGGGCTACTGTTGGGGGCCTTCGTCCTCCGAAGGTCCTCAAAAACATGATTTGACAATATTTTCCAAGTGAATTATATGAACAGGTATCTTCGGACTCAGATCATGAACATGGAGTACGGTCAGAACGAAGCCCAAGCTGTACGAAGCTGATTACCAAGCTGCACGAAGGATGGTGCACAGGCGAAGCTATGCGCAGAAAGCTTCGTCGCGATAGCAGAAAGGGGGGAACCGACTTAAAGATAAAAAGACTACTTAGGCCTTAATAGATTCCCATAAGTCATTAGCAAATGTAATGGACATGAATGTAATTTTGCATGGGCTGCGTCCCACGCCTATAAATAGGTGAACAGTACTCCGGTACTGTTCACGCTGACTGGTACTCGCTCATGCGTCACGCTTGTATCTTTGCCTTCTGTCAAGCCGAAGGTACGAATGTAATTCAACATTGTTTTTATTCTTCCATGATTATTTAATAAGAACACGTAATAATGTTATGTGATTATTCATATCATTCTCTCATGTTTCATATGCTTCTCCTTATTGTCAATATAAACTGCAATGATGAAGGTATGTCCTTCATGACCTTCATCTGAAGATCGTTATATCCTAAGGGAAATAACGCTTCGAAGGACGAGGGGTATTTATCATTAACTTCTTTCTGTGTTGCCTTGTTCTTAATTCATAGCATTTGAGAACAAGTCCCCAACATGAAGCATTGGTTAATGGGCTGCGCATCACCGACGAGCTAGGGGTTCGGCGCCTCGACGCTCGTGGCGACTTGCAGCTTGTCATTGACCAAGTCATGAAGAACTCCCACTGCTATGATCGGAAGATGGAGGCCTACTGCGACGAAGTTCGACGCCTGGAGGACAAGTTCTACGGGCTGGAACTCAACCACGTCGCCCGACGATTCAATGAGACTGTGGATGAGCTGGCTAAAATAGCCTCGAGGCGGACACCGGTTCCCCCGGACGTCTTCTCCAGGGATATACATCAACCCTCCGTCAAGATCGACGACACGCCCGAGATACCCTCGGCCGAGCCCGAGGTGCCCTCGGCCGCCGAGGGTGAGGCCCTGCGTGTCGAGGGAGAGCGGAATGGGGTCACACCGATCCCGAACTGGCAGACCCTGTACCTGGAATATCTCCTCCGAGGAGAGCTGCCCCTCGACAAGGCCGAAGCTCGGCGACTGGCTCGGCGCGCCAAGTCGTTCGTTTTGCTGGGTGATGAAAAGGAGCTCTATCACCACAGTCCCTCGGGCATCCTCCAGCGATGCATCCCCATCGCCCAAGGATAAGAGCTGTTACAAGAAATACACTCGGGGGCTTGTGGCCACCATGCAGCACCTCGAGCCCTCGTGAGAAATGCCTTCCGACAAGGCTTCTACTGGCCAACCGCGGTGGCCAACACCACTAGGATTGTACGATCCTGCTGGGGGTGTCAATTCTACGCAAAGCAGACACACCTGCCCGCTCAGGCCCTGCAGACGATACCTATCACTTGGTCGTTTGCTGTGTGGGTTCTGGACCTCGTCGGCCCCTTGCAGAAGGCACCCAGGGGCTTCACGCACCTGCTAGTCGTCATCGACAAATTCTCTAAGTGGATCGAGGTCCGACCCTTAACCAGTATCAGGTCTGAGCAGGCGGTGGCATTCTTCACCAATATCATCCATCGCTTTGGAGTCCTGAATGCCATCATCACCGTCAATGGCACGCAGTTCACCGGGAAAAAGTTCCTGGACTTCTGCGAGGACCACCACATCCATGTGGACTGGGCCGCCGTAGCTCACCCCATGACGAATGGGCAGGTGGAGCGTGCCAACGGTATGATTTTGCAGGGACTTAAACCCAGGATCTACAACGACCTCAACAAGTTTGGCAAGCGATGGATGAAGGAGATACCCTCGGTGGTCTGGAGCCTGAGGACGACGCCGAGCCGGGCCACGGGCTTCACGTCGTTCTTTCTAGTCATGGGGCCGAGGCCGTCCTCCCCACGGACTTAGAATACGGTTCCCCGAGGACGAAGGCGTACGACGACCGAAGCAACCAGATCAGCCGAGAGGACTCGCTAGACCAGCTCGAAGAAGCTCGGGACGTTGCCTTACTACATTCGGCGCGGTATCAGCAGTCGCTGCGACGCTACCACACCCGAAGGGTTCGACCCCGAGGCTTCCAAGTGGGAGACTTGGTGCTTCGGCTGCGACAAGACGCCCGTGGGCGCCACAAGCTTACTCCCCCCTGGGAAGGGCCATTCATCATCGCCAAGATCTTGAAGCCCGGAACATACAAGCTGGCCAACGATCAAGGCGAGGTCTACAGCAACGCTTGGAACATCGAACAGCTACGTCGCTTCTACCCTTAAAATGTTTCAAGTCGTTCATATTCCTCGTTTTTACGCGCTTAAATAAAGTCCAACCGTCAAGGAAGGGTCAGCCTTACCTCGGCCAAGCCCGACCCTCCCTCGAGGGCTAGAAGGGGGGACCCCCCTCTGCGTCGAAATTTTCTTCGGAAAAGTTTTCTACAGAAAACAACTTTCGTGCATTTTTTGACTATATCGATAGCAGGGTCCTACGAACGGGTGAGAGAGCACGTAAGCGGCAAGACCGACCGAGCCGAGGGACTCCTACGCCTCCAGGATACGGATACCTCACTCATCGCCTTCCGCGAAAAGTAACTCTCGCTCGGATAATGCGATTCTGCTGCCGACAAACAAGTCCTAAATGCTCGAAACAAGAGAAAAGAAAACGTAGCTTCATAATCTGAATGCTAAATATGTTTAGTCATCGGTGGCCGCAAAAAACATATGCATACTTCAGACGAACTGTTCATGCAGGCTCAAACATTAGCAGGGGGAGGAGCGGCACCCTCGGCGTCGTTTCCACCCTCGGCGCAATCTGGCCCAGCCTCAGACGGCGAAGCGAGCAGGCGCCTCGACCAGCCGCTCCGAAGCCCCAGCCAGCCGTCCCCCGAGGATCTCAGCCCGGCTCACGGTTTCGGCGGCTTGGCTCTGGGATTGGTCCTGCTCGCGGGTGATCTAGCCAAGCCCCAGCTACCGCTGCTGCACCTCCTCGGCCTGGGAAGCCACCTGCCCCCGCATTGAGAAAGCCTCTGTTTGAGCCGACATCGCCTCTGTCCACGCCACCGCTGCCTTCGGCTTTGGCTCATCGCAGAGCGACCGAAGGTTCTAAAACCGAGCCAGAGAGGCTTTAAGCGGCAAGGCCGACCGAGCCGAGAGACTCCTATGCCTCCGGGATACGGATACCTCACTCGTCACCTTCCGCGCAAGGCAACTCACACTCGGTTAAGTGGTTCGGCCACCGATAGGCAAGTCCTAGTGCTCGAAATGAGGAAGAAACACAGCTTTATACACGAATACCCAGATGTTCAGGCCTCGACAGCCACAAAGAACAAATACATATGCTTGGGCGAACTATGCTACATAGACTTAGACGTCAGCAGGACCCTCGGCGGTTCTCCCGGCCTACAACAAATGTCTAAGTCCTTGAAGCAGTTACATTTTGCTCAGGCCAAAACCCAGTATATTCCCCATACGAACGGGACTCCAGTTCCAATCCCGCGAGTATGAACAACCTCCACACCAGGGGGGCCGCAGGATAACAAACTTCAAGCGGCTCGCCGACGACCTCTGCAGCAGCAGAGACAACGACCTCCACCTCGGGCGGCTAAACAGCAGCAGCGATGACCTCATGTAACACCCGGATTTTAGGGGTCCAAAACCCGGGGTTAACATAAACACCAGGTATGCTGGGACCAAGTCTCAAACATATGATGTATAGTGGCACAGGATCGAATGTCACATCTTTATATATAACAGGAGTTCTATACAAAATAAATGATTACATTATAAGGAGACAACGGTCCAGCAACCCAAAGTTGACTGGGAGACGACGACCTAGAACTCTCACGAACTCATCGCAGCATCCTCCATGAGCATCATCCTGCAGTACCTGGTCTTGACCTGTGGTGTATGTGAGACAGCAAGAGTGAGCTCACATACGTTCATCGCTCAACAAGTTGTGGGGAATAATGTGCATGAACTCGCCAAAGGTGGGAGCTCACGTGAAGTGTAAGGCTTACCAAAGAAGATGGTTAGAGCTGAGCATTGCTTTTAGAGTTGGTCAAAATTTTATTAGCAATTACTAAGTATAAGTAAATACCAAACCCAATTAAGTAATAGAACAAAAGTAACAACTTCTCCTGCAATGCAATGCATATGACAAATTGAGTTTAATTCCATAATTTAATCATGTGAGGGTCCGAGCTGCTCATGACCGTGAGCACGGCTAGTATACCAGTTTTACACTCTGCAGAGGTTGCGCATCTTTACCCACAAGCCGTGTTACCCATTTGCCAAGGGGTCATGAATCCCATACACCTCTACCAAGGAAGCGAGGCAGGGTAACACTACGAGGCCTTTACAAAGTTCCACTAGCTTCCGAAAACCCGCTACAGTTTATAGGAAGATCCAGTGCAGGAATCCCTTGCAGGACCGCCATCGCAGCAAAATCCTCCCGAGGGCCTCCCTACACTGACCTCTCCCCTACTGCCCTTGCCCCTTTCGGGTAAGGTAGTCTTCCACTAGCTTTCCTAATTAATCAGCCAAGGGCGTCCCATACCACCCTTGTGGTAGCACTGTTTTCCCGGGTGGTCGCTCCATGTTCCAATTAACATAATGATCTTAACATGAACCATAAATAACAACTGATAACAAAAGTGTAACCATGAATAGTGTATCTCCATACCCAAAACCACATATAGCACTAGCAAGTACTACCCAGAAAGATCAGTGGTAAACAAGGTATAAAGATAGACAAACTAGGGTAACCTGTTGGGTCCCATCAAATTAACCTATGCAGATCATTATGATTAATCAGAACATGGCTGGGTAAAAAGAAGTGATCAAGGGCACAACTTGCCTGGGCCTTGAGATTCCAGGTACCAGGATGATTCTTCAGATGACACGTGACCTCGCACTAGTCGTAGCAATACAAACAAACAGTGTATAGGCAAGATTAACATTACACCAAACATATATGCAAAATACATATTAATAATCTACATATTAAAATAAGATCACAGGAAAAAGAATTATTAATTTTGGAGTTGTAGAATTCAAGTTATGAATTTCCTAAGATTTAAGGTGATTATAATATGATTAAATGATAAATAAATTTTTCTGACAGAGTTCATGTCAAAACAGTGATTCTAAATGGTAGAGAATATTATTACAAAATTTTAGAAACTGGAATGGTTCAATTTGGAGCTAAAATGAATTTTCTATGAATTATCTAAGTTCTAGCAATTATTTTTGTATTAAAAATCTAATTTCTAATTCATTTAATCACTTTAATACTGCACTGGACTGGGCCTCAATTATAAGAAAGGTCAGGGGGCTCTGGGTAAATCTTCTAAGACTCAGAGCACAGTCGTATAGGACGGCGGGTTTATTTCAAATAAGTGGAGGGGCTCTTTAACAAAAGCGCCAGCGCGAAGGGGTATCGGATGAGCTGAGCCGTCCGATCAGAAACGAAGGGCTCAGATTAGATCGACCCCATCCCCAATCGGTACGCAATCCAGTCCGTTGGATCGCAATCCGATGGTTCCGGATTCCTTTACCTTGCATTAAATCCAACGCGTTCGCCCCGCATCGGACGGTCCTAACAAACCCAGATCGAACCGTTTCCCGGCTTCTAATCCTGGCCATCCGACTCCGCATCAACGGCCCCGGTGTCTCCCCCAATTTCTCGCCGAGCGACGGTGGCGCCGCCCAGGGCACACGGCGGAGCACGCCGGCGAGGTATGCAATCGGCCGTTTCCGAACGCTAAACACGAAATTGAACCGGGCAACACGTAAAGGAGGGCAGCGCAGAGAGTTGGGAGGTGAATTTACCGGAAATCGGGCGCGCAGACGGGTTGTGCACGTGTTTGGGCGGCTCGGCGGAGTTCTTGCAACACCGGCGAGGAATTACCGAAGCAAGACCGCCCCGATTCTTCAACTACGTGCACCAAAGCTTCCGCAACGACCCGCCGAAGATCCAGAGCCACGAACGGAGCGAGGTGACGGCGGCGGTCCCCGATGCCCACGGCTCCCGATCTTCCGCGGCGGCACGGTGGCGCACAGCTACGGCGGTGGTCGCGATAGTAGGGAGATAGGGAGGAGAGGCGAGCCCGGTGAGCTTTATACCCGGAGCGCTCCCACGGTCGTTGCACGGACGCCGAGATTACCGGCGAGCTTCGGAGTCCGCGCGCGTTCGTTGCGGCGAGCTGTTGAAGACGAGCCCGACATGCGGACCCCGCGGACCAGAGAGAGGGAGGGAGGAGCGAGCGCGGGTGAGAGGGACTGGGCAGGGGGCCCCACGATGTCAGCGAGAGAAGGAATACGCGGGCGCGGGGGAGCGACGTATGACGCGCGGGCCCGACCTGTCAGTGCCCGTTTGGGCGCGCGCGTGGGTTAAATGGGCCGCGCGGGGGAGAAAGGCCAAGTGGGCCGAATTCCAGGTTGCGGCCCAGGTAAGGTTTTTCTCTTTTTCCATTTTATTTTCTATTTCTTTTCTTCAATTTCAAATCCAATTTGAGTTCAAGTTTAAATTCAAATTTTGTGAAATAACTTGTCCTCAGTTTGAAAGGTATAATTTAATAATATAAGTGTGAAGGATGTTTATCCTGATTTTTATTTTATTTTATGTAGTATTTTTCTTAGTTCTTCCCTTCTCCTTTTATTTTCTATTTTCTATTTTCCTTTCCATTTGAATTTCAAATCAACACAAGTTTAAAGTTCATACACTTAATTTGGATATACATATAGAACTTCAGCATAATGTGCAAAAACCTATTTTATGTATTTCTTTATTTATTTTAGTTCTTTTAGACAAGCTTTTAATCATATAGTAGAATAATCCCTACCTTATTACTTCTAGGGAAATCAGATTTATATTGTAGACTATATATATTAAGAAATAGTTTAACCCTAATTCTTTATATATCCTAACCCAAAGGCAATTTAGATTATCTAAGTGTCTTTAATTATGTATTTTTAACATATTCATGAGTGGAAACTTCTAAATTATGATTATCTTTAAGGAAAGGTGTTTTGATTTAAAATCTTTGAGAATTTTTCCTTGTCTTCACAAGATTGAACTTTAGGGTGTTACAAATCCTACCCCCCTTAAAAATAATCTCGTCCTCGAGATTTGCAAGAACAGGATATATAACCAAGTTATCTCAAAACATATGCACAAAGAAAAAATCTTGGCATGATGCATAATTCATTAGCAATACATAGGGTCAATTAGACCTTATTATTCCAACTAAAATAGTATCTTATCAACTACTAACTAAAGTAACATCTAGATCTTACAAATCATCATAATTTATATCTATGTAGCTTGGTAAAGCTGGTGGTGGTGGTGGAGGTTGTTGTTGTTGTCTCTCCAACCGTGCTTGTCTTATTTCTTGGCGGGCCTGACGTATTTCCTCGCGTTGTTGTCTTATCTGATTCTGCATCTCGGTCACCAGTTCTGTTAATTGTTGTATTACCAGTCTTTGGGTAGCAACCACTTGATCGATCTCAACAGGTGGAGGGTTCGGAGGATTCATTTCTGTTTGCTGTTACGTGATAATCTTTCCTTTCCTGGTATTGACCATGAAAGTTAGAAGCATATGGTAATAGTTTTGCAAAGGAAATTATTCAATAGGCGGAATGAATAAGCTAGTAGCTGGTTACAATCTAAAGATTCTTTGGTAGGGCTTAATCTTTGTTTTATGTCCAGATTGGGGTAACCAATCATATAAGGTGAATATCTAAGGGTAGGATGGAATCTGTCAAGATGGGAGATATATATGGGTGAGATAGACTACAAGATGTAGGTTAAAAGTTTGTTTGTTATTAGGTGGGAACAGAAAGGTTATATCATTCATCATGGGTTGGGTTAGCTCATAGTTGAGTTGATCCAATGTGCTAAGTTAAGTTAATACATGGCTAGTAGGGTCTAATCTCTTCTATCACTAATCTGATTTAGTAGACCACATTAGATTAGATCATAATAGGTTAGATGGGATCTAGATTAGATTGGTATGACTAGTTTAACTAGATATGATCTAATTAATTTGCATTAGATTATGGTTGTTAATCTAGGGTGGTTAAGTATGCTTATTAGGATAACATCAATCCATAATGATAAGATAGAATCCTTTAAGGCCAGTTAGATCTATTAGGATGACATAAAATCTCTTCAAGATAAGATGAGTATCTTTTTAGGATAAGACGGATTATATACATTAGGATAAGTTAAGACCTTTTGAGATAAGATAGATCTATGAGTGTAGGATAGAATCTCTTGAGATGAGATGAATCTATTAAGATAAGGGAGAATCTTTTAAGATAAGATGAATTGGTTAGAATGAGATCTTTTAGGATAAGATAAATCTCTTATGCTAGATATGTTCTAATGGGGATAATCTAGGTTGTCTAGTTATCTTACAAATGCTATCCTTTATGCCCAGATGTATATGCAGATGTAATTGTGGACATTACTCCACAACCCATCACACTCAATCAAAGATCCAAATCATACAAGTATCATAAGAACAAACATTCAAATACATAGACACTTATAAAATAGTTTTGTTTTTGTTCCTAAGATTAGGTCTCCTATTCCTAAAGGTCACTTTAGGCACAGGATTTCAAAGTGTGAAATCCACATTTGTCTTTAGAAGGAAAAGGTAAGAATAATCAGAGTATAGCGGAAATAGATGAGAAAAAGATTAAGATAAGTTTAGAAAATAATCAGAGTAAGGTAAGTAAAGAATGGTTGTCCAGTTCTATCTAGGTTTCGTCCTACAGTCAACATTCCTCTGATACCACTTCTGTAACACCCGGATTTTAGGGGTCCAAAACCCGGGGTTAACATAAACACCAGGTATGCTGGGACCAAGTCTCAAACATATGATGTATAGTGGCACAGGATCGAATGTCACATCTTTATATATAACAGGAGTTCTATACAAAATAAATGATTACATTATAAGGAGACAACGGTCCAGCAACCCAAAGTTGACTGGGAGACGACGACCTAGAACTCTCACGAACTCATCACAGCATCCTCCATGAGCATCATCCTGCAGTACCTGGTCTTGACCTGTGGTGTATGTGAGACAGCAAGAGTGAGCTCACATACGTTCATCGCTCAACAAGTTGTGGGGAATAATGTGCATGAACTCGCCAAAGGTGGGAGCTCACGTGAAGTGTAAGGCTTACCAAAGAAGATGGTTAGAGCTGAGCATTGCTTTTAGAGTTGGTCAAAATTTTATTAGCAATTACTAAGTATAAGTAAATACCAAACCCAATTAAGTAATAGAACAAAAGTAACAACTTCTCCTGCAATGCAATGCATATGACAAATTGAGTTTAATTCCATAATTTAATCATGTGAGGGTCCGAGCTGCTCATGACCGTGAGCACGGCTAGTATACCAGTTTTACACTCTGCAGAGGTTGCGCATCTTTACCCACAAGCCGTGTTACCCATTTGCCAAGGGGTCATGAATCCCATACACCTCTACCAAGGAAGCGAGGCAGGGTAACACTACGAGGCCTTTACAAAGTTCCACTAGCTTCCGAAAACCCGCTACAGTTTATAGGAAGATCCAGTGCAGGAATCCCTTGCAGGACCGCCATCGCAGCAAAATCCTCCCGAGGGCCTCCCTACACTGACCTCTCCCCTACTGCCCTTGCCCCTTTCGGGTAAGGTAGTCTTCCACTAGCTTTCCTAATTAATCAGCCAAGGGCGTCCCATACCACCCTTGTGGTAGCACTGTTTTCCCGGGTGGTCGCTCCATGTTCCAATTAACATAATGATCTTAACATGAACCATAAATAACAACTGATAACAAAAGTGTAACCATGAATAGTGTATCTCCATACCCAAAACCACATATAGCACTAGCAAGTACTACCCAGAAAGATCAGTGGTAAACAAGGTATAAAGATAGACAAACTAGGGTAACCTGTTGGGTCCCATCAAATTAACCTATGCAGATCATTATGATTAATCAGAACATGGCTGGGTAAAAAGAAGTGATCAAGGGCACAACTTGCCTGGGCCTTGAGATTCCAGGTACCAGGATGATTCTTCAGATGACACGTGACCTCGCACTAGTCGTAGCAATACAAACAAACAGTGTATAGGCAAGATTAACATTACACCAAACATATATGCAAAATACATATTAATAATCTACATATTAAAATAAGATCACAGGAAAAAGAATTATTAATTTTGGAGTTGTAGAATTCAAGTTATGAATTTCCTAAGATTTAAGGTGATTATAATATGATTAAATGATAAATAAATTTTTCTGACAGAGTTCATGTCAAAACAGTGATTCTAAATGGTAGAGAATATTATTACAAAATTTTAGAAACTGGAATGGTTCAATTTGGAGCTAAAATGAATTTTCTATGAATTATCTAAGTTCTAGCAATTATTTTTGTATTAAAAATCTAATTTCTAATTCATTTAATCACTTTAATACTACACTGGACTGGGCCTCAATTATAAGAAAGGTCAGGGGGCTCTGGGTAAATCTTCTAAGACTCAGAGCACAGTCGTATAGGACGGCGGGTTTATTTCAAATAAGTGGAGGGGCTCTTTAACAAAAGCGCCAGCGCGAAGGGGTATCGGATGAGCTGAGCCGTCCGATCAGAAACGAAGGGCTCAGATTAGATCGACCCCATCCCCAATCGGTACGCAATCCAGTCCGTTGGATCGCGATCCGATGGTTCCGGATTCCTTTACCTTGCATTAAATCCAACGCGTTCGCCCCGCATCGGACGGTCCTAACAAACCCAGATCGAACCGTTTCCCGGCTTCTAATCCTGGCCATCCGACTCCGCATCAACGGCCCCGGTGTCTCCCCCAATTTCTCGCCGAGCGACGGTGGCGCCGCCCAGGGCACACGGCGGAGCACGCCGGCGAGGTATGCAATCGGCCGTTTCCGAACGCTAAACACGAAATTGAACCGGGCAACACGTAAAGGAGGGCAGCGCAGAGAGTTGGGAGGTGAATTTACCGGAAATCGGGCGCGCAGACGGGTTGTGCACGTGTTTGGGCGGCTCGGCGGAGTTCTTGCAACACCGGCGAGGAATTACCGAAGCAAGACCGCCCCGATTCTTCAACTACGTGCACCAAAGCTTCCGCAACGACCCGCCGAAGATCCAGAGCCACGAACGGAGCGAGGTGACGGCGGCGGTCCCCGATGCCCACGGCTCCCGATCTTCCACGGCGGCACGGTGGCGCACAGCTACGGCGGTGGTCGCGATAGTAGGGAGATAGGGAGGAGAGGCGAGCCCGGTGAGCTTTATACCCGGAGCGCTCCCACGGTCGTTGCACGGACGCCGAGATTACCGGCGAGCTTCGGAGTCCGCGCGCGTTCGTTGCGGCGAGCTGTTGAAGACGAGCCCGACATGCGGACCCCGCGGACCAGAGAGAGGGAGGGAGGAGCGAGCGCGGGTGAGAGGGACTGGGCAGGGGGCCCCACGATGTCAGCGAGAGAAGGAATACGCGGGCGCGGGGGAGCGACGTATGACGCGCGGGCCCGACCTGTCAGTGCCCGTTTGGGCGCGCGCGTGGGTTAAATGGGCCGCGCGGGGGAGAAAGGCCAAGTGGGCCGAATTCCAGGTTGCGGCCCAGGTAAGGTTTTTCTCTTTTTCCATTTTATTTTCTATTTCTTTTCTTCAATTTCAAATCCAATTTGAGTTCAAGTTTAAATTCAAATTTTGTGAAATAACTTGTCCTCGGTTTGAAAGGTATAATTTAATAATATAAGTGTGAAGGATGTTTATCCTGATTTTTATTTTATTTTATGTAGTATTTTTCTTAGTTCTTCCCTTCTCCTTTTATTTTCTATTTTCTATTTTCCTTTCCATTTGAATTTCAAATCAACACAAGTTTAAAGTTCATACACTTAATTTGGATATACATATAGAACTTCAGCATAATGTGCAAAAACCTATTTTATGTATTTCTTTATTTATTTTAGTTCTTTTAGACAAGCTTTTAATCATATAGTAGAATAATCCCTACCTTATTACTTCTAGGGAAATCAGATTTATATTGTAGACTATATATATTAAGAAATAGTTTAACCCTAATTCTTTATATATCCTAACCCAAAGGCAATTTAGATTATCTAAGTGTCTTTAATTATGTATTTTTAACATATTCATGAGTGGAAACTTCTAAATTATGATTATCTTTAAGGAAAGGTGTTTTGATTTAAAATCTTTGAGAATTTTTCCTTGTCTTCACAAGATTGAACTTTAGGGTGTTACACCTCAGGACAGACGCTGCTATGAAAAGGCCCTCGCCCACGTCCCCACACGAGGGGCGAGGACAAGCCGTTAAGGCCGAAGAGTCGGAGGGCGCCGTCCATGGGATCGAACCCACCGACACCGTGCCGGCGAACAGCGGCCGCCCCAAAGCGCACCGGCAGGTCCTCACTCCCGTCCTCGCTGAGGCTATCCCAGAACACGAGTACCGCCCTCGCGGCGTACGACATGCTGAGCGACCCCCCGGTGCAGCTGACGGTGCGTGGAGGACCTGGACGTGGCCAGCCCGCGCGCGGCACGACCGCCGCCCGGGTGGAGGACGGAAAGCTGCACCCTGGCCAGGGAGCAGCAGTTCGCCTTCCCCCGCATGGCTAGAGGATGCCTCCGCAGGGCTGGAGGATGCCCTTCTCCCCCGAACGCTGGGGGAAGAAAAGGGTCACCGACCCACGCGGAGGCGATCCCCCACTCGGTGCGCTCCTTCGCCTCAGCCCGGATGACGAAGATCCTTGAAGCTGAGGGCGAGGCGAAGGTCGCAGCCCGGCTTGCTTCTCCCCACCACCAGGCTGGTGATCATCCCTACGGATGACCATTGGTGAGGGAATGCAGTCGGGCTGCATGACGAAAATCCTTGAAGCCGAGCGGTGGCTGAAGAGCGCCAATCTCCATGAGGCCGCGCTCCTCCAACGACAGCAAGAGCAAGGCGACGCCGGTGCGCCCCATCCGGGGGCTCGAAAGGTGGAAGGGCGCAACACATGAGGGGAGAACGAAGGCATGGCCACTGCCCAGGGGGTCGATCCCCTTTTATAGGCAGATCTCCTCACTTGCACCCCTTAGCGTCGCGGGCAAAGTCTCCACCGACGTGCTCTAGGGTTCTCCCCCTACGACACGGGGGTTAGGCCCCACACGTCGTGCAAGCTGACCCGAGACGCGAAGGAGGCAAACCGCCGCACGAAAGGCATGAAACCGCCCTGCGGTTATAAGCGTCCCCTCATCCTTGCCGGAACCAGCGGACGAAAGGGCGAGCCGCCACGCAGGGAGCATGCAACCGCACCACGGTTATGCACCCTTTCGGCTTCGTCACTTCTGGTGGACCAGCACGAAGGCCCGGTCCCACCTACCATGCAACCGGCGCGACGGTCACTACGTGCGAGGAAACTGCACCGCTACCTGCGCCAATGTCGCGTCTTCTCGACTGCGGAACCAGTGCCGCGACTCGAGGCGGCCCCGCGCGTGACCCAACAGTGCCAATTGGGTGCAGCGGTCACGGGTCAGTCAGCCGCGGGGGTAGGCACGGCAGTTGATGTGGCCAAAAGCGGACTGGCAATAACTGTTGCAATAGACGGGCGGAAGCAGCGGTCAGATCACCCCCAGGCTCACGTCTTTTCCTGAAGCAGCGGGGGAGCCCTCTCCCATGGTGTAAGAACGACGCGCCCATGCCCCGTTCCTCGAACGGCCCGCGCACGCGCAACAGACGCCCCGCGAATCGCCCGTCCTGTCGCATTAACTCCTTGGCAGAGCCAGCAACACCGTTGGCAGGCGAAGCAAGCGACGTTTCACCTCCGCCATAATGGTCGCGTCAAAAAAGGTGCGCCACGATTTTTAAATTCATATCCCCGCGAAGGAAACGGGCCCCCAAGCCCTCCTACTGATCAGGGGTTCGAAGGCTGGCCCCTCGGAAGGGTTTGACAGCCGCCCCAGAGCACTCGGGCTCCGCACCCATTACTGATCAGGGCTTCGAAGGTTGGCCTCTCAATAGGGTTCGACAGCCGCCCCAGAACACGCAGAGTGAGGGATGACCCTGGGTACGTCCGATACATGGCCGAGGCTCGGGCTACGCTCCCGAGGTACCCTAGGACATTTCCGAGACCAGCGGGAACAACTTGTAATGGAATCCCACCGGAGGGAGGCATCGAGCCCTCGGACCCTGTCGAAAAGGGTCCGGGTCCAGCGAATCACCTGCAGGTACTTTTGGAGCGCGCCTCTGGGCCACTAGCCGACCCCTAACGAACGGGGCACGGGCATCCACTCGGATCACCCGTTAGCAACTCACTGGAAACACCATGATCGGTGCCCTCCGAGGGTAATGTGGCTCTCCCCCCCCCCCCTTCCTCCTTGCGAAAAGGCGACGAAGGGGCGTATAATAAAAGTCGGGACAGTCCTTGATCGTCCTCTCGCTCCGTGTAGAGGCTCGAGGGCTGCTCTCGCACCCGGTTACGGCCAAACTGTTGACAGCGTCAACAAACCAGCTCAAAAACTCGGAACCTGATCAAGCACCCGGGCTACGGCCAGGCCACATGGGGGAACAACAGGACCGGCCGAGGCATCACGAAAAGCGTTAAGACCTCAGAGGAGTCAAACCACTCCTCCGAGGCCTCGGGGGCTACACCCGGCGGGTGCGCTCGCGCGCACCCGTCGGAACAAAGTATAACCGAGAAAGGCCGGTCCCCTCACCAAGAATGAGGCAGAGCCTCAAAGCGAGTGTCACCACTCCCCTCAAGGCTAGGGGGCTACTGTCGGGTACCGTAATTAGGGGTACCCCCACCACTCCTAATCACAGCTGGTAAATACCTTTAGAGCAAACCGTGAAGACTGACGGCTCGGGTTAAAGTCAAAGCTTCGTCTACCGAGGGACGCGGTCTCACCTCGCCCGAGCCCGGCCTCGGGCGGAACAGTGGTCCTGGACGAATCCACGTCTCGCCCGAGGGTCTCCTCAGACAGTGAGCGCACCCACGGCTCAGCCAAAGGCAAGCCTTGTCGTGCAAGCGACTTTGGCCAAATCGCCTTACCAGCCGACCGTGTTGCATGCGCATTTAATGCTAGGGTCACCTGACACCTTATCCTGACACGTGCGCCTCAGTCGGCTAGGTCGAAGTGACCGCAGTCACTTCGCCCTTTCACTGACCGATCTGACAGGAAAACAGCGCCACCCGCCCCGCTCTGGCTACTGTGCCAACCACCCGGGCGAAACCGATAACGGTCGAGTTCAGCCTCGGGCGCAACAGGAAGCTCCGCCTCGCTCGACCCCAGGGCTCGGCCTCGGCCTCGGGAGGAAATCTCCATCTCGCCTGACACCAGGGCTCGGCCTCGGCCTCGGGAAGAGTCACGTCCTTGCTCGACCCTGGGTCTCGGCCCCAGCCTCGGCCTCGGAGGAGTCGCCGCCTCGCCCGACCTCAGGCTCGGATCAACCGCGCCACAAGGGATGCATCATTACCCTACTCCTAGCTAGCTCAGGCTACGAAGGAACAAGACCGGCGTCCCATCCAGCTTACCCCGGTAACAGGCGATGGTGGTTTCCTGCATGCAACCATGACGTCGGCGGTTCTCAAGCCCCCTACGGAAGCAAGGAGACGTCAGCAGGATCCATACAGCCCCAACAACTGTACTGCTACAGGGCTCAAGGCACTTCTCCGACAGTTACGATACCACCTCTACAGGACTCGAGACGGCCCTCCGACGGCCACGTTGTTATCTGTACAGGGCTCAGGGCACTTCCCTGCCAGCCACGTTAGCTCCCAGCTACACCCCCTTGTACAGCTGGTGTCACACCCGGTTTTAGAAGGCAAACCGAATGCGAACCATGTACGTGCCAGGATCAGTTATTCACGTACACAGCAGTTACATAACATGGACATCATCACACAGTGCTCAAATAGTATTAAAAGGGGAAATAATAGTCAATTACATCATACGTCTGAGACGTCCATATAGTTCTTACAATAAATCAAAGTGCGGAAAAGAAACGTAGATAACGCGGCCTTCACAGGCAGCCGACTGGGGGTTGCCGCTAACCCACACCTAGAACTCGTCGTAGTCTTGGAACTCCTGGAAGTCTCCTTCCACAGCTTCATCTTCTCCTGAGCAGTGGTTGCAATGCTGACAACCTGGGGGGGGATTGGTGTGTAGAGCAAGGGTGAGTACACATCAACATACTCAGCAAGTATCCCGTTTGGCTGTAGTGGACTAGCTTTATGTGGGGATAAGTCAAGCAGTTACTTTTAGTTGGTCAGGTTATTACTTACTAGTAGAGAGCCAGGTTTTAACATTAACCCAAGTTATTAGCCCAATGTATCCTTTCCAAACGGAAGGAATACCACTTACCAATACCATAATCATAATCAGAATCATCAACCTCATTGCCACCTGTACCAAAATATCACTGATCAAGTATCACTAATCTCTGGAGCTCCCTTGGCCGCTCATAACCGCGAGCACGGCTGATATATCAGTTTCATAACACTCTGCAGAGGTTGCGCACTTTACCCACAAGCCGTGATTCCCTCTCTAGCCCGGGCTTGCAAGACCCTTATTCACTCCCAAGGTGAATGGCTAGGGATTCACTACGAAGCCTTTACAAAGATTCCCCGGGGCTGTAGCCACCCGTTAGGTTTCCTAAATGTACCGCACTCCTCCCCAAGGGACAAATCAACCTTGGCAGAGCGAGCCGCATACACCGAGCCCCATTGACGGCACAACGGCTAAGCGAACTACACCCCGGTTCCTCTAATTATTCAGCTAAGGGCGTCCCATTCCACCCTCATGGTTGCACTGTTTTCCCGGGCGGTCATCCATTGAACAGGTCCTTACGGAGAGGCACTCGAGAAACCGCTCGAGTCCCCTTAAATGCCACAAGTATGATCATAAAAAGAAGGGGAAAACAGCGTATCATAGATAATCACATCATGTTCATTGATTAGAGTTGGGCAATAGCATCAAACTAAGCAGTAATAATCCGACCCAAATAGGTAAACAAGGATATGGATAACAAAAGCTAGTCAATCCTTAGGTATAAATATGTAATGCGGGAGGTGAATTAAAGAATGAATAGGACAAAGATAGGTCAAAGGACACTTGCCTCCACCAACCGACTGCTGCTCAGGGGCTTCTCCTGCGAATTCCTCGGGCTCTTCGACCGGATCGTTCTCTATGCGAGCGCAAACATACATGCATCCATCCACGTATTTAATACAAAAGAACAGTACACCATACAAGAGAACAAGTAAAGTGAATATGCATCAAGTATGACATTCGACATCGCATTTGTTATGGTTAGAAAGAAACGGGAAGGGTCTCGCAGGGGGGTTAAAGTTTATGCACTAATGATTAGTTACAATTGATTCTTAACAAAAGAATTCTGTTATATATATATACCAATGGAAACCTAATCATTTTAAGTTGATCAACATTGCACGGGTTAAACAATTAACTACGTGAATCAATAGCATAACGGAATTTTAAATTAACCTTCCTATTTTCCATAGCATAAACAATGATCAGTCTACCTAAAATAAAGTAATTATGACCACAGAAAGTAAATAAAATAAAATAAAAAAAATAAAAAAAACAGGGGGGGGCGGTTGAACCGGCCCTAGGGGCGGTTGAACCGGCCCTGGGCTGGGCGGCCGAGCTGGGGCGGGCGCGCGGCTGAGCTGGGGCCGGGGCCGGCCGAGCTGGCGGCCGAGGCCGGCCGAGCTGGCGGCCAGGGGCGGCTGGGCGAGGGGGGCGCGGCCGGGGGGGCTGGCCGGGGGCTGGCCGTGGCCGGCCAGGGGGCGGCCGGGGCAGGCCAGGGGCGGCTGGGGCCGGCTGGGCGCGGCCGAGGGCCGGCCAGCGGCCACGGCGGGGCTGGGGGGGGTGGCCGATCCGGCAGGGGGCAGCGGCCGGCGCTAGGGCAGGGGCGGGTAGGGGTAGGGCGGCGGCTTAGGTGGGGAGGGAGAGAAAATGAGAGGGAGAGGGAGAGGATTGGGGGAAAAAGAGGAGGTGGGGGGGCGGCTGGGCCTCTTTGGGCCCAAGAGGGGGGCGCCAGGGGCTTGGGCCGGCCGGGGTCGGCCCAGGGCGCGGGAGAGAGAGAGAAAGAGGAGAGAGAAAGAGAGAGAAAGAAGAAGAAAGAAAGAAAAGGTTTTCCGCTTATTCTCGAAATCCGATCTTTCCACATGAATGCATTTGCACTTTCAAAGCAATCAAAAGAAATGCAAGGTTCGGCATGGTGCATCAAACAACATAAAGTATCTTTAGAGTTTTTCTTACACGGGAAATCCAAACCGAATCCCGCTAAAACTTTGGAAAAGGTCAAGGTGTAGCGAGGGGAAAAAGAAAAGAAAAGGTAACGCCCGAATTTTGGCGAGTAAAGAAAAGAAAAAATTCAACTGCAAAATTCGGGGCGTTACAAACCTATCCCCCTTAAAAGAATCTCGCCCTCGAGATTCAGGGCTGGCTAGCAAAGAGTTCTGGGTACTTAGCCATCAAATCATCTTCACGCTCCCAGGTTGCTTCTTCCTCAGAGTGGTGACTCCATCTGACTTTGCACATTCTGATGGTCTTCCTTCGGGTGACTCTATCTGCAACCTCAAGGATCTGAGCTGGCTTCTCAACATAGGTCAAGTCCTCCTGGACTTCCAGACCTTCCACTGGCAACTGCTCTTCTGGCACACGCAAGCACTTCTTCAACTGAGACACATGAAAGACATCATGCACAGCTGACAAATTCTCTGGCAGACTGAGCTGATAAGCCACTTCTCCACGCTTTGAGAGGATCTGGTACGGACCAATGTAGCGGGGTGCTAGCTTGCCTTTGATTCCGAACCTTCTGACTCCTCTGATCGGTGACACTTTCAGATAGACAAAGTCTCCGACTTCAAAACTCAGCTCTCTTCTTCTTGTGTCTGCATAGCTTCGCTGCCTCGATTGCGCTATCTTCAGATTCTCTCGGACCATCTTGATGTTCTCTTCGGCTTCAAGCAAAATATCTGGCCCAAACACTTGCTTTTCTCCAGGCTAATCCCATTGCAATGGAGTTCTACAACTCCTTCCATAGAGCGCTTGAAATGGTGACATCTTCAAACTGGCCTGGTAACTGTTGTTATAGGAAAACTCTGCATAAGGCAATCTCTTGTCCCATCCGGACTGATCTTGCAACGCACAGGCTCTCAACATGTCTTCAAGAATTTGATTGGTTCTTTCGGTCTGACCATCTGTCTGTGGATGATAAGCTGAACTGAAATTCAGATGCGTGCCCAAGGCTTCATGCAACTGCTGCCAGAAATGCGAGGTGAACTGCGTTCCTCTGTCTGACACTATCTTCTTTGGCACACCATGAAGACAAACGATCCGAGACATATACAACTCTGCCAATACTGCACTGTTGTAGGTGGTCTTGACAGGTATGAAGTGGGCTGACTTGGTCAAGCGGTCCACTACTACCCAAATGGAATCGTAGCCGGCTCGAGTGCGAGGCAATCCGACTATGAAATCCATACCGATTTCATCCCATTTCCACTGAGGGATCTGCAACGGTTGCAACAATCCAGCTGGTCTCTGATGTTCGGCCTTGATCCGCCGACAACTATCACACATAGCCACATGCTCTGCGATTTCCCTCTTCATTCCATACCACCAAAATTTCTTCTTCAGATCCTGATACATCTTCTCACTACCAGGGTGAATCGAATAGGCTGTCTCATGAGCTTCCTTGAGAATCAACTCCCGAATGGACTGGACATTGGGAACACACAAGCGGTCTTTGAACCATATCACGCCTTCTGCATCTTCTCGAAAATCTTTCCCTCTGCCATCTAGAATCAGTCGCCGAATCTCACTGATCTTCTCATCATTCTTCTGCGCTTCTTTGATTTCGCGCTCCAAGGTAGGTTCCAATTCAACTGTGACTCCTCGCGAATTGTTCAGAAATCCAAGACTCAACCTGTCGAACTCCTTGGCCAACTCATAAGGCATCGAACGAGCGACCATCAGATTGACTTGGCTCTTTCTGCTCAAAGCATCTGCCACTACGTTTGCTTTGCCTGGATGGTAATGAATCTCCAACTCATAGTCTTTGATCAGCTCTAACCATCTTCGCTGCCTCATGTTCAATTCTGACTGAGTGAATATGTACTTCAGACTCTTGTGATCTGTGTAAACATCGCATTTCTGTCCATACAGATAGTGCCTCCATGTCTTCAGTGCGTGAACCACTGCTGCCAACTCTAGATCATGGATTGGGTAGTTCTTCTCATGAACCTTCAACTGTCGGGACGAGTAAGCCACAACTCTTCCCTCTTGCATCAACACGCATCCCAAACCTGTGTAACAAGCATCACAGTACACAGAGAAGGGCTTGTGCACATCAGGCAAGACTAGGACAGGCGCTGTTGTCAACTTCTCTTTCAGCGCTTCAAAGGCCTCTTGACATTTCTGGGTCCACTTGAACTCAACCTTGTTGCCTAGCAACGCTGTCATTGGTTTCGCAATCTTCGAAAACCCTTCAATGAATCGCCGATAATATCCGGCCATTCCAATGAAGCTCTTGATTCCTCGAGCATCCGTTGGCGCTTTCCAGTTCAGAATGTCTGCCACTTTCTTCGGATCCACAGCCAATCCTTCTTTGTTGATTATGTGACCCAAGAACAGGACTTCACTGATCCAGAACTCACACTTGCTCAACTTTGCATACAACTGGTGCTCTCGCAATCTCTGCAATACCATCCTCAAATGATCTGCATGCTCTTCTTCACTTTGAGAATAAATCAGAATGTCATCAATGAATACCACCACAAACTTATCGAGATAATCCATGAATACACTGTTCATCAAGTTCATAAAGAACGCTGGTGCATTGGCCAAACCAAAAGACATCACTGTGAACTCATACAACCCATACTTGGTAATGAATGCCGTCTTCGGAATGTCCGAAGGCCGGATCCTGAGCTGATGATAACCTGACCTCAGATCAATCTTGGAGAACACACTGGCTCCTCTCAACTGGTCGAACAGATCTTCTATTCTGGGCAAGGGATACTTGTTCTTGATCGTGACTTCATTCAGAGCTCGATAATCGATACACATTCTTTTGGTGCCATCTTTCTTCTCCACAAACAGGACAGGGGCGGCCCAAGGCGAGGTGCTTGGCCGGATGTAACCTTTCTCTGACAGCTCATCAATCTGCTTCTTAAGCTCAACCAACTCTGGTCCAGATATTCTGTAAGCTCTCTTAAAGATAGGGGCGGTTCCAGGAAGAAGCTCTATGGCAAACTCAACTTTCCGCTCTGGTGGCATACCCGGTAAATCCTTTGGAAACACATCTGGGAATTCAGACACAACTTTGATACTCTCAATTGGGTCTGCTTCACTGCTATCGACAGCCATCTGATAACAACTTCCTTTCTTTGGCTCAGGCGGGACTAACTCGGTCACCACTTCCTCTCCTAGTGGGGACACCAACTTGATTGTCCTTTTATCACAACTGATAACTGCCTGATACTTATCTAGCCAATTCATCCCTAGGATGACATCTATTCCCTGAGTACCCATTACTATAAGGTTAGCGGGAAACGCTATCCCCCTTATTTCCACACTTACGTTCAAACAAATGCTATCAGCTCGAATTCTACCACCAGCTGAGTCAATTTGAATGGGGGTTGACATGGTAGTAATTGGAAGATTATGTGCTTCTACCCATGATGCAGTAACAAAAGAATGCGTTGCTCCAGTATCAAATAACACTTCTGCAATATGGGAATCGACTGGGAACATACCTACTGTCATGCCGGGGGTCTCCTGAACTGCTTCAGCTTCCAAGTGGTTCAGTCTTCCATGATTATAGCGCTGCTGAGGGCGGTTGCCTGCTCCAGACTGAGACGCATTCTGCTTCGCTGGGGCATTGGGGCCTGACTGCTGCTGGGCTGCCTTCTTCGGACATTGCATCACCCAGTGGCCTTGCTCTCCACAGTGGAAACATGCCCTGTTTCCAACCTGAGCTGGTGCTGCCTGATTGCTCTGCTGATTTGCTGGGGCAGGAAGATGAGGTGTCTGCTGATTCTGCCTCTGAAACTGACCTCCTGATTGATTGCTCTGACGGTTCTGGTACTGATGCTGAGGATACTGCCTTTGGAACTGCTGATACTGCTGACGCTGCTGATGCTGCTGAGGTGGACGCTGGTTCTGCCTGAACTGCTGAGGTTGATTGCCTGAAAAACGAGGACGGCTGCTGCTTCCAGGCTGGGGTCCACTGATCTTGCGCTTACGATCCTCCATCTCCTTACGCTTCCTTTCTGTCATGATTGCTCTGTCAATCAGGTGCTGGAATGTCGGGAAGGTATGATTCATCAGTTGATACTGCAGAGGGTCAACCAAGCCTCTCAAGAAACGGTACTGGCGCTTGGCGTCGGTGTTGACATCTTCAGGAGCATAGCGAGACAACTGCAGAAACCTGTCCCGATACTCACTGACAGATGATGACCCTTGCTTAAGGGCCAGGAACTCCTCCTTCTTCACTGTCATCAGACCTGCAGGCACATGGTACTGACGAAAGCTACCTCTGAACTCTTCCCAGGTGATGGCATCGGGGTTGGCATGGGTGGCGAGGTAAGACTCCCACCATGATTGGGCTGCTCCTCTCAACAGACGGGGACCATACAAGACTTTCTCCCTGTCATCACACTGAGCGGTATGCAACTCCCGCTCCACAGTGCGCAGCCAATCTTCAGCATCCATGGGGTCAGAAGAGTGAGCGAACGTTGGGGGATGACCTCTCATGAATTCAGCACGCTTGTCTCTAGGCATCTGAGGCATCTGAGGCTGGGGTGGAGCCTGCTGCTGCTGCTGCTGCTGCTGCTGCTGAATGGCGGCCAGGGTCTGACCGATGGCCTGAACTGCCTGAGTCTGCATCAGAAACATCTGCTCGATCGACATCGGGGGCGGGGGCGGCAGGTGCTGCTGCTGGGGCACCTCATCCTGCGGGGCGGCTTGCTCCTGCTGAGCACGCCTTCCTCCTCTGCGCCTGTTCTCTGACATCTGCAGAACGCAACCACACATCAGAACTGATCTGGCAAATCTTGCAGCATAAGAAAAGAGTATAGAATTCTCCAACAGCACTGAACAGATGAGCATCTTCACTGATCTCCAACACAGACCACACAGCTTCTCAGATAAAGAGGAAAGTGGAATAAAGGGTTTCCCAACTATATAACTAACTCCATTAACATAATATGTAAACCAAAATGCAGGGGATACCCACACTCTGGTGACAGTCATTACAAAGATCCAAACCAAACATAGTTCATCATGACAAACATAAATGCACAGGATATAGCAAACTACCCTGTCTAACTAAGACTAACTAAGACCGAGATTAACGCTAAGACTGGAGCTTCTATATATATATATTTCGTATTAATTACAAGATCCAACTCTAACGATCTACGGTTCTAGATTGATCTTGGTCTTGCAGTCGGGATTGCCATAAGACTGGAGTCCACGCCGAGGTGAGCGGTACGGGTGCTGAGTCCCGACGGGGGCGGGGGAACCATCATCCAGGTGACGACGCTCCGCGCGCTCAGCCCGCAGCAGGGCGATCTCAGCACGAGCCCTACTCAGCTCGTCTAATGCATGGTCCAGCTCCGTGTTTAGCACGGCGGCTAGGTTGACTGTGCTGCTCAACCTAGGATTGTCCTCACCAGCAGGTGAAACAATCACGCCTCCTGTGCTGCCAGATGGACGGCGGGGGTAATACTTCAGGTCGAGACCGTCAGCTACCCCACCGAGAACCGAGCAGTAGTGCGAAAGCGCACGCCGTGCAGCATCCTGCATGGCTGCCTCAGCTGAGTCCCGCTCAGAGATAGAATAGTGCTCTGAGCAAGCCTCCGCGCCCTGGAGACTGTTCTCCGGACGGCGCACCAAGCAGGTCGCCTCCCAGCGGTCCGGGTAGACCCCGCGACTATGCTGGTAGACCACACAGCGATACTCGATGGACCAAGTACGCCGGTCAAGTGCCCGACGTAGCAGGGTGTCGAGCGCGTCGTGGAAGTGACACCCGCGAGCAGCGTCGCGAGTGATGGGTCGAGCAACCCATCCTTCCGGCTCATGGCTAGAGAGGTCGAGGTCGGTGTCGTGGCTCGAGCTGTCGTCGCCACCTCCGTCGTCTGGGTCTCCTCCAGCAGCTACTCCAGAAGCTGGGACGCCCAGTGGTGGTGCAGGGGGCGCCTCCAGGGGAAGCACAGGGGAGCAGCTCCTCACAGACTCTATCTCCTGCTGGAGCGAGAAAGAAGAGCCCTGCTGCTCCTGTCATCGACGTTCCTGCTCCTCATGCAGGCGGTGGTGCAGTCTCTCCAAGTGGCTGGACTGTCCGGCCACGGGACGGCGAAGCGGACGCTCAGCAAGGCGGGAGGGTAAGAAGGGGATGACGGACTTTCGTGCAGTGTGTCTAAGACGAGCCATCTACAAAAGACATCGCAAGCAAAAGGGTGAGAACAGAATTAATATGACCAGCAAGTAATGAACCATAAATAAATGAAGGATCAGAATAATAATGAATCATAAATAAATGAAGGATCAGAATAAAACAAAATTTTCAGCAAGGTATAATATATAGTAGAACATAGATTTGGTCAGTAGGACCAACTTTTGAAGGGATATCAAAGTCAAGGCAAGGACAGAGGTCTATAATCCTTAGAACGACCATTCTACTCTAGGTTAGCGGTCCTACAGTCAACACGGCTTTGATACCACTTATGTCACACCCGGTTTTAGAAGGCAAACCGAATGCGAACCATGTACGTGCCAGGATCAGTTATTCACGTACACAGCAGTTACATAACATGGACATCATCACACAGTGCTCAAATAGTATTAAAAGGGGAAATAATAGTCGATTACATCATACGTCTGAGACGTCCATATAGTTCTTACAATAAATCAAAGTGCGGAAAAGAAACGTAGATAACGCGGCCTTCATAGGCAGCCGACTGGGGGTTGCCGCTAACCCACACCTAGAACTCGTCGTAGTCTTGGAACTCCTGGAAGTCTCCTTCCACAGCTTCATCTTCTCCTGAGCAGTGGTTGCAATGCTGACAACCTGGGGGGGGGATTGGTGTGTAGAGCAAGGGTGAGTACACATCAACATACTCAGCAAGTATCCCGTTTGGCTGTAGTGGACTAGCTTTATGTGGGGATAAGTCAAGCAGTTACTTTTAGTTGGTCAGGTTATTACTTACTAGTAGAGAGCCAGGTTTTAACATTAACCCAAGTTATTAGCCCAATGTATCCTTTCCAAACGGAAGGAATACCACTTACCAATACCATAATCATAATCAGAATCATCAACCTCATTGCCACCTGTACCAAAATATCACTGATCAAGTATCACTAATCTCTGGAGCTCCCTTGGCCGCTCATAACCGCGAGCACGGCTGATATATCAGTTTCATAACACTCTGCAGAGGTTGCGCACTTTACCCACAAGCCGTGATTCCCTCTCTAGCCCGGGCTTGCAAGACCCTTATTCACTCCCAAGGTGAATGGCTAGGGATTCACTACGAAGCCTTTACAAAGATTCCCCGGGGCTGTAGCCACCCGTTAGGTTTCCTAAATGTACCGCACTCCTCCCCAAGGGACAAATCAACCTTGGCAGAGCGAGCCGCATACACCGAGCCCCATTGACGGCACAACGGCTAAGCGAACTACACCCCGGTTCCTCTAATTATTCAGCTAAGGGCGTCCCATTCCACCCTCATGGTTGCACTGTTTTCCCGGGCGGTCATCCATTGAACAGGTCCTTACGGAGAGGCACTCGAGAAACCGCTCGAGTCCCCTTAAATGCCACAAGTATGATCATAAAAAGAAGGGGAAAACAGCGTATCATAGATAATCACATCATGTTCATTGATTAGAGTTGGGCAATAGCATCAAACTAAGCAGTAATAATCCGACCCAAATAGGTAAACAAGGATATGGATAACAAAAGCTAGTCAATCCTTAGGTATAAATATGTAATGCGGGAGGTGAATTAAAGAATGAATAGGACAAAGATAGGTCAAAGGACACTTGCCTCCACCAACCGACTGCTGCTCAGGGGCTTCTCCTGCGAATTCCTCGGGCTCTTCGACCGGATCGTTCTCTATGCGAGCGCAAACATACATGCATCCATCCACGTATTTAATACAAAAGAACAGTACACCATACAAGAGAACAAGTAAAGTGAATATGCATCAAGTATGACATTCGACATCGCATTTGTTATGGTTAGAAAGAAACGGGAAGGGTCTCGCAGGGGGGTTAAAGTTTATGCACTAATGATTAGTTACAATTGATTCTTAACAAAAGAATTCTGTTATATATATATACCAATGGAAACCTAATCATTTTAAGTTGATCAACATTGCACGGGTTAAACAATTAACTACGTGAATCAATAGCATAACGGAATTTTAAATTAACCTTCCTATTTTCCATAGCATAAACAATGATCAGTCTACCTAAAATAAAGTAATTATGACCACAGAAAGTAAATAAAATAAAATAAAAAAAATAAAAAAAACAGGGGGGGGCGGTTGAACCGGCCCTAGGGGCGGTTGAACCGGCCCTGGGCTGGGCGGCCAAGCTGGGGCGGGCGCGCGGCTGAGCTGGGGCCGGGGCCGGCCGAGCTGGCGGCCGAGGCCGGCCGAGCTGGCGGCCAGGGGCGGCTGGGCGAGGGGGGCGCGGCCGGGGGGGCTGGCCGGGGGCTGGCCGTGGCCGGCCAGGGGGCGGCCGGGGCAGGCCAGGGGCGGCTGGGGCCGGCTGGGCGCGGCCGAGGGCCGGCCAGCGGCCACGGCGGGGCTGGGGGGGGGTGGCCGATCCGGCAGGGGGCGGCGGCCGGCGCTAGGGCAGGGGCGGGTAGGGGTAGGGCGGCGGCTTAGGTGGGGAGGGAGAGAAAATGAGAGGGAGAGGGAGAGGATTGGGGGAAAAAGAGGAGGTGGGGGGGGCGGCTGGGCCTCTTTGGGCCCAAGAGGGGGGCGCCAGGGGCTTGGGCCGGCCGGGGTCGGCCCAGGGCGCGGGAGAGAGAGAGAAAGAGGAGAGAGAAAGAGAGAGAAAGAAGAAGAAAGAAAGAAAAGGTTTTCCGCTTATTCTCGAAATCCGATCTTTCCACATGAATGCATTTGCACTTTCAAAGCAATCAAAAGAAATGCAAGGTTCGGCATGGTGCATCAAACAACATAAAGTATCTTTAGAGTTTTTCTTACACGGGAAATCCAAACCGAATCCCGCTAAAACTTTGGAAAAGGTCAAGGTGTAGCGAGGGGAAAAAGAAAAGAAAAGGTAACGCCCGAATTTTGGCGAGTAAAGAAAAGAAAAAATTCAACTGCAAAATTCGGGGCGTTACAGCTGGGCATCTCCTTACGTCTATAAAAGGGGGTGTCCAGGGCCCCACTGGAGAGAAAGAGGGAGAAAAGGGGGACAGAGGGACGAGCATACGAACATACGAGCATACGTACGCACAGCAGGAGAGACGAGTAGACGCACGACAAAGGGACGGGAGAAGACGAGCAGGGGTCGGACCCTCTCTCTCTCTCTCGCTCTCTCCTACTCTCTCTCGCCCTCGCTCTCTCGCAAGGCTTGTAACCCCTACTACAAGCACCCTGGTGCAGAATAATACAAGGCTCATTCCTCCACTTGTGTTCCATCCCGCGCCAACCCATCTGGGCAGGGGCACGCAGCGACAAATTTAGTCGTCGGTCCAGGGACCCCCCGGGTCCGATACGCCGACAAAAGGGAAAACAACGTATCACAAATAATCTCATCATGTTCATTGATTAATGTAAAGCACTAGCATAAAGCTAAACCAAAATAACCCAACCCATATAGGTAAACAAGGACAAGATCAACAAAAACTAGTCAATCCTTAGGTATAAATTGTGTAAATGTGGGGAGTGAATTATAAAATGAATAGGACATAGATGGGTCAAGGGACACTTGCCTTCACCAACCAGTTGTTGCTCAGGGCCTTCACCTGCAACTCCTTCGGACTTCGTCAACTGATCGTTATCTATACGAGTTCAAACATACATTCCACAAATTTAATATAAAAAGAACAGTACATGCAGTAAAATATAATAAATAAGGGGACGCTCGGTGAAGGGCTCGCACCTACGACTAAGTGAGAAAGAGAAAGCAACGGTCGAGGCTACGGTCGAAGAGCGAACACGTTAAGTGATTATAGATTAAAGTACTCGTCTAAACATAATCGTATTAATTTGACAATCACGTTATGCATAGAATAAAGTTACGCTACGTGTTTAGTTATTATGAACAATTCA
This sequence comes from Zea luxurians, assembly GCA_029449295.1. NCBI lineage: Eukaryota > Viridiplantae > Streptophyta > Magnoliopsida > Poales > Poaceae > Zea > Zea luxurians. The sequence continues at coordinate 19,229,834 of JAOPSE010000037.1, forward strand.
AGGTCAATTTAAAAGGATTGTCACGCGTCGAAACGCACGACGACACACACGAACTAAACCAAAAATAAAATGAGTCGTCTCGCGGCAAATCGCTCGATACAACACTTAGACTGAACTGAAATAAAACAAAATCGTCGTGCGATGAAGCGCGCGACGAAACACTTGAATAAATTATGAGAATAACGTCAAGCATCGCGCGACTAAACGCGCGACGTCACACATTAAATAACCTAAACTTAAATTAAATCATCGCGCGACAAAGCACGCGACAGCACATTAATAAATCCAGATTTTAACTAAATCGTCGTTCGACGTAGCACGTTAATTAAACTAAATTTAAAATTACTTAAACTAAAATTAAACGTCGCGCGCACTGGAACGCGCTGCGCGTGCCGGGGACACGTAGGGCCGCGTAGGCCGCGTCGGGGCCACGCCAACCGCGCCGGGGGCCACGCCAGCAGCGCCGGGGGGCCACGAGCCGTGCCAGGGCCGCGAGGGCTGCGTGCTGGCGAGCCGCACTGAGGGCCACGTGTCGCGGGGCAAGGGCGGGGGCAAGGGGCCGCGCCGCCACGCCGCCGCACCGAGGGGCCGGGACAGGGGCCACGCGACGAAGGGCAGGGACGGGGACGCCGCGTGCACGGGGGAGGAAAAGGGAGGGAGGGAGAGAGAAGGGGAGATGGAGAGGAGAGAGAGGATCTTACCTTGGGATCCAAAACCCGGCGATAACCGTCCACCGGATCACCTATGGCAAAGAGGTGGGAGAGAGGTGGAAGAAAGGGAGAGGGAGTTGTTGCGCGGGAAAACCAATTGCGAATCCAAATCCGAAACGAGGCGAGACGGACGCGCGATTAAACACAACATCGGACAAAATAAATATGCTTCGACATGATGCAATACCCATGTCAACTTAGATTTTTGTTTACACGCGATACGGACACCAGTCGTTATATTGCTTTGAAAATGGGAAGAAGGAGCGAAATGGGTAGAGAAAAGAGAGTAACGCCTGAATTTGGTGAGTATCAAAGAAGAAAAAATCTACCCCCCAAATTCAGGGCGTTACAAATGTCTATTGAGAATTTAGAATCTTTGCATGTAGTTTTGTTTTTGTAAGAAATAGTTACTAGTTATTTGTATATTTAATGATGTAATATATTTCTTTGTGAGGCGTGAAACTTCCGTACGTACCATTTTTGAGCCACAGGCGAAAAAACACCTTCCCTTCTTTGCACGCTTCATAAAGAAAGAAAGAAATATCCATTCTTTGCCGAATCAACTTTGAATATCTCATCGTGGATGTTGCATATGAATAGCATTGGTAAAAACACCTCTGCCAAAGGCACAGGTCTTGTGTTATTGATTCATTCTTTCGTGACTCTTTGTCGAAGGTAGATCTAACCTCATGGGTTATTCAGTATGTTTGAAGTAGCAAATTTCCTTATTTTTCCACTACTTCGGTCGATGCAAAATGATGTATGATGCGATGTTATGCAATATGATGTGATGATATGATGCAAATGATGTTTATGCACAAATCAAAAAAAAAGACTCGGCATCGCCTTAGGAACGACTTTAGAGTCTCTTCACCTTTTA